>LR990954.1:1306090-1815887 GCA_905163465.1 Craniophora ligustri
AACTTCAATCAATAACAGAGAAAATACGCTGCGCCGAAGAGTTATCAATTATGTTCATGTCATTTTAAACTGAAAAGAATGTCAGATCTGCACAATAACGAGCCAACTCTATCAAAACAAGATTATTATAAACGTACGTATATTACGTGTTTCTTTTATAATGTATGGACGTGCGTATACCCGCCGGGTGTCCCACTGCCGTCTATATTTGACATAAGATTATTTTTATTATTGTCTTTGGGATTATTTTCGCTATCAATGTCAATAAAAACCGACGGGGAAGTGTCGGTTAAGGTGAGTTCACACACGTCAACATTTGCAAAAGTTACAAAGTATATTATCATATTTTAAAACGTTCCAAGCACACACAAATGAATCTATGAAGCCATAAGTGCTTGACTCGCATTCAAATTTGAACATGATCACTGGACAGGTAAGTCGCCAATGATATGATGAATCACTTTACAGTAAGTAAAGACAACTAGTTACAAGTGACTCAGTGCCCTATAGTTACAAATGACGTCATTGGGCTCGTATCTACGTATATACCGACGTCAGAATGTCAACTACTAATATGATTCTTACAGAAATATAACTCAAAGAAATATGAAGGAAAAAATATTCCTATTTTTATTTTATTAAATTATGAATGAGAAAATTATTTTTGTCCAAAGTAATTTTATAAGTAATAATTTCAGTGATATAAATGTACCTAAACTATGTCTACTAGCTTAGTAATCTATAGTTGGTTTTGGCCATCAAAGCCAGATCTATCCGACATAATCTAGATTGCACTTCTTCTCTATATCATTAATGAGATCGTGACCGATTCACATGCAGCTGTCCTTCCGAGAGGTCTAATTTTCACGTGAAAATGTTTGACTTCGATTTTTCTACCTTTATACACATATAATGTTCGTGTCACGTAATGTATAACCCTTTAACTAATTAACGGGTGTTAATGAATGTTTGAACAACGCGTAGTTATATTCAACTTGAGGATAGTTAAATATAGTCAAAATAAAGTAACGAATTACTTAGCTTACAGTACCTTACTGGTAATAGATATATAACATATATAAAAATACGAAATATGTATTCAAAATAGATTAGTAAAGCTTTAAACTCCTATATTATAAGATTGACATTTCGGCAAATACATTTATAAATAAATCTCTATAACCCCCAGGTAACACAATCATCGTCGTCCCTCACTGACCTATTTCTTATACTTGAAACTTGTGGCTCACTCCTCTTCTATTATTCCCTTTAATGACGTCATTAAAACTATGGTCAAGCGGAAAAAAATCTGCATTGTTATGATCGTATTATATACAAAAATATCTGGTCATTAAATGAAACCAAAATTCTAAGTTCGTTAAGAAAGTTTAATTAAAATATCATTATCGTATATACGGAAACAAATAATATATTAAATCTTTTAATAACTCCGTAATTTTGTTGAAATTAATGTTGTTGGTTCAAATGTTTGCTTACAGCTCAAGTTAATTATCATCAACCCATTTATTATCCCACTGCAGCTGGCCAGGGGCTGATTTGAGAAGGAAAATATCTCAGATATGCAGGTTTCCCACGATATTTTCCTTCGGTGTTTGCAAAATATGATAAATACGCTCGTACTTTCGAGAAGTCAATAGCGTGTGCCTTGGGAAGAACATTGACTACACAGTCTACTAATCAAACTACAAGATTAGTACAACTGAACGAAAGTAATATTAAAAACAAAAATGGGCCGACCTTTCCCGAAGGAAACAAATTACGTGCTCAGATATTATTCGTCAGTTTAAAATAGTTTTTAAGAAAACCGACAGTTTGACAGAGCAAGAAGGAGGAATAGCTAAAATAAAAAGCCTTTTTAATGGCGAAACAAATTTTATTTCGTCATCTGACTGGCAGACTGGGGCCAAATATGGCTTTGAGATGTGCTCAATTAAAACCGGAAAGGTAATCTGTTAAGCTTGAAAGCTTTTCATGCCTAGAATTCTTTAAACTATGCAAATTTACCTTTATGTTATCTACCGATTTTTACCTAGTGCACATAAAGCACATTAGAACATCAGTCAGACAGATGAATTGAAGTAAATTAGAATGTACCTTTTTTTAAAAAAAGCCTTCCTACTATGTCCCAGCTAGGTACTACAACTATTGTACCCATCTAATCTCATCATCAAAATCGACAGAAATAGAAAAATATATTGTAGTCCGACATGTAGCAAGAGATTTATTTAAACTGTCTAAGTTCATATTTATTCCAAATCCTCCAATTTCATTTTATGATTAATTTCGTTGTTGTAGGAACCGGCAACGAAATTAATCACATAGATATTAAATTGGCACTAATAATAATAAGCGAACCCCGTGAAGGAGGGAGCGAAAAGAAAACACAGCTTACAATTTCTTATAAACTTAAACCAAGTTAATTCATTGATGAGGCGACAAATTAAACAATAATATTTGTTATGAGAATACAACTTTTGCAAAGCAAAGCAATGCACTCTCCTTCCATGTACCTACTTACTTATTTATATGCCAGTGAAATATATGTTACACTGATTTTAGGGACAGGACTACTACTACTTTTTACGGATTTTATCGCGGTATGCACCTGATGTATCGGATCACTGGCAGTCTGCCCGTCAAAAATAAATGTAGGTAATATTTTTACATTAAATCGTGATCGTTTACTTATAATTCGAAAAGAGTAATTTGGATCCAGATATCCTTATTAATTAAAGTCTATCTTCATACAATATTGACAAAACTTGAATGCAATGTAAAAATAAAAGTATCTGCCAAGGCGGTGGAAAACCTTTAAAGCTGTAAAATAGATAATATATAAAAGTTTTATTAACATATGTATACCCACTCATTAACTGTGAAATCACAAGCCTGTCAAAATGACAGTTAAACAACAAATTGTATTTTTGTATGGACGGGCTTATGAGAGCATCAATATACCGTGATAAAATCCGTAAAAAACTAGTTTTATTTCAATAGATGTAACACAATCTATAAATTCCAAAATCCTGAGAGCTGACAAGAAATTGTATAATTAATGTATCCAGCCGATACATTGCCGACTTCAAAGCGCGTCGGTTCAATTTGGCCAGATGTTTCACTGTCCCTACCGCATGTGCATATTTTATGCGGCCGGGGAGCGGTGCAATCCCAATTGATAGACTGATTTGTAGCGGAATAAACACTATCTATTGTTTACAAGCTATTTTCTAATATATATTAATACTATATTGTGCAGGTCTTAGTGACAGCTTAGTTTTACCATTTTCACATGATTTGAGAGCGATTAGCTATATGCCAGCATGGGTTGGCAGATTTCACACGCCATCAATAAAATCGTAAAGAAACTAGCCTACCTCATTGATTTTCTCGACGGACTGTGAATTGAGTTGTAAATCCACATTCGGTAACCGTAGATTTGATGTTCTGTTGTATCTTTCACTGTTAAAGCTCCAGAACACCAAATGTTTGATGTGCCAGCTTTACCCTAATCACTCTCATTGTCAAAGGACCGGACTGTCCAACTGTGGTGCAGTAGGTAGTTGGGCTGTTGATTTGACTATAGTTTATAATAAACATATACCACTTTTCCCGTTGGAAAACGGCTGTGAACACCAACCTTTAACATTCCTGAGAAAGCCAGGACTTGGTGCTAGGTGATCTAATCATACATTTTACCAACTTCCACTCTCATAATTATGTTATACCAGCGTGGAACAGTTAAACACAAAAAAGAAATAAGCAAAAAGGCGAGTTAAAAGTAAATGGCTTAGAAGTTAAGAATTTTTATTAATGTTGTTAAGGGATTACGGCGATCTGGAACAAATACTTCACTCTTACTAATGTGTGTTTTTTTTTCAAACACATATTAGTAAGCAATTTTTTTTATATGTTATTCCAACCAATATTAACCAACTTCAATAAATAAAAAGCAACAAATAATTTTATACAGTTTTGCCTTTTTTTATTTTAATAGTATGAAGTCGGTGCCAAGCCAAACTCAATAGTAAGTACACTCACCGCGAGTGACCTTGAGCTGGGTGGTTAAAACCACCACATCATCGGTACCGAGTTCATACCTTTAAAACTAAAAAAAAGGTAAAACTGTATGAAGTTATTTTTTGCTTTTTAGTTTTTGAAGTTGGTTTATCTTTTTTTAAAACGTTAATTTAGTTTTTCTTTTTAGTGTTGTATATATTTAACTTTTCATATCAGGTCAATCTAATAGGCTGAAAGAATACAACTATCGATCCATATATACTTATAATTATGAAAGATTTTTCCTTCAACTCCTAACCGCTGAGGAGTTGTACCTTCCATCATCAGATCATTACATGAGATGGTGATTTTCATTTTCAAATGCAAATACTTGAACAGATTTGGAGAATACATGTAAATGTAATAAATGCCTATAACTGAAAGAATTTTCTTTTAACTCTTAACTGTTGAGGAGTTCTACCTTCCACCATCAGCTCATCAACATCAAATGATATATATATATTTATATATCTATATATTTTCTCTACTTTGTAAATATATATATATATATATATATACAAAGTCCGCTATCACTTAGTTAATATAGGTAATACCTTTAATTATTCAAAGTAAAATAAAGTACATAGCCATTTCAGCTAGATGCTCTCTGTGAGGTCTGAATAGCTTCCAGTCATAGCATAATCATTTTAATTGAATACTTGACGTTCAACACAGTAGCTAGGTCTAAAAGTGGTTTATTAATTCCGTATACGGAACAGACAACGGACAGCTTTTGGTTCTGTGTTTTCATTGGAAACTATACTAAAATAACTGGCAGATATTTTACAAAATGGTCTGGCTGTCCAAATAGTCTGGACTAGCTGGACAGTTAAAGCCTAAACCGAAATAGAACTGGATATAACTGGACTAACCTCGCTTTGCTTTTTAGCGAGAAGTCTGGTCATATTTATATTTTATTGAGGAGCTCTTAGCTAATTAACGATATCGTTTTGTGACTAGAAAAGCACGCTAAAAGCAATTGTCCTATTTATTATCAAGATATCTATGATAATATTCATATTCATATCGTTTATTTGTATTTCACAATGTTAATAAAGATGGTAACTAACAATCTTAAGCAAGACACAATTATGGACCCTGTAGGGCACAACAAATATTACACTAGTTAAATTTACAGTATCTATCTTAATTACATAAATATATATTATATTTTATCTTTATCATTAAAATTCTCATAAATTTAAAATTATATCATATCTCGTAATCAGTTTAAGTTAATCGTACATTTCAACTCTTTTCATTCCCTGTCACCGCCATTTGGCCCCACTACTTTTCTCAATTATTGTTATTCACTACGGTCAGTCTTATATCAGCCTCGTTCAGCTTTTCCCAACTTCTTGTCTAATTGAAATAGTAGTATTTTTTTAGAATTTACTATAAAATCAAGCATCAAAGCCATACCAAGAAAAAATGTGGTAATAAAGCTTTTCTAAATAGTTTTTCTCCTAGAACCAAAAACTTTTGTGCCCGCCGCCTTACAAAATGAAATACAACAATTTTATGAGTGCGACCGTTATAAGATGGTGTCGACACGGAGATTCCGCGTCAACTGTTACAGCGCACATCTATTAAATTAAATGCTTCTGTGACGCTGCGGCTACCACGAGTTTCATTCTATCATATACACGTTTAGAACATTCGTGGGAGAAAAAATCTGTTTCCGTCTAGCCAGTTCGTCTTCGCTCAATCTATGTCACCGTATAATTCTAAACACTGTTAGTTTATAATATATCTAGGTGGATCGTCGATATATTGTGAACATTTGTGAAGTGTGTACTATATGTCGAGAATCAGTATAGACTGCCTCGTTGGTCTAGTAGTCGTAAAAAAAAATGAAAAATTTATTTAAAAAACATTTATTTAAACATACAAATTAAAAATTAATCAACTTGCAAACAGAGAAGAGAGACTGCTGAGCAACAAGTCTTTATTTGATTCCCAAGTCAAGCAAAGGGTTTTCCATGAATTTCTCAGTAACAACTCAGATTCGTGCCCGGTTGATGGCAATAGGACAGAAGAAAAAATATAATACCTGTGTCTATGTGTTAAACTATATTCGGTAGAGTGATCCAAAATAACGCAAAAGGAAGAAAATGTTGAAAAAACGACTACGGATGATTTGAAAGAAAAAGGGTTTGTTACCTTAAATCAGCCACAAATACAAACTTGTAATCGGAACTGTTAATATTCTTATAGAGACTTAATACCAGTTCTTCTTACCAGGAAATTGAAACCAGGACTTTACCGGCCGTGCGACAGACATCTTCTGTCAAAAGTCTTAGTAGAATATGTCAAAACGTTGAAATTTTACAGGGCATACCTTTTCCAAATAAAAGTAGTCATAATTGAAAATTGAGTGGACTTCAAAAGGCCTTCATGCTTTATATTAACCTTCAAACGCGGGGATATTTTAAGATGCTTTAAATAGATCAAATCAAAAAGGATTATGTTTGTGAGTAACATCCACACATTAAAAATCGAAAGCCTTTATAAACCAAACGGTTGTTTACTAATGTGCATTTAAAAAGTTTGTTATTTTTAGAAGATTTTTACATAAATTATGATTCGTCAATATACAGAGTTCCTCGTGAGAATCAAACATTAGAGTACTTATTCCATATTATCATTTTGATGCCAATGAAACGAGACTGCACTAGAGTTAAGACTGCTCTAGGATTCAGTTTACCGCACTCTGGTTTGATACCTTAAAACAAGTGAGCGAGAACGTTTATTTGGAAGGTAAATGGTTACCTTCCGACAGCCGAATAATCTAGATCCTATTCAAAATGTTTCGGCAGCACCCTGCGTCATCTGATCGAAGAAATGATGACCTTTTAGTTGAAATTTCGCAGGGCTACCAAAAGTAGACCTTTCGGTCGTTCGTTTCACGACAGGCTTGACAGGACGAATTAGTCTATTTAACAAAAGTTATTGTTTTTTTTGTCTAATAATAAAATAAAATTTGGTAGTAGGTCGCAACTTAATACTCATTAAGTTGCGACCTACTACCAAATTTTATTTTACAAAATATTTTATGTCCTAATAGAGAAAGTCCTCTATTAGGACTGTATTAGGATTAAAATAATCAAACATTACCCGTAATTACACTTACGTTTAATGACCATGAATATCGAGTTATGAAATGCATCCAACAATAAATGTAGGTTGTGTACACTTTCATATCCGCCTCTCCAAGAGCTGATATTTATCATAGAGCCTCGATATTGGACGCTGTCTTCGATTATGCTTGCTCACTACATTTTGGACTTTGACCGTCGAATCGCAGTATATTAGATATTGCTATGTCTACTGAATCAACTCCAATAACTTCAAAGTTGCATCCGCGTTCGGATTTCGAACACTAGCTACTGATAATTCATATCGTAATAGATCATCTGTCAAGTGACACAAACTGCGATGATGAAACATCGGAACATGGCATAAAGCGCTGCGGACCTTGGATTGCTCGCATTTTCAATCGGCTTCGATTCCGCACTAGTTGCCACTCCGCATCCCGTTTGCTGCCACAAATTTACTTTTAGACGCGCAACGTCAAATTAATTGCACTGCAGTGAATTCCAGCTGTTTAACTCAAGTCATTTTGAATACATTAAAAAACCCCTCCTCCCAGTTCAGTATCGGGTAGGTGTGAAGTTTCTTTTTTAATTGTTAACGACATCTGCAATGTAACATGTGGCGGGTGTTTATTGCCCGTGAGCGACGTACTGCAGAAAGCGTGGAAATAGTCGATGTGACGTAGCCCCAAGAGCGGTGTAGGCTCTTTGTGCGGGTCGGATCCGCGCTTGAGGGCGGGCTGAACGCAAGAATGCGGCGTGCGTGCGGGCGGCGGCGCGGCAGGGGTGCGGGGCGCGCGGCGCGGCCGGGGGATGCGTCGCGGTGGCGCGGGCGCGCGGGCGCGGGGCGGCGCGGGCCGGGCGCGTGCCGCAGTAGCGTGGAGGCGCCGCCGCGGCCGCTCGGCACAGTCGCCACACCACGGCGCCCAGCCGCCGCCCGATGCGAGCGCGGACCCATCGCCGCGCCGAAACGGCCCCGTCGCGCCGACAGCCGTGAAAGGCCAGTTCCAACTTTCCCGGCGGTGTGGTTCCCGCGTATCGAACGCTAACCACCGACATGTGGACGATAGTCGAGCGCGTTAAAAGTGTCGCTCTTGTTGCCGCAAAGAGCGAGTACAAATTTGGTCAGGTTTAGTGAAGTCATTTTTTGAGAATCCGACCTCGGGTGGACAAAGCGGGCGCTGAAGCAGCCTGCCGCTGTCGACATTGTTGCACTCCAGCCTCCCTTCATTAACGAAAACCTAGTATTCTTGTACTGCTTTCTTACTTAGATCTTGCAGTTGTTTTCAGGTAGGGAGATTGTTTCACATTTGCGAATTCGAACAGCAAACTTATTATGCCAAATATCCACCGCCGAAGTTATATAAATGGTAATGGTCTCCAAATATCATGTTCCATGAACATTTAGGATTCTCTTCGTGGTACGGAAATGGGTATAAAATCTCTATAGAATATCATAAAATAGGCTGATATGTGTATTAATTGTTAAGTTTGAGGGAAAGGGTATTATTATGTGTCGCGCACTTGAGTCCAAGTTTTCACGGTTGTCGCACGATGTCGCACCTTTAATTTAAATGATATAACCGATTTGTTATATTAAATATAGTTTGCGGTAGTATTTGAAATGCCGCCAAGATTTCAGTAGAAAGCACCATCTACAAATATGAATGTCACAAAATACGCCATTAGAGCAAAGATAGCACCTCAACGTCATAATTCAACCTTTATTTTAAAATGTCCTTTTTATTAATATAAAACTGCGTTAGTTTCCGCCTAGCCCGTATAATTTATTATAGTCGTTGAATTTGGTGACATTGTCTATTTCTGTTTAGTCGGTTACCTTTACATTATTTTGATATTATAAAGAATGATTCTATATCCAGGTGTAGTGTTGATAGACCCGCCAGGTTTTTGATATTATTATTGCTCTTTATAGCCGAGTCTTTTGATTCAGGTAATCTGTGACTTTGATCTGTTGTTTGAATGAGTTACGTCTCTCAATATAAGTTTATACCCCCTAGCATGAAAAAAGAAGTACGTAAAAGGCCTTTGAACAGGCCTTTAAACTTATTAAAGCCCTCGTTCTTTTAATCCGTTCCTGAACAAGGTTCTGACTGTTTTTTAATTAAATTCAGACCTTTCTTTTCATACACTCGTAAGTAATTGGACTTATTTTACTTTAAACAAATGTCGCTTACATGAGAACATTATTTTTATATGTTAGTACCTAATATGTTTTATGCTGTATGATTATTATAATATGATTATATTTACTATAAAAGAAATCATTAATGCAATAAACCCAAGAATATATATTTACATTATTTCGACATTCGCACGTGTATCTACATGAGCTTGAATTAATTATAAACAAACTTTACTTAAACCTACAACGTGAACGTTTGTTCCCTAAACCAAACTCGCAAGTTCAATATTTACAATTATTTTGACTGGATGTTTTTCATAATTTGATAAAGGAAGTTACTGTTGTATGTTACTAGGCATGCGTTCTTAGTATATACTAGCACTACTCAATAACCCACATTTGGTTCGTCAGAAAATACGTGACGTCTGGCGGCCCTGGGATCTTACTCTATAAGATCATATCAAAATACAAGTAAAACTAATACCTTTTAGAAAAAGAAAGTACTTAGATATATTTTTAAATAAATAAATACACTGGTCCTGACGCCATAAAACCATAAAGATCAAAATATATACCACGGGTAAACTCACAGATGGTAGTAAACACAAGCTACACGTAGAGCCGCAATGGCGTATTAATATTTGACAATTCATAATAAAAGTAGATCTATTCGCTTTAGTGATAGAAGTTTCCTCTGAAATAATTTAGTATTAATATAATTTATTTGACACAAGGAAATACGACATTAGAACAAAGATATATATAAGTTTTGAAGGGAATGAATAAAAATGGATACTATGGCAAATATCCTTACAAAATATAGTATATGGTTCCTCATATTTCAGAACTTTTCATCAATAACAGCAGACGAAACTTATATTGTAGAACGTAGTAGCATGTGTTTGTGTTTGTTTTCTAATGCCTGAGACTTGTGGTGTCCATATCTGAAGATTTATTTGTTAATATATAAGTCTATAAATATATGGAAAACAAAAGAAAAAAACTGAATGAAAAATACAATATACCAAACAATGATAAATAATTTACTTAATTATCAAAAACAGCTTATATTGTCTAATTTTTGCATTCTCTAGCTGAAGGCAGAACCGAATGAATAGCATCAGTTTTATTATTAGGAAGTACAAAATTGATAAATAAAAGCCTGTTAATATTATTTTCTTGGAGATTCGGTGTATCTACACTTGTTCTCAAAGAACTTATATTGCAAAACAAAGTGGCATTATAAATCTCGCTACGGTCTCAGTGCTTGTTTTTGTTTGCCTGAGACTTGTAGTATTCATAGCTGAAGATTTATGGGTTGATTGTGGACAGGCAATACACACAATAAAAATCTGTGATAGCCTAGTGGTGTGGCCAGTGGACTGTGAAAGTCAAACGTCTCGAGTTTGAACCCAAGGCACACATGAATATATTTTCGAAAGTTATGTGTATATTCATACTTACCCAAACTGTGAAGGAAAGCATCGTGAGGAAACTGACAAGCTTGAGAGAATCTGCCGTAGGCTAGAGTGGATGACTATAGCTCTCTCAAATAACTGGAAACCTGTGCTCAGCAGGGAGACAATAATTGTGTTGATGAATAATTCCCAATATGGAAAATGGACGCAGCTTAAAATAATTTAACAGAATAATTTCAATTAGCAACATGTACATATTTATTCAATACAACAGAAATGACAACGTTCACTGGGAACTGTATGAATAATTTCTTTATTTAAATCCGATAATACGGATTTTCTGTGTGGAATCGTAAATGGGACGGAATCGGGTTTTATAGTCAAACTTTTTAATGGTCGCTTAAATATCTTATTATCCTTCCGACATTTTGGATGTGTCATTAATTTTACAATGGTTTATGCAGTAAAAACATTTAACACATATAAATCGTTAATTAGAGCAGGCTACATTGACAAAGATAATTGATTAATTACTAAAAATTTTAGTAATTACAACACAAAACCACTAACACCTCAGACTGCCCATGACTGCTAGATGCTGTAGAGGATCCTCGGGATTAAGTAATCTCAACATACTATGGTAAAACCCGTAAAGAGTAGTTTTATTTCAAACATTATTGTACGATTATTTTATTGATTCATAAGAATCAATTAGTAATATGAAATAAGCGATTTCATATTACTAATTGATTCTTATATATATACATATGCATTAGTAGCAAGCTAATGATGTAAAAAGATTACAAAGATTACGCAACGTTATTTTTTATCTAAAACTATGTATATACGAGTAGGTACCAGCATAAATATATAAATAGAACAATTTACAAAAAATAACGTTATACAGTTCAAAGTGAGACATTTAGAAGAAAATAAATGGTCCCTATATTTAAATGAACTATAATTATAGATCCGGTTTACGCATCACAAGAATATTGCAATACATTAAGACCGGTGACATTCAATAGGCACATCCTCTTAAGTACTGTCTTCTCCGCCAAATACAGGCTAAATATTATTATTTTACATACATACATACACTCACGCCCTTTTCCCATGCGGGTAAGTAGAAACTAGTAACTACAGAATACCACGATCATAATAATATAAGCGGACATTATGACCCAGTGCCATCTAGTTCGGTGCTAACCAACGAGTTCTTGTAATAATACATAATTACTCTGGTACAAATGTCTATGATCATCACAAAAATATTGCCCCTACCGGAAATCAAAACCCTACTCTTACAATAAAACGCAGTTTTAAATACCGCTGCGCTAGACAAGCCATGTCGTCGCTGCCATGATTAAAACGACGTTGAAAATCCTGAGCAGCCATGTTTCATTATGACAAATGTAGATAAAGTCCAAATCTATTTTATTAATCATGGATTTCGTAAAATTTATTTCGCTGTTGTGCCATTGAAGTTGGTAGAGGTTAAGGTCATTACCGTCTATTTTTCCAGTTGTCATAGGTCGATGTCGTATAAGGCTGCTCGCTTTTAAGTACTACAGATGAGATGGCATTTTTATTAGTAATTATAAAATATTGTTATTAAACTCATTTTATATTAGGTATATTAAAAAAAATGGCACGACTATAATATCACTTATAAGTGAAGTAACAAGTATGTTTAAAAATAGTTTTTGGCTCAAAAACTATTTTTAAACATACCGCATTAAGATAAAAATTGCTTTTGCACAAGCCTTAATAGAAACTTTACACTTCACATATCTCAAACAATATTCAATGCAGTTAGTTTAAAACACTGAGGTCAGATTATCTTCATAAATTTACGATTAATATTCCCACTAAGGTAGCAGCGTATGCCTATCTTCATAATTTAATCCCTCAGTCACCTCTTATAACACGATTTGAACGTACACGTGCCGCGATAGATACACTGTTGTTAGTTAATAACCATACTTCGAATGCGGATACTGTAACGTTTAATCAAAATTCAACAAATCTTACGCTAGATTACAATAAAAACCAATATATTTCAATCGCTCCTCTACAAATACATGAATGAAAGGAACTTATAAAATATGTTCGGGTCTAATATGAGAGCATGAGAGATTAAAACAGCAAGCTACTTCTATCTGCTGATCACAAAAGAATTGGAATACTGCGGGTTACTGATTGCATTCCTCTTTTAGATCGCTGTGCCGTTTTTTCCAGAAAGAATCGCCTTTTCCTGTGCACCCAACCATTCTCAACTTTTCTAATGGCTTGATGAGTATCGGATGTCTGGATAAATGATTTTTTTCTCCCGTTGTTCTGTTTCCATTTACCTGGTCAGCGTTATTGTGAAATACGGACCGCAGTAGTTCTCGGATAGTTTTTGTTTCTTTTATGTTATGCTATCGCTCACAAGCCGGAACTGCAATACGTTGCGGTATTTGGTTAAATAATACTGGCTTCAAAATTAAATGTGGAACAATGGAACTAGACCACAAAATAAAGCTACTGCAGTTCGCAAAAGTTGTCTAACTACTGGTGGACATCTCCCGCTGGGATTTCATTCATTTGATTCCTTCGTAAGCTGATAGGACAGAACCGAGCTCCTATAATAAATTAAATTGCTATTCTCAAAACTGAATTTCTGTTTAACGGAGGGATGCATTCGAAAGCTGTGTATGGCTGGCATATTCGTTACCATCTGGCTAAAGCTAGAGCCCCTCTCCTACCCCCTACTGTCCATTTCGCAGTAACAATAAATTTACCACTCTCATTCACGCTTCCCTCGGATCCTGTTTAACAAAGTTTCTCAACTCTGAATTTCAAACATAAAATATTCCGGACTTAAATCATTTTAAAAACATTTCTGTTGTTCGGTTGTGACGGTTGCGGTGTATTTTTTCATCGCTCCACCAATCGACACTCACAGCTCTCTACCGTGTTAAACAAATTTCGGCTTTTATCGTCAAAGGACTCTCTTTGCAAAGTTAAGACGTACAAATCTACAATCGAGAAATTCTCTCACCGAATTAAAATCATCTTCGGTAAATCGATTACGTAACAATTTTTTACTTTGGAACTTTATTTGCTTCGCTTGACAATAACAGAATGAGACTTTGATAAACGATTTCACATTATTCTTGATATTCCATTTCCGATGGTGAAGCTGCATTATTTTCCGTTTGCAGTCAAGAAAATAAAAAGAAATAAAGCATTCAACATAATAAACCTACATCTATTGCAACCAATGCCAAAACTCTGGTGCGTCATTTAAAAAAAAACATCTCTAAGAGCTACTATGGCTAATTATAGTAATTGGCACTTACTTTCAGTAACATAAGGCACTGTGAAATATAATGTAATACCTAGGTGGCGTAATTTTTTAGAAGTAAGTTCTACATTACGCTCGGCACTACCTACGAACATTTTTTACTCTTAACAATGGCATTCCGAGAGCTTTGCTTAAGCGAAATGAGTCAACTTCACTCATATATTACGTCTGATTTTTTAAAGGCTCCAACGGTCCTAAAGGTCTTTGTACACGACCAACCACGCTTAAATTGTGAACTAATACAAATAAAAACTTTGTTAATTACTCTTTTCTCTCCATATACCAACGATTATATATTTCAATAAAACTGGAAACGATTTCGACGCGATTGCGATGCTTGTTTCCCCAAACAAGACTTAACTATGTCGCCTAGTGGGAATTTTATTACGCTGCTTGTAAACGACATTTTTTTTCACATTTTTCAGTGAAAACTTTTCGCGAATATTTTCCGCATCGCGTGAGAATGCGATAACGTTGTAGACTGCTCCCCACAAGATTTTCCCGTCTTTTGCATATTATATTTTCTTCTTATTCTAGAAGCCGCCCGCTGAGGGTCGCTTTAGAAAATCTTGCAATATAATTACAAGATTATTTTCCTTTGAAATTCTACCGGATAATCCCTGTAAGTGGCATTCTATCGTGCAAAACTTGCAACCTTTGAATTTAACGTTTAACGAAACTACTTAAACTTTTTTTTAAATACTTATTCTAAATAACCGCCTCCTTTTTTAAATCGGTTAAAAATAGTTTAACCCAATTATGATGTTAAATTATGCAAAATGATCGGTTATGGTATAACCATAACCAAACTTATATTTAAATATCAATAAGTAATTTTAATTGTAATTTTAAAGTTTTTTTTTAATTTTATAGGTAGACAAGTACTACGGAAGTGCGTTTCAAGATTTATCATTAATCATCAAAGATACATTATATAATGGAAACCTCATGGGTACCTCCCGCACTAAGATCTTAAAGTCAGTGAGTAGGATACTAATTTCCAGAATAAATGTATTTTAAGTATATTTTTATAACCCTATATTACACCAATAGCATGACTTATTGAAGTAATCTCAATCGTAATTGGCTCTTTATTACTGTAAAATCATTTATGCATTGTGAGCAAAATAAAATTTCACATGTACGTACAAACCGTTTGAATTTACGACCAGTCAATTAAAAGCTAAAATATGACGTAACTTAATATAAAAATGCAGTCGGCCTCCACTGTAGGCATCAAAAATTGGGTCAAATCAAAAATAGTTTCGCAAAAGGCATCCTGAGTGGATAAGGTTCGCTTAAGTTTTGATTGCAGCTGGATACCAGAGATAACAGATGTTCATGAACGTCTTTGAGAATTCTTCGCGACCGTACCTCTGCTAGCGAACCGTTGGGAAATGGATCTAGATAATAACGTTTTTTCACCGTGCTGGATTCGAAGCTTATCTAATGTACACTCGTTATCATTGATGAGATTGCAAGAAAAATAACATAACATATCATCACGCTATGTTCCTGGAGTGTTAGGCAGAAGTGTAACTAGGTCATGATGCACACACCCATACACATTTACATGATGTAGTCCTTTAAGAATGAATATCCTTTATGTTGATATTATTACATTTATTAATAATACTTTCTTTTTTAAGATTAAAACTGTGTCTTAAATCTAATATATAAAATTCTCGTGTCACAGTTTTCGTTGCCATACTCCTCCGAAACGGCTTAACCGATTTTGATGAAATTTTTTGTGCTTATCCGGTATCTATGAGAATCGGCCAACATCTATATTTCATCCCCCAAAGTTAGGGGTAGTCCACCAACCCCTATAATGTGGCAAAACAACGTTTGCTGGTTCAGCTAGTAAAATATAATATTATATTGCTTGGTTTAGGAGGCAGAAAATAATGAAAAATTTGACATTGGTTAATAAAGACTTTTATTTTTGTATAATCACAGTAGGTATGATGGTACGTTTTAATTTACGAGTTAATTTCCATTAAATAGACACTCGTCCAAACTGCAAGCTGCTACTGAGAACCTCACATAAAATCTTCTTAACACTACTAGACATAGTTACTGAAATCACTGTTCGAAGATCCACTAGTTAATATTATGTATGTATATGTAATCCCACTAGTTAAATTATAATATCACGTCTTTGACAATAACCCTACGGCACATAGGTACATTGGTTGTTAGGCTAAAATCAATAGTGTGGTCAAGCCGTTCAACCTGACTGCGTCCTTGAAACATAAATAATAAATTAAAGGATTCCGTGCATTTTCTACTTTCAATGTTCATACAAGAATTTGTACCGCATCGTAGAATCGCATTTGTTTATAAAAATCGATTTAGGATAATAAGTAACAATCATCACTCAGAAAATGTTGGTTTTCGGATTATGCTTATCCAATTGACGGTTCAAATGCTGCAGGAATCAACGACCGCTCGAGGATCCAATCCCTTACAAAACAAATAATGAAATGAACTTCGGATTGTCACGATAGGTTTAGGTGTGAGAAAGCTTTGGTGTGGATAACATTAAAACTGCAAATAATTCGTGTACCTAAACTCGATGATAATTTTGAAAAACTCGGATTTGTCAATAAATCAGCCCCTGATTTCAAACACTTACGTACCTATATATTAGAAATTACTTTTTACCAACGTAACGTCGTCGTTGTCATAGTATATTTATATTGGTTTAATGACTATCGATTACATCCGTAATAAATATTTTTTATAATATTATAATAGTCACCCTCTTTTTTATTTACTCAAAAACCATCCGGGGACCTGTGGTTATAAAGTAAATCAGTAATTATATTTTTATTTATAATAATAATAATAATATTTCCGGACATTATTACACAGCGCCATCTAGTTCCGTGGTAAGCAACGAAGCTTGTGTTACGGATACTAGATGGTTGATATACTACATATGTCCTTTTTTGTAAATACATACATGGATGTATCTATGTATAATACATAGATACATCTCATCACATTTGTCCCTACCAGGATTCGAACCCGGGACCCATAGCACAGCAGGCAGCATTAACTACCGCTGAGCTAAACGGGTCGTCATATTTGGCACAGAATTAATCTATTAATGTTGTTTTAAAGTTATCACGTCGTAAATTCCGTTGAATATAAAATGGTAAAATGGTACGTATTGCCGGCTCTGTTTATAGCGATAAATGGTATGAGGCCAATAAGGCGTAGACTTAATTGCATGTACGTTTGCCCATGTGTTGGTGACGCCGTAAGGGCAATCAGGCGTTGGTGGTTACCGGTAATTGGTTGGCACGTAAACACTGAATGCGCATATAGGTATATAAGTTAACAAAACGCTCAGACAAACACATATGCGATTATGTTTTTTATGTGATTTAAGTTAATTAAATTAGAGTAGAATAAGATATACAATTAGAAAGTCCGAGGTTTTGATTCGCAGCTCAGCGTTCAGATTTGTGCCCGGTTAATGGAGATAGGCTTGCCCCCTTTTACATTGGATCTACACCATAATCTTAAACTAGAGTTTGTTTTACATAACTAAAAGTAGAGTTCAAATTACTAAATAACTTTTTAACCCTCTGGGGATGCGGGCGTATATCTTAATATTCCCAAGACTATTATTTCTGTCTTTACTTTCTTAAAATATTTGATCTCAAAATATAACTTTTAACTAGATGATCAATTATTATATACTAATAACATTATTTTAATATTTACGTACCGTTGTCATATGTACAACAAATTTCAGTGAACTCTTTGACCCACGCTAAACTGTATGAAATAAATCAAATGAATAATGCTCGCGGAACGTGAGACGCCTCGCAAGCCTAGTATGCAGTTGCTGCAAGTGATTAGGGATGTAAGAAATTTATTACGTGACGGAAATGAAAAGAAGGATATTGAGAAAATTCTTACGTCAGGATTGAAAGCTAGTACTATTCCAGTAAGAGTTTTGTAATTCTATTTACATATTTAATTATAAAATGCCACAGCATGTATGAAGAAAAACACGTACATGCACGTAACTAGGCAGTAAATTGTAAAAGGAAAATAATGATATGCTTTCAATAAAATGCGGTATTATTTGGATTCAGATCTAATGATTTATTCTGGCAAAGTATGCCAGAATAAATCAAAAGCCTATTTAATTGCCTTACAGTTTGTTTCAATACAGTAATTTTAAAAAAAAGTCAGTCAGAGTGTGAAATGGTTTACCTACCGATGTTTTCTCTAACGACTACATGAAGTTTTTGGAAATTGAGTGAAAAGCTTTACACAAAGTCGGCAACACAGAAGCGATATCTCTCATATTGCGAACGTCCATAGCCGGCAACTGCTTACTATCTGGCGGCCCATAAGGTTGTTTGATATTACTCGATTAAAGATGAATATTACCTGATTCCGAGTAATATTTATAATATAATTATAATAGTTTTATTGGAGATACATACGTAGTGTGATAACATTCTATAGAACACAGTAACCAGTAAAGTGACGGGACTAATAAAACTTAACAAAAACTTTTGAAGATCATAACTCGTAAGCTATGCCCAGTGTTACTAGTATCAGGACACTAGCAACAGGATATATCTATCCCAGGAGACATATATATATATGTACGTAAGATACATCTTACTGCCCTTATCAAAAAGTCCGACAATCATACGTAAAGACAGAAAAAAAAAATTATCTTGGCTTCTTGGCAATCATAAGTAGAAATTTAGAGCCAATATCGAATATTGTAAAGAAGCCATTGAGGGCGTGAGTTGTACAAGGTGAACACACGATCCGCAATGCTGTGGACAGCAGTGCAAAGAATGCGTCTAAAGAACATAACCTGATTTAGTATATGTTAATGGAATTTTATAGGGTTGTGAGAAGATGACATGGTTTTTTTAACGACACATTTACTTGTCTTTAATCGATTATTATTTTTCTAAATCTCCAATATCTGAGTACAGTATATTCATGACGTAAATAAAAAAATCCAGTCGAGTTCGCTATGTTTTTGACCTACTTGTTCTGTGTATGACTAAGAGGTCATGTGAGGTAGCTCAGACATCGCAATTTCTAGCACGAGTCAGTCAATGTATGAACCACCAAGAATGTACAGAACAGAACATAAAAACAGAACAAGAATACTTCATAATAGAAATCTCATTAGATTTTCTATTTATATAGATACCTTAAACAGTATTTGCGAAGTAATTACATAAATTAAAAATATTACAGCACTTGTAAAATATTTACACTAAATATTTAAATTAACACAACTATATATTCTCCTCACAAAACACACACTGCGGTAATTCTTATTTTAAATGTATTTATTATCTCAGGTACACTTTAGTCATATAAAAAATAATAATACCTACTAGGCACAGAACGGCCAGTCTTCACCCCTCTCTAACGTTGATGTCTCAAGGTTCTTGTACGCAGTTCTTGTAAACAAGCTTACGTACGATTATAGCCTGCACACATTTGCGTGCCTACAAACGTCATTATTGCTTATTAAGTTGGTAAGAATCACTATTGAACGTTTTTAATTAAAGTCGTTTTATAACATTAGTGCACTTCCACCCGTGACGTTATAATATAGTTTTAACCCTCAAATTATATTAATTTATGTAAGACATTGTGAAGTAATAATTATTAATATTTAGCTATATCTAATGGAATCCTATCGGTATATTATAATATTTTATATCACGCGCAAAATATGAGTGATATTAATTATATTAACATATTATAAAAGGTCTGCATTACCTGTAATTCCAAGATAAATTAATAAATAGTATTTTTTATCTCTCTAATCGGTTTACCTATGTATGTCAATGCTAGTGGAATGGGCGCTTAATTTTAGTTATTTATCAAAGCAAAAGGAAACCAGTAATTCGCAATTTTATAGTTAAAATTTTAAATGTCTTTTAACTTATTTCCATCACTTCTGATCACCGCGTGCAATAATTTACAAGCAACAAGAGAAATTTTAGTGCAAAGACAGGTCTAAAATCTATATTTACAATAAGAAAGTAATTTAGAAAAACACAAAATACCTACTAGATTAGAAAAATCCGAAGAAATTCCGAACAAAACATCTGAGTGACGGCTTCTAGGCAAGCATGAGCGTATTGTGTCAGCTTTCAAAAATGTTAAGCGAAAAATTTCTGAAACGTTCGACGTGATATAGTTTATTCTGCATCGGCGAACATTCTACAGTCATTCTTCCTAGTTATAGACTAAACATTTCATTGCAGTTTGTTTAAACTGGCGTGAGGCAATTGATCATAATATATTAAATTTGAACGACGCAGCTTCGGGAGTCGTTATTGCCGTGATCGAGAACAATATAAACTACGTGCCCCGACCTTGTTGACATGCCTATCACATGACAGGGAGCGGATTTTGTCACTGCAGTTGCAGCAATATTTTTTACACGTGGATGCTTTTATTTACACTATTTTTGACGTACACAAATTCCTAGAACACTGGAATTACCAGCCTGTAGGCCAATATTTGCTCCGCGTGAAGATCTAATCTGCATCAATAAACTGGCAAAACAATCTACCCGATAGTAAGGAGTTCCTAGTAACATGGAGGATACTCGATACATACCCCTTTCTCCACTCTCTAAGACCAATTTAACAGCAGAGTTTTTCTAGCTCACACATTTTCATGCCTTATGCCTTTCGGATCTTGATATGAAAATGAGGTCTTTTGGGGTATAATTGTTTAGCAAGTTATTTGTTAAATTAGTGTTATGACGCTATTGATGTCGTGTCAGGCTTAAGCGGTTTGTCGTGAAACGTGGTTCTACAATGTTGGTCACATTATTTATAGAGTCGTAATGTTAATGCTTTTTCGCCTTTTACTCTTGTTGTAAACGTTTCTTTTATACTTCATTTTATTGGACTTCGAATGAGATTGGGAGAGTTGTGTGTCAATTACGGAAGCATACAGTTTGTGAGGGTTACTTAAATCTAAAACTAATACTTTTGGCTTTTAATGTCCTGTCATGTTCAAATTAGTGCTATTTTATTTGGCTCACATAAAATACGCAAATATATTTTATGTGAGAGACAGGTTTAGATTAGGACTCAAATCGGTACCCGGATTAGCTGACCTTATTAAACTGCTGACATTTCGGACCTTTGACTATGTAAATTAATGTGAGATTAAAATAGCTTGTAAACAGATTTTCTTACAAAAATAAGTCCATCATCAAAAAATAAATATGATTCCAGAGAAATATATAGGTATCTCTCTTAAGTTACTTTCTTATTTCTCTCTGGATCTTTCTTTTTCTGGTATCCCAAAAAAAGGATCCAGAAATTTTAAAATATCACCTGACTAATGAAGCTCTTAAAAACCATAAGCGATTAATATAGCAAACTTTCTGGCTAGTTACCACTTACATAATTATAATGACTCATTTGTAACTTTACATAAAATGCTATTTGAGCCAATAAATTGCAGTCTATGGTTTTTTTTTCATAAAAGTAGATGAATTTGCAGTGATAGTCTAGTGTTGTAATCAGCCTACTGAGTAGTGAAAAGTCTTGAGTTCGATTACAAAGCTCGAACTACGGAATTTTCCGTGGAGAAAAACATCGTGAGGAAACCGGAGACTTTTAGCTTAGACCGTCTTACTTGAGGTCTGCTCTCATACCCAGCAGTGGGACAGTGAATGGGTTTATAAGAGAAAATCGATTAAATGGTAACACACAGTATGGTATTCACTGATTAAATACGAAATAGTTTAATTATGGACAAACTAAGCAGTAGCGAGTCTGTAATTGTCGTAGACACCATTACTGGTAAGTCCTCGTTTAAAGATACCACAATACTTTTCAACGCACCACTTTTTAATTGTATTGAATTTTTTCTTAAGACGATGGCGCTCGCTCCTATTATATTTTATGCATCACTGTGACTCAGTTACACTAATAGTCGTGATAGTTGAGAGAAGGCTACATTTATGGTCACTTTAGCAATAACAAGCAATGTACCTGATAGAATTATAAAAAATAAATCTGGAAATAATCAGTGTCATCCAGTTCCGACCTAAGCAGTGAAGCTTACGTTACGAATAACAACAGTCTTTGGTTTAGTAGCCGTAAGTGCGACTCCTGGGCAAGTTCTTGGGTTCGATTCCCAGGACGAGACTTGAATGTTTATTAATATTTTTCACAAATACTTCATCACACGGACACGTTGCTATAACGGATGTCTAGTGAACAAAGTCCGCGTCCAAAACGTATTAATAACTCTAAGTAAAGAAGTGCAACTAACTACAAGATTATTAAATTGAATCATCAAGAACAATAAATACGATGCTGAACTATCCGATGAGATGATAAAATCCGCAGAGTAAATTACTTATTAACCTAATTAATTTAATTTAATTTCTTAGCTATAAATGAAAGTGATAAAAACATATCCGTCTCTTACTCAGTCTCTCTCTCTCTCTCTATCTTAAAGAATTTTACGTATGCCTTTCTGCAGCACGTCTGGTGTAAAATAACCGGCTATGCGGTCAGAAACGTGCTCGGAGCGAAGTGAATAGGGGCGTTACTGTCTTTTTTGAAGCGAGCTAACTATTTTACGTTTATGTAGGCTGTAACACAATAGAAATTACATTCAAATATCTACCTAATTTTCGGGGAAAAGCTCTAAAAGTTTAAATGATGACAATTTAGTGGCTATCGTTTTATATAAAATAATGTATAAAGTAGTCTTAAAACAGCTATACCTATGCATAGATATGTGCATGTATATTTTAGTAAATACATGCACATGTTATTGTACATACACACATGCATAAGTATCACAAACATTAACCATTAACTTTACGCCATCAAGGAAGAACAATATCAATTATGTCATAATGAACATAATATACATTTCTATTCCTTTGCAAAACTACTACACACACGGGCAATCATTCAACCAACTAATACGCGCCGTTATAAATTAATAAACTAGCTCATAATTTCACAATGTATTTCTTTTCTCTTCTAACCATAACCACCAAGTGTTGACAAAGACCAAGTTGTGACCACAAAACTGTCGTTAACGCGATCGTAAAAATTCAGTCGCTACCACACGCGACCACATATTGACACTGTTCGCTTGTAACCGCTGATGGAGAACGTGTGGTCGGCGCGGCGAAACATAACATGCTGTATCATATCATACGGCAGTTCTTAACGAAACTATTTAAGAACGCTTATTTTTCTATGAGCTTTGGAATTTGTATCGACGAGGTTTTTTCTGCGGCTTCGGTTGAAGACGATGGTAGTGATATTATTGATCATTTTGTCTAATATAGGCATATATTATCGATGCCATTTTCAGTAATTAACTTTAATGGGTTGGGCCAAATTAATTTACTAACTTAAATTTTATTTATGGATATTGTATATACATACATTTATTTGTAAGGTCGTTCGATTTTTAACCACGTCTTTAATTCCATACATTTGCATCAATTCTACTAATTATCGCTCTAGTATTTAAACCAAATCAAATCAAAAAAATTCTACCACAAAAAAAAATCCTTGTCCTCACAGGTTCATCGTAATTTTGTGAGGACAATTTACCTTTTTTACTTTAAAACGTTTCTCATTATCCTTTTCAGGGATTGTGTTACCTTAAGAAACAATTTTAAGTTCGAAAACTCAGATATAAAGTTTTTCTTTATCGAGTATAATCACCAAAAAAAGTTGTATTAAATTGTGATATTGAAAATTGTTTAACTTGTGAACAATATAATTTTCAAACAAAATAATATTAAACTTTATGTGTGTAATAACCTTTTAATGATTTCATAGACAAAAACGGTACAAAACCAGATTTGTAATAAATATGAACAAATTTTTGTATAAATATTGAAAATTGAAAAACACCTTGACAAAAAATTTGTATTAAATTTTCTAAGTACTACTACTCCAGTAAAAAGTATGAAATATCACATAACTATACGAATTGTTGAATATCAAATTGAGGCTTCCATAATTCCTATAACTTATCTGAAAAAATATGTATTACAGTGCTAAGAAGCTAGGGTGATTGTAGAGTAGATAAGACTCTTCGTCAAAAAAATATGTCAATAATCAACTTTGCAAAGCCATATTTTTTATTTAGATGTTCTTTCATTATTTTGTTTGATCGCTAAATCGTCAAAACTTTCTTGTAAACATATTATACACAATATAAGGTATTGTATATGTATTTTGTAAGTCTCCCGTTGTTTATTTGTCCTTTGATATCAAAGCATAATATATTTTCCCCATAAAAACGCAATTCTAAATAGAAACATCGGTGACATAGAAATCCTCACAATAAACGGATTAAGTTACTGCCTGGGCCGAATCAATAGCACACGCGCAAGTGGCCAAATACACAGATTTAGTTGGACCAGTCTAGTCAACGGTGACACTTTTGAGTTATGAGTTGTGGCCGCGACCCGCTGCACCGGATTCGCGCTGTGACGTCACTCCGCAAAATGTGCGATGATTTTCTAATACCATACATTGTTAATGGGCCTGTTAATGATTTATCTGTACTATTATTTGAAACATTAATATCTCACCCGGGGTATTTGCGGAGCTTGATATTGATATAATTATTAGCTTTGATGTTAAAAGCGGCTCTCAGATGAGTTTTGAGCTTCTTGTAATTTTGAAATTCATATCACGAAGCTTTTTATATAAATGATTATTCGTCTCTTTCTTAAGCGAGCATATAAGCTTATTTCGCTGAATTGTTTTATTTCCTTACATTGCACGATATCTGACTTTTATAACAAAATATGGGATAAGCTCAAATTAAAACAGTAGCCACCCGACGTCGGATAACAGACGAGTGTCGATGAGTTCAGAATGGCCAACGACCCATGAACTGACCGAGTCAAACGCAGCTTAACCTCGGAGATCGCCCAACCAACGCAGTCCACGTTCATAAACGAACCCATCTCAGATTATTTCAATCAATATTATGTTTCAATCTATCGCTGACTGGCTAATCGCTTCATCCAATTTTAATTGATTTCCAGCCCAGAGCCATGTTTTGATACGATTTGCATAGTAGAAATCTAAAAGTCACGATTGAGTTGCGTGGAAATGTATAATTTTGCAAATACAAACACTTCCTCGCTGCCAAGTGAGTTATTAATTTAATACTTTTATTTTTATTTTATTCATTTTATTAAATGATGGGACAACGATTTTATATAATTGAGAATCTATGACATTTACTTTTTACTGACTGTTGTAATTGACTGTCTTGTTTGTTTTTTTCGTGAGGTACGAGTACCATTGCTTTAATCCACAGACCAACGGGTCAGATAAATACCTAATGGCAATGCCCTAAAAGTAAACAAAACAAATTAACCTACTCTATGAACAATAAAAAAGGCAGCGGTGCCAACATGGCAATATTTTTCTACTAAAATCATTTTTTACTGGGCACTGGAGTGGCGGGGACCAGTAGACGTTGGCTCTCGCGTGGCGATCTCGACCACGTTTTGAAGAATTTTACAACAATATCGAACTGTGCAAACTTATGCTATTTGAAAGTCGAGCTACGTTGCCGGTACACTTTTGTTGAGGTACAGCCGGAAATTGTAATTCTAAAGCTTCCCACATCTTCATATCTTCTAAATCGTTTTTTAAATTGTATATCATTTTTTAAATTTAAACCGGGTTTAGAACCCTTACCGCAGAACGCCTTTAATACTGCGCTAATCGTGTCGTGATTCATACAAGACTTCAGGCAGGGTGAGTCAGACGATTTTGTGGTGTACTCTTACACGCACAACTTACAGGTATGTTTTAGTAACGATTAAATAATTTTGATAAATGTATAGAGCTGCTGCTGAGAACTACCACGAAGAACCTAATTTCTTTTATTTTTAACGCAGTATGAATTTTATGATTGCTTGCAGCCTTCACAATTGGGTTTAATGATTAGTCGGGCAAAGTCTACATTATTCTGAAAAGTAATTTTCAGCAGCAACCCGGAGATAAGCTTAATTTGTGATTCGTTATTGGCAACACAACGGACATAACCATACGGGACCTACATATATCATAACGGTGTCCGAAATGTTCCTGTAGGCACATGCCTATAATAGATATAAAACCGTATAAAAGGTAACATAGTTAACAATAAAACTATTAGAATACCTACCCCATCTAATTTCGTAAACAGCCCAACTGTAATTCCCACAAATACATCACGAAACAAAACTGTTTGGAAACTTTTGAATGGAGAATGACATTACCGCGGTAGTTACCATCCATTCTGTTGGGTTTTTAAACTTCCACGGAGAAATAGTGTCGACTGTGGGGGGAGAGGGGCGAATAAAGAACGAGGTTGAATAGTAAATGAACCGGGTTATATAATGATTCGTGTATGTACGTTCTGTTTTGAATTGCTGCCGTTTTGCAGGAAATGAGGGTAACGAATGCATATCTAGCCTAAGTAGTTGGCTGACTTGATTATTTTAATTAAAACGTTGATTAATCATTCTTAATAATTAATATTTTAGTTGAAGCTGTGATATGAAGACATAGGCTGCTAAGTCGAAGGAAGTAAATCTAATTTTATTAGTTTCTTCTTCATATGAAGCAAACATTATTAAGAGAATATTAGATTAATCCGATACTCTAGTAATTTCAAGTATATTTTATATTATTTAGTGTATATACAGTTTAGTATACCTAATGCTCTTAAATGCTTTAAAAGGTAATTGTTTATATAGCTAGATAATAACAGAAACAGGCGAAACAATATAAAAACTTTAATAACTATCTGTGGAAACTTTCGGCTTATGAAGCGAAAGAAAATTTGAATGCGAATTAAAATAATGCTTGGGAAAAAACCGCAAAAAGGCAACAACAGGTTGGCTTTAAACAAAACGAATAATACCAACTTTGTTCTCCGATTATTGCAGTCTTTGTAGGACTGTTATGATCCGCTCCGCTTTAGCATGTCCTGTTTTATTCTTTATTTACAACGGATAAATGGTTTTAACAAAACAGTTCTTTCAATTATTTGACTAGGTACCTAATTCTAAGTGCAATCTGAAACATTGAAATGTATTTGGTAAATGTGTAAACACTAGAAGTCTGAAGAAAATGTTATATTTATATATTAAATAAAAATAATAAATATTTATTTATGTTTTTTTTAAAGATAGATGAATAGGGTATCTATGTATACTAATATAATAACTAATAACTACTCACAGCACTTAAAAAATAAAAATATAATGTCAGAAGTCTCCCAAAACTACAACAATAGTAAAAGAATTGGAACATTGTAAATAGATTAACTGGAAAAGTTATGCAATGCATTAATGAGACTGTACTGATAGCTTTTCGAACAGATCCGTTGTCATTAGCTAATACATTCATGACCGAATTTAACTATATTAGTATTTACACATTTAACACATGCAACACTTTCTTGTGATGTACCCTTATTACAGGAATCCGAGTACGAGATTATTCCAAATAGATCGATAAGAATCCAACGAGTACGGGAAGAAATAGTCGCAAGAATAATTAATCAAATGAATGATTGTAAAAGTCCGGTTTGATGAAACACGTGCTAGTGATGTCAAAATTGCTTCTGATAAGTTAGTCCCAGTTATTACACATCTGATTAATTTTTGCTTGCATTTTATCCTGACCTCCTGAAAATGGGGGTAATACGTCCAATAGATAAAAAAGGTAAATAAAAAATAAAAAACAATTACTGCCAAAATATACAGCCGTGCGAAGCTACGGCTAGCCGCTTTATAAATAGGTAAAATAATTATAGTCTTAAGGTAGACTCAAAGCTTGTATACGATTCAATTCAATAGGTTTAATTCACATCATTAGCGTCGGCTAAGGGAGTATTTTTAGAGATCTCGGCTTTGCAAAGAGGAATTGAGGGGTGGAAAGGTTGTGAATAGCCTCGGGCAACTACCTTCATATAATAAAAATATATTTACCAATACGGCATTAAGACTGCAGATACTTAGATTTCATTCTAACTGTAAAGGTTGGCGTGCGTTCACTTGAAATTCCACACACCGCATATATTCGAGTGGCAGACTCTGTAGATATTTTCAAAATAATATCAACCCAGGATAACATAAGCCAAGGGCTATCCACTCCTTTATAAAGACCGTCCTTATAGATTTCTAAAAGTTATATACCAACATGCAAAATCATCAAGCACCTAAGCTCAATATGAACCGTCAAAAGCCAAATAGAATAAGAGCATTCAAATCAAAAAGGAAATCTATTCAAACGATTTAACACACGTGTACCGTCTCACGGAATTGATAAAGATCACTAATGAAATAAGGAGCCAATAAGGCGAGGTGTGTCGACAAACGAGTCACCGGATAAAAGTTTAACGTAAAGAAGAATAACAGAATTATTCTACGGAATAGAGGTGAAATTAAAAGCGGTAGATCCACGAGAAAATAGATAAGGAAAACAACTTTAGACGCTTAAATCGAATCAAACGAGTGCATTAGACAGACTAACATGGAAATTGCTATCGATTGGTTTTTAGGAATGTTTTTTTAATTCTGCGGCAGAGATGGCACGAGTTTGCCTCGACATGATATCTTATCCAGAAAGCGCAGATAGTCTCTAAGATGGTATTTAAAGTATAAAATATCTTTTTAGTTATACTTCTCACAGAAAACCTTTACATTTATTTTTCTCCTAAGTCATCGTGCGTTTGCAAACACAATTTATCACATACCTACCTACGCAAGTACTCAGACTCCTATATAAATTTTAGCTCCATGTGGGCTTCGTACCCGTGACCTATGAGGTAGAAACTGATCGCTCAGCAACTGTCTAATATAGTCGTCCGGTTCAGTATCGGCTGGTTAGGGTTTGGCTATTACATGCACATCATGGAACACTAAAACACTAAAACATATAACTGTGGTTGCCAGTTAGGCGGATCATTAGATCCTAACGTGCATTTTTTGTCATTAATTATGTATTTTTACATAATTAATAGTTGCTTTCACGTTTGCAAAATATCAATTATATAAAAAATAAAATGAAATTGAATTTGTATCACTAATATTGAATTTTAAACACCTCCCTACAAAAATCATGGACGAACTAACTATATTCACTTTCAACCCCTGTTTCACCCTCCTAAGGGTAACATTTTCAAAACTGCCATATACGTAAACATTAGTTTTTAACCAGATGCTTGTATACCTATATAAAATTTCATGCATGTTTCTTTGAACTTTCGGACTTACCATGACTTTACACTTCTTAGGGGTGGAATTTCCAAAAACCCTTCCTCGGCGGATGCTTACAACATAAAAGACACATTTTAAAGGTGAAGCTCGGCGTTGATGAAAAATATTTTTTATGTGTATGATAGATATACTAGCTCAAAATCATGATTCGCACTATCAACCAACGTCATCATATTCCCTAAGACTTCTACAAATACGAAGATTGGCAGACGTCCAGTGTGATCAGATATGATCTTAGCACTAGCGATAGAGCTAGAGCAAGAGCTGTGGTAGCCGAGCGGTGTGCGTATTAATCACATGCACAAACGGTGAAGGAAAACATCGTGAGGAAACCTGCATGCTTGAGAGAATTCTCGATGGCATTTGAAGTCTAACCCACAGTAGGCTAGCGTGGTAGACTATAGCCTAATCCCTCTCAATTGAGAGGAGACCCGTGCCCAGCAGTGGGGCATTAATGGGATGATGATGATGACTAGCGATAGAGAACTTCATCCAGTAAAATTCCGACCACAACGTGATACCACCCACACACGGATCTGTCTTCAAGTATCGAAACTAATCCTTAGTGACACAAAATGTCGTTACTGGGTACATCAAACAGGTATCGCGTGCACCCAAATGGGCACCTGCACAAGCGCGCGGCCGTTTGAAGTGTCCGAGGTCCGGGCGTCCGGTGGACACCACAAAGAGAAATGAACGGCGCAATACGCTTCCAATTGCAGTGTATCCGCACAGCGGTTACAAGTGTCAGCGAATTTGTTATTTATGAAACTAGGTTAGCCGTATATGGAGCGGCATTTTTTTTTTCATACACTGCTTGTTGCTTTGCTACGCGTAAACCATTTTACAATAGTTGTGTTAACTGTCTAAAATCTTCAACCCATGTGTAATTATATTGTACTAATAAAAGGCCTGAGTTTACTCTCAGAATGACAAAGGCTAGGCCATAGTCCATCATGTAAGCACAGTGCGGTTTGAGAGACTTCTCACACTGTTGAGAAAATTACCAGGCAAACTTCAAGGTGTTTTCCTTCATTTTTTTAACAATAGTGCTGAAAAGTTAAAGGAGTTACGATTCGAAATTGAGATTTTTCTATGCCCATATCCCAATGCTATCTTTACACTCATTTCTATGTAAAATAGTTTAACTAAACAGGGCTACTAACACTAATCAGGGTGCTTGAAATCATTTGAGCCTCAATGCGCAAACAAAAGGCTGAAATAAAAAAATATACTGTAAGTACTTACATATATCATGTGCTACCTACCTACAGACATCCTACTCTCATTTATCCATTATATTTCTAGGCAAATAATCACATCTTTTGCAATATCTGTTGTAATCAATAAAAAAGCGAACCACAAGTTACATTTCAATAATCAAAAGCTCTCTTCTCTTGTTTTACTCTCCACTCCTAGAGATCTTTCAGATGACGTCACACAAACGATTATAATTTCTGGAGCACTATCAAACCAAATGACGCTAACTTACTGCGTAGTGACGCAACATTTAACTATAACAGTAGCCGTATTGGCACGCTGCGGTACCCGCAAAACCGGCAGAATAAAATAATAATTCAACAACTTCCATTAAAACAAGTATATTTAATATACTTCCTTTCCGATGGTGGCATATTTTTCTCAGTGGAACCTAAACCGTTGGAGTCGAGCCAACTCCAGTGGGACCTTAGGGCACCACTCCAGCGCCTTGAGATAAAATTTGAGACATAGCTTGTGATGTTCGCAATTTAAAATAAATATTAAATGTAACGCTTACCACTTATATATTTTAATGTGTTTCGTGGTTCCTTTAATCGTTTTATTTCTGTGTATATTGCGTCATAAAATCTCAATAAAGTTGCTCTCGTTATGACATATTAATATTTTTATTTTCTGATGATCTATTGATCTAAATATCATATTGTTATTATGTTATATTAACTGCCTTATTGGATTATCTGTCGTAACTGCGACTACTGAAAAAAAACTGGGGTGATTGCTAGGTCGACCAAATATCATTTGGTTTTTCTATGAAATGCGTAGTAGCTCGTAATACATTCTTTTAAATTTCTGCTTTAGCTAACTTTGAAAAACAAAAATCGTAACAACAGTTTTGTTCATCATATTTATATGATATTAAGGTCGCTTGTGTTTTGTGGATAAATGCTTTATCGAAGTTAATACTTAGTTTGAACTGTGAAAAAGACGGATCACTGTATATACAACTCGAGCGAATATCAAAGATCGTACGATCTGTTATTTTGGGAGGCTTACACTGTATTATTATATTATATATAACGGTAATATTATAAATAGGTACCTAATACCTAACTTAATCGGTAATATCATTTTACATGTAGTGTTGTGTGTAATGTTGTTAAAAAGTAGCATGTGTCATTCTGGTGTATTATTGGAAAGTTTCACCAATATCATATACTATAAATAGTGAAACAATAAAGAACATCTACACATACACTAAAACTTTTGCGTTAATTATATTAGTGTTATATAAGCTTTAACCAACTTTGGACTGCGATAGGCCGAGCTGATTAGTTGTTCTTTTATTTCATTATATTCTGTAATCGGTTGATTTTTTGTCCCAATTCTGATTAGTCCTATTAGAATAAGAGCATTATATTTCACAAGCGCCATTTTTTGTTTTGTCTTGTAGTTTGTTGTTTTCTTTTCTGTGGCTTCTTCTGCCTTTTGTTTCACCGTTTGGAAGACGCGTGAGTTCAAAAAGACCGCGTTCCACTTGGTCTTGTCAAAATACTATCCTTACACTTTTCTATCTTCTACACCAGAGCCTTTTCCCAACTATATTGAGATCCGATCCAGTCTACCCTCATGCAGATATCAGTGTTATATACGAAGCAATTGCCATCAAACCTTCACTTCGATTACTAAACAAATAACTAACTTCACGGTAGGAGTGATTTCTTTTCGTATTAACGATTATCATAAACCTAATAAGTATGACAACCAGGACACTCTAATTAATGTACTATTTGAAGTGGGAGGAATTTTTAAAATGGTCCCACCACCACCCGTTTATAAAATGACTACCGCAAACACAGCTTTACCTTAAAGATAAATTGAGCAGCTTGGTTAATATTTAGCCATGAGCCTCTGTCTAACTATTTTTTATAGCAAAATATTCAGGATAATACGTGTAGTTGACCGTAGGGTCAACGCATCGATAATTTCCCACGACATTTGACATCATCCATCATGAATAAAATTTGCTTTATGTGCTGCAATATAAAATTGAAACATAAATCAATTGATATTATACTCAACTCCATATCATAACTCATCTCGTGTTATCGTATCATTTCTTCGTACTCAATTCAACTCGTTGAATTCCGCTGGGAAGAGTAGGCACTAACGAATTGCCAAATATTGTCCCAATAAGTGTATGATATTATACGCAAAGTGTGCTATGAAAGATCCAGTACTTTCGGTTCAATTTGTAAGTATTAGTTAAACACGGTCACTTTTAGATGAGATTTTAATCAAACATATTTCATCAGCATAGTACTATTAATCGATTTAAGTGCTCTGTTGCATCTCAGGTGTCGGGTTTGATTCCTACGCACTGGTCTCTGAATTTTCGTTATTATTATATTTATTTTAGATATACGAGGAAACCTGTGCACTTAAGGTTTCCGTAGGTGATTCAGGCCATCGTGGTCGGCTAAAACTTAATGTCCTTAGTGCCGAAATGAACCCTATACCCAGCAGTGAGACGAGACATTAAATTAATACAATATATTAGAAAAAAGAAAATAAACTTAAGGGTTAGTAAAATGAAAGCATCATGTCTGAATATTTTCTCACAAATTCTCCAAGGAGGTTGAATATACGAGCTGTGAGGAGGTTAGATCTCTTCACTTAGCGCATTATTGCAGCCGCGGTATATCTCGGCACTAAAGTAGCATCGACAACATTACTCGTTCTATTTTACTCGTTTATCGTAGCAGAATGCTGCAGAGTCTAGTTCTTCACGAGCAGTTTCTAAGATTTGTTTGTGTATTCTTATAATGCGATAACATCATATCGCAGTCAAAACAATGTGAAGCAGTGTGCGCTATTTAGAATTATGTGTTTATAAATATTTGGCAAGCATGTTTAAGATATGAAACCGCGTTTGGAAAAACGATGGACTGATGATTTAAAGAAAATGGGTTGCAGCAGATGTATGCGATACCAAGACCGGAATGGTTGGCGGTCTTAAGGGGAGACCTCCGTTTAACAGTGAAAGGCAATAGCCTAAAATATAAATAATTTATTTGACTATATTTCTGGGAATTTATTATTACCAGATGCCTTTGATTTTGGCCTGCGTGTAGGCTGCAATGGACGTATATGGGACAGTAACCATAGATAGAATATACAGACAAATATATTATGAAAATCGTAAAGTATTCAAATAGCGCATTAATAATTAAACGTGTGACTTAATGATTATACACCTCTAATGCCGTAACTAAGTATGATATTTTCTGTAAAACTCACAGAAAATAGCATAGTTACCTTAACATTAATTAACAATTATCATTGAAAGCAATTGCTTTCAATGATAATGAAATTCATCATCATCATATAAACCGTTAGACGTCCACTGCTGGACATTCGACCACATAGTGAAACTCCTAACATAGCCCTCTCGATCGCTCTCTGAGTGACAGTGAGCTTCCTTAAAAGGCCCATTGTAAGCGGCCACCTTTCGGTGCCATAAGTCATCACTGGTCTTTCGTTTTTAGACATTGCGCTATTTGGGACGAAAAGATTTGGCGTAGCTTCCCAAACGCTGCCCAGCCGAGTTGTCTAGGCAAACAAATGGCACAGAATTTAATCACCCGTTTAATTGCACCGTTAATGCCCTGTTTGTATTATCATTCCTTGAATCACCCCTCTATTAAGCTCGGCAACTAATCGTGGTAAGTCTTGTTGTTATGAAATTATAAACATTCGTTAGACCCCGTTGTGGGGCAATGCATCAACAAATATTGATCGGCTGACATGGCTCGCTTCACTTCACCACTAGAACGAAATGGCTTGGAGTATCTTGAATTACGAAGTTTTAACCTATAACATGATATGCTTTTGTAAATATACCCCACCCCTCTATTTCGTGCGAGTTTGACGCTTATATTTTTTTTATCGGCACATTTTTTATTGTTGATTGTTAAAGCTTATTTCACACTTTTTATTGGGCAACCAGCGCATATACATTTATGTATATGCACTGATTGCCCAATAAATATTTGCAAGCACTATGTGAAAAAACATCTTTACAAACCTCCCCAAAAAAGTTTAAAGCATGTTGCCAAAATTACTGTATAGTACATACTAGTTAAAAGTATTATCTGTACTCTCCGTGTCAAAACAAACATAACGCAATATTATTTAAATATCAAAATAATGTATTTTTTTCATTGTATGATTTAGCATAATAACTAGACGAATCGTAAACAGACCAGCTACAAGTGGTATATAATTTATTTTTAATTTAATTCCAAAAACAAAAAAGAAATACATGGTTTATAATTGATATACCTACGACAAAAACCATCAAGATTTTTATAGGGGTACCTTCAGACACTCTAACTCAGTGGATATATAAACAGGTCACAGTATTATAAAGCAAGTTAGATTAGTATTTGCTTAAAAAATATTTAAAAATATGATGAGCATGAACATTTGTATCCGAGTCAAGGATATATCTCTATGTATAATATGTATGTATTTACGAAAAAAAGTTATTATGTAGTACCTATATCAACCATCTAGTATCCGTAACACAAACCTCGTTGTTTAGCTCGTCGATGGCGCAGTGTCATAATGTCAATTTATATATAGATACTATTACGTTTTTTCTAGGCACAGTTGGGTCTCCCCACCTGTGCCTAGCAAACATCACCGACGTGTGCTGATTGACTGATTAACTTGTGCCCCTACTTTGAATATCAAGGGACAATGCACAACTTAGCGGAAAATGACTCGGAATATTAGTAAAATTGTAAACCAACACCATAATTGGTTTAAAAGCGTGCTCTGTATACAGGGATAAGTCATACGTAGCTTAAAACTAAAGCGAGCACTTCTTACAAATACACCTAACGAATACAAACGTGAGATAGTTAACTATCTCACGTTTGTATTAACTTATCACAGTCTGACCCAGCGAAGAAAACATTGCTAAGAAATCTGCATTACTACTTTCCCGACAGCTTGTGAAGTCTGCAGTTAAAAGACATCATTAGGCTATCCCTTTCAATCTGTAAGAAAACCTGTGAATTCCTTGTCTACTTAACATTAGTTTGAGGATAATGGAAGATGTTTTACTGCACAAAGTGGATCCTTGCTGTTACTCATTCAAACGATAAATCCTAGACGGTGAACGCATAATTAAATTTCTATATTATACAGTAGGGAAGCCTTAAAAGTAAGAGATAAGCCCCAAGATCGATGCCTAGTTGTTTCACACTCATGCAAACTAGTACCAGCGTTCGTATGGTAACAACCTATTAAAGGTATTAGGTTAAGGTCACCGGCAACTCCTTGACTACTTGATGGAGATCATTGGTACACACGGCTTTTGTTATAGCTTATATAATAGTAACATTGTACTCTTGCTGGCTGTTAATAATGCATTGATTTGATAATGCCAATAGGCCGCTTTGGAACTGATTTCTCTCATATTAATGTCTTGTTTTATTGCCGTAGAAATTATTCTCATGGATATGATTTTATAGAATAAATGTGATAATTTTGTGATTAAAGCTAGCTGTGGCCCAGTATAATATTATTATCACACTTTCGATCCAATCGTGACAACAAGAGTCATAACTTCAAGCCACATTTTACTGAGTGTTGAAGCAAAAATGTTTCCTGTATATAACTATGTGGTGTAATTGTTTTTTATTTACTTCTTTATACCAGTTAAACATATATGTACTTGCAATAATTATTTACAGCCCATTCATTGTACAGTGAGTACGGACCTCCTTCTCGATTTTGATGGTTGTTACATATGTTCCAATCTGATCCCTGCTCGAAATTAATGACGACGTTTGAACACACACCAGTGTGTGCGTAAATTCAAGAGCTCTTAAGCTTGTTTACAAGTCCGCAAACTACACATCAAACAGCGAGAATGTGGAGGTTCCTAACAGTAGAGACAGGGTTGAGAGCGGTTAATCTGCAGTTGTCGTGGTACCAAGCCGGCCAAGTGTGGATTTATTAAACACTTACTACACACACGCACACACACACACACACACACACACGCACACACACACACACACATAACTGCGTGTTTCTTAAGTATCATGTTATGTTTGAATAAAATATCAGATTCGATACCAAAAGTCTATTTCCACAAATGTCAATTTATTCGGAACATGTTACTCAAACTGTACCAGTGTATCAGGTCGATGATTAAATTATGTCACATAATTTCGCGTCCCTCTACATACGTATGTAGGCCAATAGTTACGTTCGGAACGGTTCGTGGCGACCGGATCCGCGATATCGCTACGGCTTTCTATACAATATCGATGCATTCAAAAGCCAAAGTTTCAATAATAAAGTAAAAAGTTTAAATTGGTTCAGTTGAGCGTTCACCTGCACCAGTTCCAAAATGCAAATGAACTAATTCAGTCGATATTATTGCAAAGATGTTAAAATTATTTAAAAAATATGCCTAATGGATAACTTTACTTATTACACTATGTACTAATTTCTACTTCATATGTTCCAAATGTCGAAACACTTCATACAAACCTACATTACTTCCGTATTTTCCTGTTTCTTTAAATATACATGACCATTGTCGGCGAGGGAATTGAAAATAAGTACTCGTTTGCCATTATTTCGGACAGAAATAACTTGATGACTCCCTCGAGATCAATTCTAGTAACCGAACACACAAGAGGATATGCCGTTAGGTATACACTAAGAAAATATCAAGAGTGAGTTCCTTTCTTTATTTGAAATGAGAAATGTCCGTTACGTTTGTTACTGCTCGCGCTGTGACTGGGCAACTCCCAAAATCTGACCAGAGCGTTGAACGCAATAGAACGCGTTTACGTTTCGACATTGAACCAAACTTCCAATCTTCCAGCAGTTTAAAAGCTTAGGATGCTAAAATTGGATGATAAATATTATATTCGGTGTGTAAACAATATAAAATCGTTTTGTTGAGAGGATAGTCAGTAGAAAAAACTTAGTCACTATAACTACTACGTATTCACTTCCCTAATTAGTGGATATTGGCTTAAGAGTTAGAAACCGATATAATTTATAAAGGCGCATTTCTGCGCAAATTATTAAATTATATTATAAAAACTTTATCACATTCGTTCGTTAATTTAAAATTTAAATTATGCCTTAACTAACCGCTAGCTAGAAGCACTACTATTACGGTGTTATCAGCATGTATTCCTTTTTTAAGGCTGAAAAAATCCTCCAACAGAAAAATTGCGCCTTTACAAAATAAGGAAGGAATATTTCCCAAATTATTATTTAGTAAGTCTTATATCGCTACCCGAGCCGCTTATGAACATTGGCTAAAATGCCTCATGTTTAAACTTTTATTTTAATATATCAGAAAGCCTTGCATCCAGCAAACATGAAGAGGAATTGAGCAAACGCCATTTTTTGGAATTTCAAAATCGTGCTCCGCGTACCGTTACGTGAAATATTTTAGAGATATGAATAGGGTTTTTATATTATATTCAATAATAACGGAGAAAAGTGATGATATAATTTTTATTATTCCTCCTCCTGCAATTTGATTTTATTATTAATTTCGTTGTGAGTTCCGAGACAGTTCGAATCATTCCCTTGCGACACGTCGCTTCATTTACTCGACGGTTTTCTTAACTTGTTTTTTGCATTCTGGCTTACTGGAGTTGCAGTAGCAAAACTTACGAAATTAAATTTAAAATAACATAAAATATCTTGAAAACTAAACAACTCTTCGTCAGTCAATTAAGGCTGACTGACGAAAACTTGTTTAGTTTAGTTCTGGTAAGCCATTATTTATTTTAAACATTGACATGTTTTGGTGCAAAAACTTTCTAACTTCCGTCTTGTTAACTTATTATTTACTCACTTTAATCAAACACGACATAATACTTAATATCAGGCCTCCTAGTTATTATGTAGTTATACATTTATAATGGAAAAACATGTTTTTAAAACTGATAGGTATATCTTCGAATTGCCGCAGCAGATATCGTATCACGCGATATTGCATTCCCTGGCTGTGCTTCACTTTTGTATGCATGTTAAAACTTCATTGATGAGTGTTCCCCTGCGTGACGGCTGTCCGTTCCGTATTCTGATAAATTAAACAGATGGCGTCGCTGCACATTAGTTGTCCTTCCTATTAACAAATACAAATTCTCGCAAACAAAAACACTCATTTCTGAAACAATTGGACGACAATCATGCAGCGATATTAAAAGTTGCCTTCTTTGGTAAGGGTTCGAATCCCGGTGAGGACATTTGTTTGTGTGAAGAGCATCAACATTTGTATCTAAATCAACCTTTTATTATCCGTAACACGAACCGCGTTGCTAGTTGCTAGCTGTGTATTAACGGTCCGGATATAATTATAATTACCCTAAGGCTACTTAAAAATATGTGATCCCTGCAGATATAAAACCCAATGCGGAAATTAAACCCTTACGCCTGTCGTCTTCGAAGGGTTAGCAGAGGCACCTTTCGCCGGTAGGTATGTTTATGTCCCATATAATAGGGCGAGCTTATTGCAATCTACCGGTCACGAACAAAAACTCCGAGCTAATACTTAGAATTTCATAGAAAAACCCAATAACACTTTTGCTCGGCCTGGGAATTTAACCTAAGAACTCAGTTGCACTTACGACCATTACACCAACGAGGCAGTTTCGTCAATCACAGTAAAATTAAATTAAAATTCAGTAACATAATTACTATAAAACTTCTTTGGTTCATGATAGCCCTAATATCCACTGCATTAGCACCAAATAGGTTGTCTTTAACCAATCCAATACATTATTACTGCCATCATTATATCAGTCGTAACCACTACTGTAAAGTCGTCGACTGCTCGTCAATGTAGAGGGTCATTCATTATTAATACTATCGGTTTTTCTGAGAACGTTCTGGACTTGGAAATTATAAAGGTGTAGGTGGAGTAGGTAGATGACAACACAGGTCGATATAGGCGCTCTTTTTCAGACAGTGGTCAAGCGAGGATACGAATGATAATGATAATATATAAATAATCCCGAATAAATTTCTCGGTTTTTTTGTATGTTGGCAAAAAATCGTACGGCCTGGCGACCGTGCTATATGGAAAATAGCAACACCACTAGTAGCATGATACCTCTTTGTATTGCCAGAACTGCTTATTCAATAGTTAAATTGCCTACAGTTCCCTTTGTAGCGTAGTTATGTTAGCAATGCAAAAATATTTGGCAATGCTTTTTAGTGCACCCCACTAAGAAAATTTCAGACCAGGTCTATTGAATTTTGAGACATTATTTATTATTTTGAAAGTATATTTATTTCTTGCTCTAAGGCCAATTATATAAATAAAAACTAATATTTACAAACTTAAATTAAATTATATAAGATATTATTATAAAATAAAGGATTTCATCGCAGTTCTATTCAATTTTAAGAAGGTAACTTATACTATGAATATAATATTTGAATAAGCACAGGAAATTGATCAATACGTTCCGCCATAAAAAAATATAAGATTGCGCTAAAGATATATTAAAAAGTCGCTGCGAAATTTTCTATATGAAAGGAAACTCGATTACGGAGAACAGCGAAAACCGGAGCTGGCAACACTAGGCAAACATCGGATTTAGTTTTTTTTTACTTCACACTCGATGCGGATTGCGCAGTCTTTTATTTGCAGTAGCTTATCGTTTTACGTTCATATTGCTCGAGTTTACATTGTTCTATTGCAAGAGCTTTAAAATTAATATTTTTGCTGGATTACGCGAAGCTAGATTTTATTTCACACTTTTTACTTGCTTGGAAATTTATAATGAAATTGGGACTATCGATCTATTTGATTGGCGATTACTAGAAGCGCTAAAACTATTGTAAGAAAATTGAGGGTAAGTTTACACCTGTTCTACCTATTCCATCAATCGAACCTGTTTCTGTCAGATTCGGTGTCGGGAATCCGTGACAAATTTTATACGGCCAAGAAAATATTAAACAATGTTAGCCTCTAATTTATTATTTTTATGTAATCTAAACATGACCCGCGTTTACTACTAAATAACAAAACGCGATAGCGTTATCTAAAACCACAAATTAATCCCACGACATAAAAGGTTATTTATCCCGATGCGATTTAACAAAACGCAGTTATTTCAAAACAATAAAAAGGTAATTGGAGTAGAGTAGCGGTCAAGTATGCCATTACGCTCTTTACGGCCGGCCTACTGTGCCCTACAGTCGCATTAACTTGGCACATAGTCCATTAGCCTCAGATTCAATTAAACGCTGGTAGCAAGCCAACCAGCTGCCCTGTCAGCCTGCAAACCATTTCGGGATGGCAATTACGACACCGTTTGTGTTTGGAAGGGGTTATGGCTAAACAAGCAGACGCATTCATTTATAATGTTCATCAATTGATAAAAGTTTTTTTTGTAATATGACGGAAATATTTATGTACATAGATACCAGAAAAGTTTCAGTTCAAGTCATATTAAGGCACCAAATCAACTAGCTCCGCATTCAACTAAATGCTGGTATTTGCTAAAAAAGTTAATACTGATATTTACTGGATGGACGAAAAAATTTGATTACCTTGACGCTAATATGATAAAAATGCTTATATTAAATGTATCTATAGGAACATCGACCCTAAGATCTCTTGCTTAGCAGTCGCACGACCACTAAACCCACGAAGTATGTAGTTTATATATGTATAATTAAAAAAAAAACAATTAATAAATGATGCCCGATCCTAATTGTTATAAGGCACAGGTAAGGTACACTCTTTCCTCCAAAATTTAATTTACGCCACTAGCCTCTAACGATATTACTGCATGCAATGTTATTTTGAAACCAGCGCTACAATTGTGTATTATAGCGAGAATATAATGCCGTCCTTATTGTATCGTTAGCAACCTGCACTGCAGCTGTCGCCTTACGGAGGCACCTAATATTCCTATCGGTAACCTGAAAATTGGTGTCCGTACTGTTCATTTACATTCGTCCATGATTGGACGAAGACTTCCACTAGTGAATGTCACAGAGCTGGTTTTTGTCGACTTTTTCAACAAAATTGGACAGCAGCGGACATATCTCTCTAACAACCAATTAGGTACTGAATTGTTGTTAAATGACTGCATGAATAAAAGTTCCAAGGCGAAAAGTTACATACTACAAGCTATATATATAGTAATAATAGTACCCACCTAGTTACCTACAAAACATATTGACTAACAAAAGTAAGCTTTAACCATAGCACACGAACTTAATAGGCCGCTAAGATATAGAAACGCGTGCCAAGTCCTTAACAAAATGTAATACGAGAACGTTCTTCGTGGAGGCTAAGATATCTTTCAAACTTCCATCCATTGTAGTACCATGAGTAAGTTGGCTTCAAGCAGCCACTCAGAGCCTACTCTATGCTACTCGTGCGTTTCGAATACCAGCAACAAGTAGCCATGTTTCATTTTTCAAAATGATATCTTTATTTATATCATTATTACTTTTATACACTTTGGAACAGATACTATATTAATATTTTTATTTATAAAAATGTTTTCCAATTTATGCAGTTGACAGTTGTCACGTCTAATAGAGCCTTACAAATGTCAATACCAAACATTTGTATTTGCAAAAATGCTATCGTCAATAAAATAAATAAACTGTCACTATGTCTAGAGAGAAAAATTCCCAGGTATTAACGAAAATGTAAAAATACTTCTATTATTACCCACGTTCGTTGTCAAATTCTCTCGCTTCTTTGTACTTATTTCAATAGGATTTATTTATACTCTACTTTTAGTTAGTAGCCTTGAGTCCATTTGTACTATAAATATACATAAAGATTGTATGTTTTACAATTCTATAATTAGGATTAATACCATTATTATAGACAAGAAAACCGATAAATACAGAACAAAAATTTTGTAAACGGTTTTAGAGTTAAGAAAATTATATACTCATACTCGTAAATAATAAATGTATAATACTATGTTGAGTACTAAATTAAAATGATTGGAGAATATTTATTTATTAAGGATAGTTTGAGGTGTTTTAGTAGTCGGCGTTAGGGTAAACCCTAATGCCAGTCGCATTAGGGTTAAGAACTTAAACTAAACCATTAACCATCATTATTGTCCCAACTCTAGTATTATATAATGTGAATGTATACATCTACCAATATGTTAACCTACCAGTTAAGTTAACCTTAAAACTCAAATAACAATGGTTAAATGATGATTTAAGATCATTTAACCATATGGTTAAATGATCTTAATAATAAGTTAATCGGCACCATTCCTTTATGTAATTTGTTATTGTTCCGTTGGCTCTTTTGGCATAAATTATGCTATGTCTCTTTGTAATTAATTGTCAGAAACTACTCTCAAATAAGCTGTTATTCGCTTATATTTGCTCGTTTATATTACAAATAGCCCTTTAGTTCCGCACCTTTTGTGACCCGAATGCTATTAAATTGATTAATAATAAATAATAGTTCCGATCATTGTTTTGATTTTGTTTCTTAAGATACGAGAAGAAATTGAATTTTGTCCCTACTGACTCCGTATTCTTACGTTTAAACACACATACTGAACGGTAGACATTTATATAAAGCTACTTTTAGGGATTTATATCGTTAAACTGATATTAGTTAATCGCATCGTTTATGACCTCAATAGTTAAGACAAACTAAGGTGTGGATGTTTGTTACTTTTTCACGGAAAATCTGTTGAATGGATTTCAAAATCTTTTACAGTAACTAATATAGCAAATACATCAGAATAACACATAGGCTAATTAACAACATACCACGGGTGAAGCCGCCGGTGAAAGCTAGTACTTAAAGTACAAATAATATAGCTTTCTTTTCAAATAATAAAATTAGCAAATCTTACCAAACGTTAATGGGTTAATGGGCTATTGTTAGGTACTGTTAGGTCCGAAAATGGATACAGATGTTTTATTTTAAAATTGTTATTTTATATTTTTGATTATGAGCAGTTTATTAGAGCCGGTGACATTGCCAACTGTCACCGGTCTCGGTACCAATTCCCGGAGGAATGGAACATGAAATGTGCATTGTATTACGTGCTGTGATACTTCAAGTTGGTTTGGGAATTAAATAAAATATTTGGATAGGAGTCCGTGCTCTTCTGACACCTTAAATTACAACGAATCTTCCAATCCCGTGTCTGAACTCAGAGGTCAAACCTGTAAAGATCCTTCTGACTTTTGAGCGTCTTTTTACTATTGTGCGCTATTTTGGAACTTCTTTCGGTTGCCGCGAAATAAATTGTTGGATATTTGTGGCCCAGTAGATATGTATTATTCTTATCTTTGTAATTTATTATTATTTTTATTTATTTATTTACTGTTATGTAGCGTGATGTATATTAACGATTTCATTAGAGTGACCGACATTCCTTTCTGTTAAGCAGAGGACGTCTAACGTTTGTTATAATTATGAGGATTAGAGACCTAAAAATTAGCTTAAACGGAGCTTGAGGCCTTTTTAACATCGCACAGGATGACTATCAATACCTATACTGTTTTCAAACTTCGTAATTTACAGATTATTGTCTGTTATGGAATCATAAATTTCTAGTCGGCTCTATCTACGGGAATCTTTTGTTAAAAGTTGACTCGATCTTTTAGGTAATATAATTATTAATGCGATATTGATTCTGCGGTCAACGCCCTGCGTTAATTAGAAGACTCATTCATTGTATTCATTATTTTGTCGTATTTTAGATATGTTAGATTACGTTACAAAAACACATTATTTTACAATATCATTAAATATAGGCCAAATTTAATAAGATAATTTTGTACGACTACATTAAAAAACGCACACCAATATATTTCTTTCGAATAGATAAAATATGTGATGTAACATACTAATACAAATGCAATTACTTCATGTAAAAGTGACCAGAATCAAAGATTTTGTTTATTTCGTGTATTGATACAATGATTATCACTGTTTTTACTTTTCCTTACATGTATTGACTTCGTGTGCTACTGTCAGAACACTGGTTTCTTTAAAACGTTCTCTAAGAGAAATTCGAGCACCTAGCTGATATCTGAACGAACATTTCTCTTTTGTAAAATAAAAATACTTTCTATTTCAACAGCTTTGGCGAATAAAAGAACTCTACAGGACATCATGCTATAAAAATAAACAAGTCATCTATTGTTCACGTTAGTAAATTGTCTTACCTTTCTGGCCGCGTGAGAAGCGGAGCGAAGTTTCCCCGCGAGACATGACACATGGACGCCGCATTGAAGTTCTATATTATCTAAAGTAATTACTAAGGAAACTGGACTCAACAGCTTCCTTATGACAAACTAGAACCTAAAACGTACCGTTTTAATTTTGGTAATCCAGTGAGTTATTTAGGGCCATCGATTGCTTATTTTTACTGTCTAATTTACCTACTTATTTATGAAATACTTGTAGCTTAAAAGAAATATTTTAAACTACTACACAGGACTGCACATCAGAAGTAAAATTTAAATTATCTTTGAAGGTCCCAAAAGTGCATAAAGTGCCCAAATAAATGTTTACTTAAAAAGGCAGTACAAAAAACAAAGTTCCAAAATGCAGTTGCACATAAAACCCGATCAGAATATTGAATTTACAAAGTGAGGCCACAACTTATAGGCAATGCGTTGTATGTCACCTGTCGGAAACGGTTATTGCGGCGCTCCGACCGTCGGGACCAGCCTGTGGGCTTTGAATATCAGATACGCAGTCCGACATTATGACTTTTTATACCAGTACTGACATTATTTTAATTGCCCGAATGGTAAAGAAACATCATTAAATGGAAACCCTGCCAGGAAATTTTAAGATATTGTGTAAAAACATATTTTTTTGTTTTATACCTACATTTGGTTTGTATTGAACGAAGAGTGACGAACGAATCCAGATGAATTGTGGAACAAAGTATTAAGATAACATTAAAGATATCTTGGTCTTTGTCCCGAATAGATCCTATCTATAAAAGAATCGAGAAAATTGCGCACTAAAGTTTAAGTTAAAGCTATTTTTAAAATAATTATAATTATGTAGCAATAGTTAAGTTTACACTGCACCAAAACCCGAAATAATTATTGATGAACTGATAAAGCACAATCTACTTAACTAATATTCGTTTTCTAGTTGAGTATATACGAGTTTACCTTTCAGAAATCAATGACTAAAGTTGACAAACGTCAGAAGGTAGGTTAGGTCCTTAGCGTGGTCCGATCAAAGCGGTGTTCCACTTTTAAATTCAAATGCAACATGGCTTGTGGTGCATAACCAGGCATACAAAATTCATCAGGCAGCGTGTTCGGTTCAGGCCACAAATCGTGCATTATACAGTACGTTTGGTGTGTCGGTCATTCGACAGGCCGGTTTACGTAATAGTTAGGTACCGACCTATGAAACGTAACGCAATAATACTATTACCTACTGATATTTTACATACCTACATGTGTGCATATAAGTTCGTCTCAATTTTTGTATTGTACAATTGATAATAATTATGATATCAATAGTATAATTTAGGAAACTGATTGAATCTACTTATTTATGTTGCAAAATACTGCATTTTTTCGGAACTAATATTACAAGTACTGCATATTACGGAACTGAGAATCAAATCCAAGACTCGTACTCGGTGACAGCTAACTGCTTATTCAATGTTAGTTTTTTTTTAATTAGCCGCATAGATTATTTACTAAAAGTATATAGTTGACAATTAAAATAATTACATATAAATATATAGAGATACTAATCTAATAAATAAATAAAGATAAAAGATAGTTACAGCGTGAGTTAGATTCTCAGGAGACCAATATCACGAATTGCCTCAATCGAATCGTTCGTAAACAACACGGGAATAGGAAGATTCTAAACTGGAGTAGATTAGGCTGAGTTTCAATAAAAATTTGTTCATTTTACCTGCAAATTCTGCAATTTGTTAAACAAACTAGTTAACGGGTTACAAGCTGAACCAATTTGTTTAGCCAACGGGAGTAATTGCAATCATATTTGGACATAGTTATTCAAATACCTCACCACTTTTGTGGGTTGGCACCACAAAGTATTGGTACCAACATAATTTATTTACAAATCAATTTTCACACACATACTCAAAAACATGAATAATTTTTTACTATTTTTTAAATAATAATAAACCAATTTCAATATGTTAAACTAATAGTATATCAAGTAGTGCAGTTGCCCTTGTCACAAGACCAATCAGATGAATTATTAATATTAAATACACAGAAACAACGACTAGAAACGAACGATGTTAGTAAATGGACATCGAAGAAGCTTAAATAATAATAATATTTCTTCAAATTTAAAACCTTTCATTCTCGCCTTGGAAATGATTATATGGCATTATATATGTAGATATGGAAGCCATAATGATGACTACTCCAGTGATTCGCGAAAGTGAAAATTATGATAATCATGTTCGCTCCAGTTTGGGATGAATGAGGTCTTTATCAAAGCTGAAAAGTCATACGACAGGAACGCGAATAATAATAGAATGCGAAAAACGTGCAGACTTTAATAAATAGGAATGGTGCAGATCTGCTTATACAGTGCTTAACGGCTATAATCAGTTAGGTAAGGTTTATTAAAAAAAATGGTAACCTGACGACAGTGTATAAGTTCATAGGTAGCCTTTTTTTTCGGGGTTCCTCTTCGCTTCGCCGCGGAGTTGCGGACCCTCCGCGGCTACTAAGCGGCACGACAAGCCGAGAACCCCGGAATGGGGGGGATGCTCAGAGCCGTGCCCCAAGATAGCAGAAGTTCATGAATTAAGTTCTGGCTGTAAATATTAATCTGTAGAATGACCAAACATAAATAAGATTAAAGTATACCAGTTGTCATGGTCCCCCTAAAAAACTATAACCTGGCAAAATGGAGTGCTTTTCAAACTAAAACATCATTATTATATTTTTTTTATTGTTATACATATATTTGTTACAATTATTTTAATAGATTGTAAAAAAAACTAAAATGACTTAATTAAAACTGTTGTGTATTATATATTTTAGCTAATACTTAAAAGTGAATATCTAAAACGAGGTCTCGACTTCTATTCCGGGATATAAAACCTTGCTAAGCATAGGTGGGGTCGATAATCACCGATGCGTCACGGAAGCTCTACGTGGTGGTAAAGTACTTTATTATGTAATTCTATGTACTATATCAATAACTTTTGTTTAAATAGTAAGAGAGATATTAAAGTGTTTTGAAAACCTAATGAGATTTTTTAAAGAATTTATGTTATAACGGTTTTCAGCTACTCGTAAAAATAATTTCAAAATTTTGAGGCAATATTATTGCCTTCCGTCAAAACTTCGGGTCATAATTCGTTTGATTTCGTTTTTCTACCTTTCAGATTTAGAGCCTTTTACGTACGCATATATTAATTTTATCCTGCTACAAATATTCAAAACTTCAGTTGTCAGTTCTGGGTCTAGTCGTAAAATTTATATAATTAAATGTATACGGGACCGATAATTCATTCGGACTGGAAAATGTCTGTTTCAATTGTAATGGAAACTGATTGTGAACAACGATAGATTCTATCCGAAATAAAAACGAATCAGTTAACTCAGTTGACACATTTCGACGGCTAACTTACAAAACAACTGACGAATTGAGAACTACCCTAGTTCCAACTCGGGTCAAGATATGACGGCCGAGAAACTAATCGAACGGCTTGAGCGAACATTTTTCACAAACTTTTTGAAAGTGGTAACTCTCCAAGAATTTATTGTTGGAACAGTATGTATATCAGAAGTTAGACCCGTCTTGAACTGCAAGGAAGTGTAGCCATTTAGCTCATATTTTTTTATCTAGATGGTGTTTTATTTTTAATGACTTACAATCGTATTTACGCTGTCGTCATCATCATACTCCGCCCCTAAAGCGACTCTCTGACCCATCAACCCATTTACTTTCTCAAAGCTGGGCACAGGTATCCTCTTATTTGAGAGTGATTATGGTCCATCACGCTAGCCTAATGTGGGTTGGCAGTTAAGATGTGGTAGGTACAACATTATTTTGATTTCTTTTGCTGAATATACATAAACTTTTAAATAGAAGCATCTTTAAAAAAAGTGACTGAATTGACCACTGAATCAGAACTGTCCGGGAACCGAACAGTAAGTGGCACAGCACTACAACACAACTAAGCCTCAATAGGCGGTGGTACGCGGCACAACACTAACGACACAACAAAGTTTCAATAATATTCTCCTGTTTAGTGGCATTCGGTTTTGTTTCAATCGTATAGCCGCGAGCGGTAACAGGTAGCGAGGCGCTTACCGCCAATAATCTTGTAAGTAATCCATTTTGTTTCTATTAGTTTTAACGACGCGATCAGTATTTATTGTGGTTTTATTAGGTTGAAATAGCGACTTTGCATAGTGAAATGATATATTCTAAAGTCTTTTTAAACCTTCTATAAGTCCGAAAGCACTAATAAGTATTTTTAAAATTTAATAATGTCTTGTTGTAGTCTTCTTCTGAGTATGTTGGTTTGGCTTCCAGTCTACCAATCAGGTCTCCGCAACCTACGACATAAGGTTGTCAAGGGTTTCGGGTTCCTGAGTACCACTAAAAAGTATCATAGGTTTTCGTATGATAACAGCGACTGACGGCTTAATGTATTCCAAGACATGGAATAGGTCTCGATTCGTTAGGACTGATCACCCATCCATAGGCTGACCTCGGCCACCTGTTTGAACTCGATAAACTCAAAAACTACCAAACCGATTTTCATACGGTTTTCACCAATAGACGTAATGCTTCATGTGGAAGGTTTAAATGTATAATTCATTATGGTTTTAAGCATATATGCTCTACCAACTGGCGCGGGAAGCTTGTTATATAATATATATAGTTAGGAAAGTTTTGACCGAGTGTTACCGGGGGAGTTGGAACCGACTGCATGCGCGATCTAGTTAGATATACAAACACATACAACCTATGTAGTTTAGTTTTTTCTTTTTTAAACCTTATTGAGTAAAAAACGCCGCAAACTACATATTTAAGCACAGAATTGTGAGTGTATATATTACTTGTATGTTATGTAACGTTTTATTTCGTGCTAATTATTATTTAAGCCTTACTAAGGCCTACCATGAAGGCTGGAATATAAATGCGATCAGTATCTATTAGTATTTTTGCTCTTTTTTATACTACAAGGTTGGCAAACAAGCTTACGGCCCGCGTTACGGGAGGCGGTTACCGTAGCCTATAGACGTTTGCAATACAAGAGTTGACGACTTTAAAACTTTATTCATTTCAAAATTTGTATCCCGCAATAATATTTTATTTAAGAAACTACAGTAAAAAAAATATAAATATACCTTTTTCTTGTTACAACATTTCGCTTTCACGGTTATTATAATGAATACGACCTAATTAATTTAAAGCGGCATCCAGCCGGTGAACTGCAGACTCCACGGGGGAAGCTGCACTTTTTTCCGTTCGCAAAACTCATTTTAATAAGCCAATTATCTATCCTAGTTTCCATTTGTGTAGCCGCAGAAATATTAATTAACCAACAAAGTTATTAATTAAAGTTAATTTTGGAACTGGCACAAACGTAGTCAGCAACTGTAACTGCAAACTAAAACTCATGTTCTGAAGTAACTTTGTCCTGTGCTTATTTAGGATACGATGGCGGCCGTGACCTCAAAATATTGCTAATAATCTTATAGGTATTAAATTGTTATTATTATTATTATCTGGCTGTTGTCACCTGCCGAGTTCCTTATGAAACACACCGTAATGTTAAACCTAACTTAGTTTAGAAGGTAGGTTACTAAAATTAGCGCTGTCAGAAAATTATACTCGTTTGTTTTTATTACATTACTTACTTACACATCTGCCCGCGTCGTATGTTAACAAGAATAGCCTACGTGTGTATTTTGTACATTAAAATTCATTATCGTACATTGACGGATTTTCATGAAAATTTTCTTTAAAGTTTCATCAAAATCCGTTAATTACGTTTTATGGGAAAGAACACCAAACATCTTCACATGCTCGCATCCAAACAAACGTTACAAAAAAAATTACTGGCTTCCGCTCTCGTGGTATGTTAATAAAAGTACTCTGTGTGTTAATTCCGATACTAAATTTATTTATGTATTTTCGGGAAAAATAACCAATTACACACTTATACTACTAAAAATAATATGAAACTGCCTTAATAAAGCTACAACCAGTAAAGCTGTTCAACACCTATCCTTAGACCAACACTGATGATGCTCAGTTATTTCCGATATTGATTTGTTTTTATTTGGCAGATTTTTTTTTTATTCTTTGCATTTTTACATAGAATAAATCTGAGACAAGCCTTCTCAAACTCCTATACAAAATACAATAAATATGTCGCCATGTCTTTTATTAGCAGTGGAACACAATCACTTTTCGCCACACGTTGAAGAAAGTGCGACTTATCAATCTTCACCGTCAGCGCAAGCCTGTGTACTTATATCATAAACAAAGAATAATGCGCCGTGAAAACATCAGCAACAAGAGCCTGGAATCAAATTAAGCTAACAATTTCCAGAGGAGCGCCTGAACTTACGCGCAAATTGTTCCTAATTGGTTTACTTCTTACGTCTTCGTAAATTCTGAAACACAGTGTCTAGTCAATGTTTTGCCGCCATCCCGTGAACCATTCTCGATTTATTCACTTGTCTCAAGTGCCAGTAAATTATGTAATAAAAATAAATACATTTTATTTGGTTGTATTTATTGAATGTCAAGGCGTATTATTCACGTTGTCGTCGAAAATTTAATTTGATAAAGAACCTTCTTAGGATGTTTAATTGTCTTTGAAATAACAACAAAATAAATCTACAGAAAAAAACAACGTTTCAACTTTTGTTTTTCTGTAGATTAAAGAAAATAGATCATACGTGCTTCTAATTGTCCCTATACTAGTAATCATAATTGAGACTATGTTGATTGATTCTTACTATGTCTATATGGAATCTTGGATACTTTATAATATCCAACGTAACAATAAAATAATATTAATATCGTATTATATAAATATGTACATCGCGACAAAATCCACAAAAGTTCTTGATTCTATTGACCATATTATAGATTTACAAGTTGCGATTAACCAAATACATTCAGTTAATCGTATAATACCTAAAGCAATACAACAATTTGCTCTGTGGCTTTCACTAGGGGAGGCCTACGTCCAGCAGTACGACGAATATGGGCTGATGATGATGATGATGATTAATACAACATGGCCCTTTTCAAGTCACTTAAACTATTCAGTTAAATCTCTGCCGATCCCCCTGTGAGGAGCTAGAGCGACCGTTACCAATATATCTGCGGAGAGTGGTACAGTAGGTACTTTCATTGCCCACCCCGATTAAAAGCAGAGTTAAAATTAATTTTCATGTTTCACACCCAGTCGGTTAACCGATGTCCAACGTGACCTGCGAACGCGATGCGATTGAAAATGTTCAATTGGAACATTAAAAATAACTGATATGCTAGTATGATCACATTAATAAAATAATTTAGAACCTAAGAAGATAATAAAATAATATAATGTCAATATAGATTACTTTCCTAGAATTTAATCAATTCAAATTTAAAGTTAGTTATTTCAATTATTATATAATTTTAATACGATTTATAAAATTATTAGAGATATTCTTCAGCAAATTATTTATGGCTTTATTTTTATTTTTTTATTACTTGTATTTGCTAGAAAAAAGTAAAGAGCAAACTTATACTTGACGACAAAATAAACTGGAGAAACAAACAAACTAATAAATATAAAGACTATTGCGTTAACACTGCTACCCTTCGCGTACCCAAATAGGACCCAGTTAAATTCCTTACCTCGCCTGCTGTGTAACATCACAAAGTCAACCCTTAAACAGTCACGTGCCGTGTCAGAACATAACAAAAGCATAATCTTATTATTTTGTTTAATACTTCGTAAAGAAATTGGGTCGTTTGTTGGGTTGCAATTATTAATAAGCGGATTTAAAAATAACGGTAGCTATTCTACTGTATCGATAGTTTTGTTGCTCAACTGCGTGAGGAGAAAGGTTTTAAACTTTTTAAAGTGATTTCAGGTTCGATGACTTCAGCTGAGCGAGCTAAAAATGCGTGAATAATTATATAATAAGTTACAATTAATTTATTGATATTTTTAATTAGGTATATTACAATCCGTGTCTACATGTATCAGTTGTTTAGGTTCTAGACCTTAGTCCTAGTTTCTTTAAATGTATATTATGGTAGTTAAAATATTTTACTTAAGAAATGGTCAATTTAAACAATATGATACTGTTAAAAAAATGTCAAATAGTTCTCTGTCTAAAAATAAGCGCCTGTTTCATATAAAAACGGTCTAATAATATTTTTTTCCGTTTGCTGTCAGTTTAGTAATTCCCTTTAAGAAACCCAAACAGTTTAAGCAGGGTTTGGCAACGCATATGCAAGCCTTCTGGTGTCGGCGGTGATCACTTACCATCAGGTGAGCCGCCTGCTCGTTTGCCCCCTTATCACCATAAAAAAGTGATCGAAATAAACACGGGTATCTATAATTCGATTTTATTTAGTATTCATTGCACTATCTGTTCGGTTGTGAATACATTAATTCATGCAAATGGCTCCAATAAATCTATGTTAATAGCAGTGTTTGCTCGCTCGGATGTGGCATCGTTTTAGTATGTTCAGTGGATTTTTTACGGGGTCGGTTCAAGTTACCAGTTGTTTTGAAAAGTGCAATAATTTGCAACATTGAGTGACATTCTCGTACCTATCTAGAATGTTTTATGTGTTCATCTCTACTTTGAGTTTCTAGAGACAAATTTTCTCAGTCGAGATTTTTGTTGTGGCTTTTATATTGCTATATACTTTCTTACTCTTTGACATTGTATCTAAGAACAGGTATACAATATTGTCATTTTCTTTAGGTATAATAATCCTCTTCTTTGTTAGTTACTAATTATTTATTCTACAATATTAACCTTTCTTTACCTATATTGTGCCCCTCATGTCCGTCGGCATTTGAAGACGTCAAGAGTCTTTTGAAGTATGTCTATTGATCTAGTCAGATCATTCTTTTCGTTTATGAATGCAAACAACTTTCTAGTGTAATGTCTGTCGAATGGTTGATTTTTAATATGTAAATCTTATCGCTCTAGCGAATACCGTTAAAATGGATAAAGTATAGGTATCCTTCATTCGAGATCTTATATAGAATACCTACGTACTATTTTTACTCCATCGCGCCCCTATTGTAGAACAATTTATCCTCTCCCCAGAGTGTTTAAATAGAGCCCTCAACGTACATACGGCCAATATAAATATGTATAGCGATAGCGTCCAACCCCGCTATCAATTGCCACTTGACCGGCCGAGTAACTTCTTCTTGGGCGCGGAGTAACAAAGAATTTTCCACAATAAACTAGGAGAAATAAAGGTTGAATAGTACCTGGTTTGGCTGGTTTAAGTAGTTTTGATAAATATGGGACTTGAAATAGAAATTTGATTAGTATCAGGCAGGTATTCACACAAGAAACTTCTGTTGTAGGGTAAAATCTCGCTCTTTGCGGTCTCGGAAGCGACGAAACAATGAATGAATAATATTAACCTCTACGTCCTACCCGTCAACAGATGCAGCGGATCGCGTACATAAAACCGAGTACCCACCGACTCGAAGCGGTAACGATAACAATAAAAACATAAACAAATGTAGCCTAGCTATGAATCCAACTTATGACGAAATACAATAATTAACATTGTGATTAAAATTAAATTAGAAAAAATAAAAGAGAAGTTTATGTACTTTACCAAATTATGCGTCCAAATTTTTCTTGTAGAATAGTTAGTTGTAAATTTTGCGTCAGCTGAGCTGAGTGGACTGTGTGATGACACTTTGACGTTTAAAGATGAGTTTGACTTCACCGTGTTGTCGGTTGAGTATGTGAGTGTGGCGGGAGTGAGCGTTCGGGCAGCATGGCGGCCGTCGCCGGCCTCTACGGGCTGGGGGACGATCAGCGGGCGAGGCACCGCCGGGGCCAGTGTAATGCGGAGCGCTCAGAGTCCAGGGATGACAACACTGAGGCGTAAGTACACACAAACAATATTATCTATCAGAATCTTTTCAGGAGTAAATTTAGGTACCAACGTTCCACCTGAAGCAGTCTGAAAATTAACAGTATATTCGTAACGTGTGCGTAACCGATTCGGAACAGCATTATTAGGTATTGTCTGACCTAAGCGTAACCATTAATGATATTTATTAATATTCCGGCATTAAATGTTTTTAACATTAATTTTATCTAAAATCATTGTCAGAAACTGCGGTATAATTTGTTACAAGTTGTAAATAATATTCAATTGAACGCTATGTTGGTTTTAATTTTTAACATTAACTTGCTGCATTTGGCAACTCCGGTTAAAGACTTGTGATTGCCATCAGTCAAGAAGAAAGTATAAATTTGTTTTAAGGACTTTTGTTCGGTATAGATTTGAGATAGGCCATTATCAATATCACGTGATTTTCGATTGTAATAACTGAATAATACTGGGATCATAACTGTATTATTTCTCCATTCGATGGCCTAACTCAGACGGCCTACACATTATACTATATTGATTAGTAAAATAATGCCTCACATTTGTTTTAAATGTGCCTTTAGCGTAGGTACTGTGATAGCCATGGCGTGACCAATATTAACGCTATTTAATTTGAAACAGCACTTAAATATAGCGCTGCCTCTTTCATTCGCTTAGAAAGTAGAAGCGGCGGCGCTTTGACTAAAAAAAATATCTTCAAAAGAACTATTTTATATATTACCAGAACAATAGCAAGCTACCACAAAACTTCTGTTATTATTCAAAATATAAAGTTTATATAAGATGCGAGTGTGAAAAACAAACAAATGAATGAAGCCCGGGCGGAGTAGTTTAAGACTAATTGTGTCCGAAACTTGTCCGACACACTTGTAACTTCCCCGACCACAATAGACGAAACAATACTTTCACCTTAAAAGCTTCGCCGCTTACAACTTCCATGTGTGAGTTTATAAAGACGTTGTGAACAGTAATTGAGTGTTAAATCGACCTTAGCGATTATGGTGTAACGAATTAATTTAATGCCGATACATTGAGGACGTGGATTCTATTTCCTAGTTGCTTAAAATGTTTCTGTGAGCATGTTTAAAGTTTAAATATGTATCCTATAACTACGTTACTATGTTGTTTTGTAACAGGATGAATTTAAGTTGACGATTCGTTTTATGTAATAAATCAGAACTTCGAAATTGCAGTATTTGTTGTAAGCTAGAAGTTGTCATATTTGGTATATTGTAAGTATATAATTTAATCATATATTTTTACATAACTTAATAGAAACACACGCCAAAACTCTGAGGAAGTAATCTTCTTAGCAGAACTATGATCGTTCACATAAAGTTAGTCTTAAAATCTAACCCTGGCATGCTGCGGGTTACGTAAGGCGGGGCCGGGGTCAAGGTCAAGGGGACGCAGTGGTGGACTATAACATCGGCCCGCACTAGACGACGCCAGGGGATCGTCTTTTGAGGGTTAAATCGTTGTAGCATACTCAAACGGGTTTAGTTTTTAGTCTGACAATGAAGTTCGAATATTTATTTAATTACTTGCAGAACCCTTTTTTGTGGCATATTGTGGTTAAAAATATAATATCTATAAAGCGGGTTGAATATGGTGTCAAAATTTGAATTCAATCAGTGAAAAACTTTTTAGTTTTGCCTTTTTACACAAACCAACTTAAGATTTTTATATTTATACATAGTTCCGATATCTTCTCTACCGTCGATCTTTTTTTCAAGTCATTACATTTGAACTTGATGCTGACTTCTCACTATTCAAATTAACATGTCATCCGCTTTAACGGTAAATGAAAACTTTGAGGGCAAATCTTCAAATTTTTGATGATGTAAAGCTGTCCCCCTGTCATTATAAGATGGAACCTGGGCACGGCTGTACGAGTGTCATATCTTTTATCTCTTTCTCTCTTTCAACACAGGTAAATCCGACTTCCAACAATTACCGAAATTTCCAAAAGTGTTCTACTAAAGTCTCCCTAGGGACTCTGAAAAAGCAACGAAGGCCACAGAGGAAGCTCCCTAGTAAATTGATTCTCAATAAAAATATTTGTCTCTTTCTTATATGTCTAGTGTAAATATGTAAGAGAGGAACAGACGTAAGATTTCAAGGACATTGCGAGTATTAATACACTTGATCTTGTTAGAAAAAGTTTTAGTTTAAGTTTCGCATAACAGGGGTGTCGAGTTAAGTACCTCATTTCTTTAATGAGTTTCTGTAGCACAAAAAAACTTTTATTTTTTATTTATTTTATTAAAAATAATAGTCTAGTTTGTGCCCAGTAGCCGCACAGTAGGGTAAATTTTTATTTTATTTTTATACCATAAATTTTCGATTGTGATAATATATTTTTAATAAAGGTATTTAATATTTTTTTCCGGACATTATTACGCAGCGCCATCTAGGCTACGAGACTTGTGTTACGGATACTAGTTGGTTGATATACTACATAAACTTCTTTTTTTGTACATATTATGTACATAATTAAAATATTAAATATTATTATTATTATTTATTTATATGCAGGTAATCAAAGATAAGTTTAGAATATTATTGATGTACCTATCTAAGCCCTTAAATTTGCTACGCCTGACAAAGGCAACTGAGTAAAAAGTACCTACCCTTAAGTTTAAGAACTCATGTACACTTGGTTTGCAATAAATACTTTGAATTTGAATTTATACATAGATACATCCATGACTCGGAAACAAATGTTGATGCTCATCACACAAACTTTTGTCCCTACTGGGATTCGAACTTGGGACCCATAGCACAGCAGGCAGCATTAAGCTCGCTTACATACTGGTAAAAAGCCTTGAAGGACAACTGGCGTACGCCTTATGGGAAAGTACAACTAAAAATCTAAACAAACATTCTGTATTCAAAATCCCCAATAACAATAACCACTTCGGCGTCGTCTACTTCGTAGCATTATTTCGTAGCCGTGCTACGTAAGTGTGTACGCTTGCTACGAGTTCGAACGCCTACGCGTGGGTGCGTAGACAGCGCGGCGCCAACTGGACTACCAATAAAACTTGTGTGTAGGTAAATGTGTTTGTTCTATTTTTACCCTTTTGTCGGTGGTGGGTAACTTACTGTAACCTCATTTGAATGTCCTAATTATTTCAATTTATGAAAGTATTGTTTGTTAACCTTTTAATACTATTAATTTTACTTATAATATGACTTTACTTAGTTTTATTTATTTTTTGTATTATCTTTTTATTTTTAACTAGCTGTTGCTCGCAGCTTTGCCCGCGCAATTTATTACTAATTTCTCCTCATCATTTCGCCCGTTAAGGGTTGAGTTTCTAACAACGACAAAACACGTATACATTTATTTTTGCTGAGGAGCTTGAATATAAAATTTAATTGAAATAAAACTTCTTTATACGGATTTTATTGCTGTATATTTGATATTATTTTATTTTAACCCGACGTTTCAGATCCATTACAGCATCCATGGTCACGGGCAGTTTCAGGTGTTGGTCGTCTTGAAGTAATAATTACTAACTGCTACCTTACATTTTTAATTATTATTGACAATCTGATTTACATAGAACGAGCTCAGCGCGTCCTTCGGTCGTGCAGTGTTTTTCTTGGCTTTAGATTTAATAGAATCTATGATAGGGTTCCAAGCAGGTGGTAATCCCAGCCATCTTCTCTATTGAAATTTGGGTGTTTTTTAATTTCAATAGCCTCACAAATCATCCTGGGTAGGAATCGATTTTCTTTTGCGAGGACTTGTGGTTTATCAAATCTGATGTAATGCTGGGGTTTGTCTATGGTATGTTCACAAACTGCTGACTTCTTGGCACGGCGGTGTTTAACATCAGCGATACAATATAAACACCGCAATCCGTAAAAAGTAGTTCTATTTCAATGTCTAATATTCGCGTAAGTGTACGAAAAAATTACGGACTTTCCATATAAACTTTCAACTGAATTATGCCTAGTAGTACTAGGGTACTGCTACCACTACTTTATCTTAAAACGTGGAGAGGAACATTGTGAATTGTTGAATGATACATGCCTGAAAGATTTACTCGTGGCGTGTGAAGTGGGAGGGCGGGAAATGGGAGGAGTCCAGTTTCCAGCTGTGTGACAGTAAAGTAATTAAGAATATGAAGAATCTAAACAATTTCCTTCAGTTGACACTTAGAATCTTCCATGAATAAGTTATTTTTTACCCTATAAAACATTATAAAACTCAACACACACCCAGTTCGTTAACAAAATATAAAAATATATCGCTTAAACGCGATTGAAGTGTAATACTGTATCATTTGTAATTCACTGTGAACTTAATTTCGTGTTTATTGAAACTTGGCAAATAGAATCGTCGATGTACGCTTACCTTGACGTGGATGTCCCCGGAATTAAACCGCGCGCCGCTAAACCGCACTGCGAGCGACTGAAGCGCTCTGCTGCTTATTTGTAATTGTGAATTCCTACGGCTTAATTGTATACAAGCATTACAGATTAAACACAAACGGAGTGTTTAGCCATAAAGACAATTCACTGTAAACAACATAACTACATGTCTAAAAGAGCAAACATGTTCTTTGACAAATTTACTGAGATCCACGCTCAAGGTTTGCCAAAGAGCAATGGAAAGAAGTTTCCTGAGAAACTTGTGGACCGGGTAAGAAATATAGAAGAAAAAAACAAACTTACAATACGATTCGAGTAATTGTAGCTATATTAAAAGTTGCCTTGTGTACAATAACATAGATAAACAACATGGTTTCAATCATTTCTGATTTCAATCCTACAAGTAAACTTAAAGTAACAGTTTTTAGTACGATTTTCTTAAAGGTTTTTAATGTACTTTCTTTACATGTACATAGTAAGATTGAAAATGTCTATAAAAAGATAGATATATCATAACGATTCACAGTAAATAAACACAATTACTGTTAACATAAATTGAAGACGCGCTTCGCTTCCCCGCGAAGCAATTGGAAGCCGATGCTTCATAAAATAAGATACAGCATATTTGCGGCATCTCAAATATGCACTCGTAGAACACAAAATTTTAGGTTCACGGCACTAGATAAATAACAAAGAGCTTTTAGAAAGCTACCGTTTATTATCGAGTTCACTTTTTGACTTTTATTCGTTACTTATCATATAGCTAAGTATAGTTATTTCAAGATATTATAGTCAACTTCTTACTCTTACGCGAATACATTGAAATAAAACTACTTTTTATGGATTTTATCGTGGTACATTGTTATTATTTTCAGCAGTCACGGACTATGGGCAGTCGGTCTATGACATTGGAATTGGTTTCAGTACTATAATATATAGTGTTTATTATTTTTATGCTATATAGTATATATTCAATACTATAATTTTTTCAGTGTTTTGAGTACAAACACAATTTTTTTACATACACCAACGCCCAGACCCGGAACAAATATCCGTAGGTTATTTAACACAAAGATTTGTTCCGTGCTGAGATCAAACCCTTAACCCGTGACACACAAACCAATCAGCCACTGCGTTAATCAAGTTGTCATTGAGCAACTTACTAATAAAAGGGAAGCTTAGATCCAATAATACATACATTACTCGTCTTTTTCCCATGGGGTAGGCAGAATGTACACAAAGCCACATGTAACGGTCCCTATATCGAATCATACATGCATGTTGAAAATGTACCTATTTTAACTATAGCTAATTAATTGTATGAAGCCTAGTGGCTTAACCAGTGGACTATTAATATCAAAGGCACCACTGACTATTCCGACGTTACGTGAGTATGTATCACATGCTCAAACGGTTAAAGAAAATATCGTGAGGAAACCTGCATGCTTGATAGATTCTCTTGTTGGCATGTGATGTCGGCCAATTTTCACTAGGCCTACGTGGTGGACTACAGCCTAATCCCTCTCAAATGAGAGGAGACCCGTTTCCACCAGTGGGACAATAAAAATATGGGTTGATAATGAATTGACATGTAGTCGGTTAGTATTTAAGACACATAGTAAGATATATTTCTAAGAAAATCAGTCCAGAAATTCAAACTCTCGACTACTTTATTATTACAAAAACGAAAAAGACCAAAAGTTGTCCATCTGAAAAAATAAAGAGTTCAATGAAAATAAATAAGCTATTATAATAGCTTATACTACGTCTAATAAAATTCACTTAATTATCATAAAAATACTTAAGTAAAAACATGGTAATTATTTTAATGGTGTTAATAATAAACAATTTGTGTCTAATATCTAAGGCTTGTTAAATAATATTTTTATCCCTTAATTACGACGGCTAACTGATATAATAAAGAAATAACAGTTAATAGTTTGTGAGTTACTAAAACTCTGGCAATATAATTCTATATAGTTGAATGTCGTTAATGTTCGGACTGGGTTTGGGGAATGATGAGTTGTGTTTGAAAGTACAATACATAGGTTTTATTAGAACCTATGACAGAGCGATAAATCAAAGACCCTTTTTAAGAACACATGTGTCGAAATAACCTGTAAGAGATATAAAGTGGAAATGGCATAACCTTAATTCACTTGCTGCGTTAAGATTAACAGAGAAATAGTCAAGAATACAAAATAAATCAGAAATACCATTGATAAATATTAAATTAAATATAAATAAAATACGGACGTATGTCATAACATCACTCCTGTGGTCCCCGAAGGGTTAGATGGTAGATGTACACAATAACATTGTGGAATGCAAATAAAGGATACTATCAATATGATTATAATATATGTTTAAGGTGCCGCATGCGAATCTATCGCCATCAACATCATCTATTGCCATCAGGCAGGAAACTCTGAGAGTTTCATAGAAAACCCCATATAAGACTGCTCGAACTGGGAATCGAACCCAAGACCTCTTACTTAGCAGTTGCAATTACGACCACAAGGCCAACGAGGCACTTGGTTGAATACTCATTAACTTACCTCTACGGCACTTATACAAATATCTGCGACCATATTATGATAGAATTAACAATCACAACGTCACTTTTTAACTAAAGCGCTCACACTTGAGCCTATCTATAATAGCTTGAATGTAGTAGCTGATACAGCATTGTCCAATTGTTACACTCGTTGAAGTCCAAAACAAACAATACGCTGCCACTTTCCGTCCTCCCCAATGGACAAAGTCATCTCTCGTCCAACATTTTGGTCACCGCGAAGTTTACCGTGCAGCCATGAAAAGGTTGTGCACTGTGCAGTGAGACGCTATAAGACTGTTATGCCTAAATCCTTTAGTTTCGTCTAATCAAACCGGTTTCGGAGTACTACACTGTGTAGTTTTAACAAGATGTGCTATGTTCTTTGTTCTGTTTGTCCTATTCTGTAATAGCATTTAATGTCACCTTCTGTAAACCCACTGAAGGCCAGTAGGTTTATTATAGTCTTTCGGTCGGTTTGAATTTTGGCCTCAGTAAATCATCGTAGGTACATCATACCCATAATATTTAAATGATGATTAATTGAAATTACTGGAAATATTGATTAAAAAAAAACTAATAATTTCATCATCAATTTACGAATTACATGTGTTTTTTAGTGATCTTGTACTACTTCCCTTTATTGCAAAGTCCGATGGTTTCTTTTAAATGTTTCTCAGCCCGAGATTTTTATCCTGCAATATAGACGTATTTATAAAAATAATTATATTATCAAAAACGTTTTACCTAAACATTTATGGCTGGCTCTGTGTGTTGATCGAACTGCAATTAAGCCGCAGAAGCCATTGCGCTAATCGTGTCTCTCGAGTGACTCCAGTTCTCCACATTGGCTTACAACAGAGTATTCTATATATAGAAGGGAGAATCCAGAAAATATCCATAAATTGGGAATAAATAAATTCATATATCAAACTATTTATCATTATACCTAAACTAACATTTGGATTTAAAAGTACCGAACGGAAAACTTGTTACCTTATTTTTAATCTAATTAGTTTGCGGACTGAAGGATACTATTTATCACAATTAGGTCATGTAGACAAAGTTACGGGTAAAACTTTCTCAGCCCATAAGCTAGTATTATTTACCTATAATTTAATTTTTCTATGCGATTTTATTAATGTGTTGGCTGAGCGAAATCTATTATGCCCTCAAAATAGTAGTTAGAGCCTCAACCCCGCATTCTAACAACATACACTTTGTCAAAAAATACCCTGAATTATTCAATAACATTAAGCGACCTTGAGGCATGAATATCTGGAAAAGAGACTGCGCGACATCTAGCGGTGAGTAGTGGAACTAAAAACATGAAGCAGTTTCACACTACTACCGCCAGAGCGCGGCGCTCTAGCGGTGGATTAAATAACTAAACAAATTAAATTTGGATTACTTGTAGTTTCGTTCGTTTCATTTGTTTCTTGTATAATTATATCGTTTGTAGATATGTTTTTATCGATTTTATTTTTAAATAACATTATTTACTCAAAGCTGATCATCGGTTTTCACCACACCAAAACTCGGCTACCTCACAATTCACGTAGTTACACTAGTAGTCGCTAGGTGTCGCTGAACAGAATATGTTCATGATGTCAATCTAGATGGCGTTGAGTGATGCAAAGAACATTTAAATCTGAACTAATACGACTATATTTTTTCAGTCGAGATTAAAATTAAACAATTATATATATTTTTTTACAATATATAAAATAAAAAATTGGTCAATTACGATGATAAGTTTTAAAGATTAAAATACATAATTTGACTTGAGAACACGAGTTAATTTTAAACTTGAATACATACAAAATCGTACTTACAATTCTCTTTTCTGGTCATGGTGCAAGGCGTGGTCTCTGCAATGCCTGGTATTGACCCAAAGATATAAAACATCCAAAATTTTTAAAAGAATGTTGACAACATTTCACTAAATTCGAAAAAGTGGAATTTTAATGTCTTCTAAACACTAATACGAAGAATTCTGCTGCATTATCCGATAAGCTTTCACAAAGAACATCTATCTCTGCAAAGAGCCACTGGCATGCGAAACACATTTAAGTATCTGCAGTGGATTGTATAATGAATTTTGTACTACTGTTGCATTGAACTAAGATTTTTAACGTTGGGAAAATACTTTACCAGATTATGTGACCCCTTTTTGAAAGTATGATTTATATGTCAGAAATTTAAGTACGTTTGTTGCATACATAAGGAAATCAGTGATATATTTTTATTTATCTTTAAAAATGTTTTATTCAGCTGAATGATTATTGATGATTATAGACAATATATATCTCACCAAAAACATTTTCATGTAAAAACGACGCCAAGACTCGCTTGCTCTAAAAGTTATCAGATCTCATGTGGAGTCAAGCTGACTCGACATGAGATCACAAACTCTACACCTTAGTCAAAATATGTGGCTTGGTCAATCGCTATATTCACGAAGGCATAAAATGCAAGAGTTTCACTGTTCATTATTTTTCTGTTATACAATAGTTATTGATTTATTGTATAATAACGAAAACGGCCAAGCCACTTATTTTGAATAAGGTATAGAGTTTGTGAAGTTCGGCCTTGTATAGTATACATGAGATCTGATGAGTTTTTGACCATGCGAGTCTTGGCGTGATTTTTACATAAAAATGTTTTTGGTGAGATTTCATTTATTTTTGTAAGTTACTTATGACAATTTTTTTATTGAAATCAGGGTTTTTTTATATATCAATTAAATCTAAAATATAAAAGCTATGAAATTAATTTTTTGTATGTTTGATAAGTTCGATAATGACAACATATTGAAATAAAACTACTTTTTACGGATTGTACCGCGATAAAAACCGTAAAAAAATGTTTTATTTCAATGTCTAATATTTATTCGCGTAAGTATAAGCATCAATATTGACAACATATCCTTAGAATTTAGTTTATCTGGTATAATCCAAACTCAAGTTATGACGGTTCAAAAAAACGACGAATCGCTTCGAGAAAAAGTAGATAGTGCCCTTCCGCTTCGCTTGGGTTGTCTTGGCGGGGCCACTACCGTGCCCCCATCCAATATATTTTTTATAGATGAAACCTTTTAACTTTTTCATAGGGCGTGTTTTTTATTTTTTTTTTATCACTATTATTGGTTATAATGTGATACTATAATCACGTTTCTTTTTGTAAATTAATACGCATTAATTTGCCAAATCATCAGTCCATATTCGTCCACTGCTGGACGTAGGCATCCCCTAGTGAACGCCACAGAGATCGATCATCGAGCGAAACTTTGGCGAGGTTAGACATTTTGTACGACACAGGTCCCTGATTTATGTTAAGATTACCAATTGCTATATCTAATCGATCAATACAAATATTTTGTTGTCATTATGATTTATTGAGTTCTGACTTCTGATGAAACAGATGAAAGCAGAGAAATTAAAAAAAGTTAATTCATTTTTAAAAGTTTCAACTGTTTGATCTGATCCCATGATATCTAAACCATCTACATGAAATTTTAACAATCAAATTATTCCTCGCTTAATTACATTAAGCCTCCGTCAAGACTGACTCTTTGTAAAGAAACACCCACAATTATTTGAAAAAAAAAATGAGAAATATTGTACGGCCAACGAGATCCTACAATAATAATAATTGTACCAAGTTGTAAAACAACCTTCACCATAGAAACAATATATTTATGTGTATTCAAATTTTAATAAACTACCTCAGTCCATTAGGGAACTACCACTAAAACTGTTTCGTACACAACTACAAAAATGGCTTTCCGATAAGTGATTCTATAATCTTAAGGAATTTTATAAATAAATAAATATTCCTTGACATTATGACACACAGCGTCATCTAGTCCCGAGCTAAGCAACGAGGCTTGTGTCACGGATACTAGTTGTACTACATATATGTATACTTTCTTTTTTGTAAATACATCCATATTATACATAGATACATCCATGACTCGGATACAAATGTTTATGCTCATCACACAAACATTTGTCCCTACCGGGATTCGAACCCGGAACCCTTAGCACAGAAGGCAGTGTTAACTACCGCTGGACTAATTGGGTCGTCAAATGTGAACACAAAACTAAGTAACTGGCATGTATGTAAAAAATATAGTTAGTAAGACTAGATTTTAAGTTATTGTGTGCCCAAAAAGGGCTGATTGATCTTACACTTATTAATGTATACCTAAGAACTTATAATACTCAAGCAAAAACAATAAAAAATTACATTACTTAACAAGCGAGATTGTTGCTACGCCAATGCTACGCCGTAGCGACGTAGCAAGTAATCGGGCAACGGACAACTACTACCTTAATGAAATGCTTTGCATTGAAACAAAACTACTTGGTACGTTTTAAAAATGCTTAGCAGTTAATAAAAATATCAGTAAATGAATAATCTCTGCTGATGCTTATGTTCTACTTGCCGTGGTGCGAAAAGCAGTGAATATAAGTATGCTTAACTTCGTACATATATTAATATAATTACGTAAATAGATATAATATGATGTATAAAATCAATATATTTAATGGCTTAGTTGTATTAAAAGGATCAAAAGGATTTGTACACAGATATGATTGTTCTTATCAGTTTACAAATGTATGGTCGCTGGTAACGCCAAGGGTTGTGCCCTAACGTATTTAACTAGTCTTATTTACAATGTAAGAGGGAGATAGCAATTTACAGATTATGGTATGACCGTACACTTGAGTGTTGTCATCCTTATCTAATTTTGTTGGATAGTGAAATTTCAAACTTGATAATAACACACTGGTATTCATCTGCAAAATATATTTAATGCATAGGTACCATATCCCTTTAAGAAATCAACATCAGAATCAATCTCAAAAGCAAAATAATGAAATATGAGGATTACTACATATTCGGCAAAGTATCTTTGAATTACTATAACATATAATAGGTACACTAAACTAATTATTTTATGTCGATTCAAACGTCGAAATCTATACATTTATCGTAATTGCACACTGTCCTCATACATCCAAGCCGATTAAATGAGGGTTTTGCCGCTCAAGATCAAGAAAAATCACTTCACGGAGCGCAAAATAATTCGGGCTTCGCTCGGAGCGTAGCTAGGCGGCATGGCGCCTGCCGGCCAAGGCTGGGGGGGGGGGTGCAAGCTGTAGGTGGTGTCCCCACCCTGCGCCTTTGGGAATGATACAGCAGTGCGACGCCGTTTCAGGGAGAGGGTAGACGCGCCGACGCCAACGCGGCCCCGCGTTTGTGGGTCAGTAGGGACCGTCCTCATTGCGACAGGATGATAATGACACCACGATTTAAAAGGAGAATTTACACGACGCAGATGGGATTAATGGCATGAGATATTCAGTTATGGTTGTTAGCCAAACAAGATTATTCAAATGTACATACCTATATATATATTTATCAATGCAAATGTTGTACGGGAAAAAAAGACTGCAGTACTATTCACTGGCACCGCGAACTGTTTTCCTATTTAAAAAAATATTATTGTTACCATAGTCCCCATTGGGATCGTCTTATAATTATATTAAAAAAGTATAGGGAGAGATTGTGTGTTCATTCATTCAAACTTTCATTATATCATTAAAACTTTATCCGTAATACAGATAAAGTTTCGCACAAAACATCACAACTTAATACTGAGTTCTTTTACTTGTTTATCATCATAATTTAACTACTTGAGCGATATTTAGATTGGGTGAAGAGACATTGTACACAAATGTTACGTCACACGTTTTATCACAAAACGTAGTAAACAATTGATGTCAAACCGACATTTGGAGCCAGGTCTGGCACGAAAGGTTAAGGTTGACAATATCGCCTTACGTGCATATACAGTATACAAGAGTAATGTCATGAAAAGTATAGCACGGTAGCGCATAACGGGATGAATTATCCGCCTTTGCGAAAGTACCGCACCGATTCCAACTTCCGCATCCGCGCAATCAATACGAGTTCCTGAGCTTATGCGGATGCAAGTTATGGGATCAACGCATGATCCTCTGTGTAACGGATTCGAGCAGACAGAAAATACATTGCTAACAGTTAATAATAATAACCTTATTACATAATTGTTGTTCATATGTATAATAAACACTTATTTGGACACTGAATCTACTATCTCTCTACTAGAATCTATCCTATCAGCTGAATTGTTTGTGTTAAGAGTCAAGTCCAAAACTGCATCGACATTCAGATGCACGTTTATTTCGTTTTACGTGAACTTCATCCTCAATAAATATATTCAAAAACTATAATAATAAGAAGATAACTTATTGAGTATATTATTATAGGTACCTTTTATGAGATTTAAGGTCCCGGTAGGTACATAAATAACAAAAAATATAGCTCTATGATAACAACACAATCGACTACTAACACTAACTTTAAAACTAGGTTTAAAAAATGTTTGTGCAAATGAATACATTCATTATTTTAAGACATTCACGTAATATCAATAATTTATTCCGTCGGTAAACAACTTTTTACATTCCTAGAGGGAAAAAGCTAATTATGAATATTGCACTAAACGACACCATCACATCATCACATGAACCGTCAGATGTCCACTGCTGGGCATAAGTCAAAAAACAAAACACAAATTTCAACAGCCAGCATTTTTCTGTACCTGCCTCGGATGCTGAGTAACAGCTATTTATTATTTTTTTATCGCCGACATCTCCAAGAGATAGAAAGAGACAAAAGATTGACTTGTCCAGTGAAAAAAGAAGCGTTTGTTTTCTTTGTTGTGAGTTCGAGGGGGTAGATTTCCTAGCTGATGAAGCGATTCAATGCAAAGTTAACAAACACTTTGAATTGATATAGTATACTGTCATAGTGGGTTATTCAGAAGAATAATCACTACTCATGATTGGAAGGATACATTTATGATATACTAGAGCATGTAGTGGCTGCGCAAGAAATGTTCTCCTTATGACAACATCCGTACGCTTCTCCATAGCACTTTTGACATTGGTAGATTATTAGAATAAAGCTAGAATATGCCTAGTCGCGTACCAGTGAACTGTAAAAGTCAAAGAGGTGTCGATTTCTAACCCAAGGCATGCGTACTGACAATTTAGAAGTTATGTGCGTATTTATCACATGCTCGTGAAGGTGAAGGAAAACATTGTGAGGAAATCGTCATGCTTGACAGATTTTCTTCGAGAAAGCGTCGTAGACTGTACAGCCTTATCCATCTCCAATAAGAGAAAACATGTGGTTTATGATGAGTTTATTCAATACAGGCATTCAAAATTTAATTGAACTGATAGCATCCATAGTCGCCAGTTAAACAGAAACTAGACTTTCAAATCAAATTTCTAGTATCCACCTAATCTTATTCGGACAGATCTCAGACGACATCTATTAAAACAAAAAATTTAATTTCTACCGTTCGTTCCTCCACCTTCCGCTGCCGAGAAGATTAAATCTCTTTATATTTAAATAAATCTTGTTTATATTTTATTTAAATATAATATCCTGTAAATTTAAAATAACTCAGGTTCCTTTAATCATAGGCAACACTTAAAGGATTTTCAAGAATAATGTAGAGTTAAACTAAGTATATATTTAATGTCTGTGTAATGAGAGTTATATTATCCAAATCCGCATCGACATTCACATCGATTAATGTCCCCATCCGTGAATGTCATCCTCATAAAAACTGCGTCTATAAATTAAGTAACAAGTGGCTTTTATTCAAGCTGATCAATTGATGTATAAAATTAGGCTGTGCCTGGGTCTCATCAACACATTGAGAACAGCATTCGGCATGAAACTATGCTAGAGATAATAATGGTTCTCTATACTGCATAATGCAGACCTGCATGCATGACCAACCTGCCATACAATAAAGTCTTTATTTACATTTTGTCCCCCATTGAATTCGGTAAAGTCTAAATACTTCCAGTTAATCATATTTCCGAACATCGATTGTGTTGTCAACAGGCCATTTTATCGATGTCACGCAATGTTATGAGTAGGCCATAATAACAAAACGTATAGCGTGTCTGTAATAGAAAAATGTTATAGTATACTATAGATGGCTATTTCCAAATAAATACCTACTGTCTTATATTTACAAACTTACCTTTAGTGACGTAGTAATGTCATGTCTCTTTCTGATTGATAACAGATATTTGATCTCGTCAAATCACCTATATATATAGGTAAAGATAGAGATATATATATAAAGGTAATATATATATTTTTAATATATTTATTTTTTGTAAACTAGGGAGGTGATTTGACGAGATCAAATATCTGTTATCAATCAGAAAGAGACATGACATTACTACATCACTAAAGGTAAGTTTGTAAATATAAGACAGTAGGTATTTATTTGTATTTGTTTGTATGTATTTTTTTATATATATAATGCTGGCACATATATGTACGTCTTACACGAATTAGTTTTATTTTTATAGTGTGATTACTGTTATCCTACTGTTATATATTAAGGTCATTGACCGTCGTGGAGGGGGCGGGGTATCTCGGCCTCGAGCAGACAAAAAGGCACAATTGTTTAGCCTTGCATCTTCAAATTGCGGATGAGCCCAATAGGCTCATCTCAACGTCGACAATATCATTAACTAGTAGTTATAGATATAAGTATTGGCAAATTTTGAAACAAAGAATATTGCAAATTCAGTGAGTTTTATTGTCGCGCGAGGTTTGCCCGGCTGTGGCGTTCTGCGTTCTACTGCAGGCCCAATGACGTCACAGCGCCGAGGGATGCCCTATTTTCGGTGAAAAAATGGAACTTTGTCCTCGTTGCACGGTCACCCTTGTAATGAAGGGCCTCTACAGACTGCGCTTAGCGACTCGCCTCTTTAAATGTCAACTCTGAATATAGGTACCCACGTGCGGTAGACAATTATGTACGTCGTGTTTCTTGACATTAACTTTAATGAGAGCTTTATTTAATTGAATATAGAGTATTGATTGGTGTTACAATAATAATAATATTAGATGACAACAAATAGGACGCTTTTTAGCCAATAATATATAAATAAGTTAAATTCGTACTTTAAATTACAAGCAGAGTATTAAAGATACGGTAGCAAATCTATTGTTATCCAGATATAATAATAATTTATCTTTATGTCCAAATGCTATATTGTCCAAGTATTATGTGATTAATAATAATAATATTCCTGGACATTATGACACAGCGCCATCTAGTTCCGTGGTAAGCAACGAGGCTTGTGTTACGTATACTAAATGGTTGTTATACTTACATATATGTATAATTTTTTTTGTAGATACATATTATACATAGATACATCGATGACTCGGATACAAATATTGATGCTCATCACACAAACATTTGTCCCTATCGGGATTCGAACCCGGGACCCATAGCACAGAAGTCAGTGTTAACTACCGCTGGACTAATTGGGTCGTCAATCAATATTATAGTGATTGCTCTATACTTATATTTTAGTCCAATATTAGAAAACATTGAATCCTGTACAGCCTCCATAACCACCAGTAGATTCCAAATTTTTAATGAATCTCAGTGATAGATGTTTTTTATTCAGAAGTAGTTCCTACGGTTAGTACCTAGCATCTACCTATCAGCTTGGTTTTGCCTATTATATATATTTTTTAACTTCGGCATCCAATCTGCATTGTTACACCCGTTTATCGATCAATGTTACGTTGTAAAACAAACAGAGATGAGCGAAAATCTCAATGGCATCCCGGAGTTCGGAAATTATTGATCGTAGGTGAAAGAGCATTCGTTTAACAGTAGATACTCTTTGTCTTTTCACGGTTCATCTGAAGCTCAAAACGGATTTCATTATTTTCAAAAATTTGAATGTGATGTCTCGCTTTATACTTATAACATAATAATAAGCATGATGTCTTTTTATTATTAACATTTTAATTATTGTACATTTATTTTTTTATTGTCTTAATTGCTTTGATTGTCAATAGACATTACTCATTTGTATACATACCATCACGCCTGTCGTCCCAAAGGATCGGCAGAGGTACCTACCTTTATTAATATGCAACCATTTTTCATCATTATATTTTATACCCGTGGAATAGGGAGCAAACCTATTGCCATCAACCGGGCACGAATCGAAATTCCGAGCTGCTACTGAGAATTTCACAGAAAAACCCATTGACACTACTCGGCTTGGGAAACGAACCCATGACCTCAGCAGTCGCACTTACGACCACCTATAGACTAACTGCCTCATTTGTACCCCTTTATATGTAGATAAAACATGTTGGACTGTAATTGCTTATTGAACATCAAAATTACTATGTAAAATTGTTTGACACAAATAAAATTATTTGATTCGATTTGATAGTAGGTAATTAATTTTCATGCCTAAAAGCATCAACCACGCCCAAAAAAATTATATGTATGTATGTATTCTATTCTTCTTTATCTTTATGACACCCTAGTACAATTCACTTAACATTCTTAACTACATGCTATTCTGAAATTTGTTCTATAATAACCCGATGTCGCGCGGCAAGATTTCAAGTAAGCATTCTACGGCGAACATAGACGCTCTTTATGGCCTTTTATGAAACGAGGGTAGTGCACACACAGGCTCCCCACTGCCGAGTCTCGTCAGCCATCCCCTGCGATGATAGTGACTGAGCTTTCAAAGCCTGAAAGCCTCTTTGTTAAGGCTTTGATTCTCAACAGTTGCCGATTAATCGCTTAACTTTATATTTTTTCATGAGAGAGTACACCAAATAGATTTAAAATCTTTCTCTTTCGTAATAAAATAGTGATTACATTAACGGCAAAAGATCTGGTCGCCAATATACATATAGTTCATATATTTATATGAATACAACACAGTTTTTACGTTCTACAGTCATACCACAAGAAAATGATAACTAGTTTTGTATCACGAATAACATTTACTTTTACTATTATAAAAGAGTTCGGTAAATATTTTAACTTCTTTTAAACTTTTTTCGGGTCAATCCGCAATACGCAAAAGTCCTACGACTGCGGCGTGGGGTTTAACCCCCGACTGCAGACGCGGCTTCTGTGCCACCAAACGGACATGATACGCCTTGTTTTTACCTCGATACATATTCAACTAAACGTAGTCCACCACCATTGATTGATTATTTATCAATATAGGTATATATATAAATAATCAATCAATAATAAGTTTAAATTTAGTAAATCCGGTTTACGACAAATTTAATACCATTTTTTTTTTAAATTCGCCGCTGACTGACACTACAATAATTAAAAATTGGTGCATATTATAAGTACGATGCGTCTTGCAAATCGAACCTGCGAGACTCAAAACCCACGCTTGCAACTAATAGACCAATCGCATCGGGCAAGTTGTTGTCGGCAAAGTCTTTATTAACCAAAGACGATAAGTAAAATTATAATCGTTGAAATATAATTTCAACGAATATAATTCCGAAAATAATAAAGAAAAACATTCGAAACGTGCTATTTACAATATATTAGTACATATATCTATCTTAAATAAATATGAGCATATAATTAAAAAATACGATGAATAAAGTCCAATACTCAATGAAAGAAATAGAGGGTTAAACACCCTTCCCGGACAAGCATTGCAATACCCCACCTCGCAACCAATCGATTTCCTGATCCCGTATGGCACTGACACACTTAAATCTAGCTTGGTGCTCTACTTCCACCATGAAGTAGGAAATATCGCCATAATTCCTATACCCTCATTTAATTGACAATGACTTGATTGAATTGACAACAACATATGATTTCTCGAATCAAGACTCGAAATTGCCCCGTAGGTACAATCTGTGCAGTATTTTGTTAGATATTATTGAGGATGTGATCTGAGTAATACGGGCATTCAGAGGAAGGTGAAATCGTAGAATGGCATTCCATTTGTTCATTCTCTCCGCGTATTGTGCATTGCGCACGCCCGTTGATATGAGCACATATTAAGAATTCCGCAGCGGTCAATATGAAGGTTCTCAATAGTAATACTTGCAGGTAATCTTTGCATATCGCAAAATGTTAGTTGGCGTAGAATAAAGTGGATTTTATTGCCACCCCCAAAAGTTACAGCAAAAACTTATCTACGTAAACTATAAAACATTTTTCTGTGGAAGCCAAAGCTTTCTTAGAACAAAACCCTAAGTTGGGGCCGATGTGAAACGTTAAGCTAGAGTTTGCTGCTTAATTCATTTACCAAATTGCATCCAGCGCAACGTAGGACTCCACGAGCGCGAGTTACGTAACTTCGCTCCTTCTGAGCCATTTACTCACTACGGTGAGGCTTAATACTTCACACCTCACTACCAGCGTCCGGTGATTACCATTACTAGCCGAATCTCATCATAAATTTTAATAAGCCTCTAACGAGCTTATGATGCAGCTAGCAAACGAGCAAATTGTCTTTATTATTTATACTCGCGCAATCATTAGCATATGTATTCGACACGGTGTGTTTATATACAAGAATTGCAGTCTTGTATATCATAAGGTATCTACTCCAAAAATAGGCATAATATAAAGATCTGATTAAGTTTAGTGATGTACACTCCACATGTAGGTCGAGCTACTTGGCTCAAGTTGCACTCACGAACCGTAGCAACCTTTGATCTAGATTAGAGAGTGAATCGGCGGCGGCCAGTCTGCTCCGCCACGCCGCTGCACCGCCACTTGTGCAGGAGATACGAGCTGCGAGCACACTCGGGCTGCGGCTGCTCTCCACGAGCCGCCCTGCACCCCCCGACATTAACAACACTAGCGGAACCCGCAACACATGTAAACTTTCTTATGTAACTAGTCGAGCTTTACCATTTTGAATAGGTACGAATCTCGTCTCATGCTTTACCCATCAAACCCCATTCGTTCGTGCAGATACGAACCAATCGCTTGGAACCCAGGGACAACAAACATCGGAAAGTGAATCAAATTGCAGGAAGTACCGGTAATAAGGGCAAAGAAAGCGAATGTTTTCCTAGGAAGTGATGTGTTAGGGGTTGCGTGCGGCGGTGCGGGCGTGCAGCGGTGCGGCGGCGGCGTGACGCGCGCGTGGCAGGCGCGAGCCGCGCCGGCCGCTGCGGCGGTGTCGACCGGTGTCGATAAGCGTGCGAGGGGGCGCGGGGCGGGGTGCGGGGGCGGCGGGACGGGAGCGCGGGGCGCGCCGGGTGCGCGGGGCGCGCCGGGAGAGCGGGGTGCGCCGGGAGCACGCACGCGCGCCCGCTCCAGTACTCTGCCGCCGCGCCAAGGCGACACACTCGTTGGCCCGTGCCTTGCGACCGCCACGCGGCTCTCCGTCGAGACATGACTCGCCGCACCCGGTGAGGTGCCTCCGCACGCGTCCCGAATTTGCATTACGTAAGAAACGATTGCCGAAGACGCTCTACCACTGGCGGTCGCCTAACCACACATATCTAAATTATATATCGAATCCTTCTCACATAATCATTGTAATATTAGTTTACGCTAGTCATCCATCGGCGGCGATAAAAAGTCGCGCGGCAAAACGCGCACTTAGGGCGGGTTAGAATTCGGCGGTAAAGTTGCGCAGGTCGCGAGTAGTGCGCGGTGCGTAAGGCAGCCCGGCCGCGGCCGTACGGGCGTGCCGCAGTGTCGGCGGGCGGCGCGATGCGATCGCGGACCCGCGCCCCGCTCTGAGCTCACTATGAGGAGCGTTGCGACCCAGGATCGGGCGTAGCGCGGGAGCGAGGCGAGAGGCGCGAAGCCGAAGCGCGGGCATGGCTCGCGAGTAAGGTGGCGGCCGCGGCGCGCGCCACGAGCCGGCCGGGGGGCGCCGCGGGCCAGCCGGCCTCTCCGCCGCGTCCCCGCTGCAGCGCACCAGCTCCGAGCCGATGACACATTGACGTTGAGCAGCCACCATTGCTCGCATAGAGTTGATCGAGAAATGGGGGCTGACGCCTGTCCTCAGGCCGAGGCAGGAATGCCCCCGGGCCCCAGAGGAAGGTGGAGACCAAAGGTACGTATTGCCAGTAGAATGTAGCGTCATTGCACCGACCCAGAGTAGCTCGGCATGTATGGGGGCGGCAGTTCGTCGCGCAGCGATCGTAAAGAGGTTTGCGGTGAGGATATGTCCCGTTGACGTCACAGTAGATGTGTGGTGGTTGCGCCAGCGGCATGCGGCAGGCACAAGCTGCGCGAAGTGCGTGGTATGCACGCGCATGCCACACGCATGTCGCTGCGCGCCGCAATGGACTACTTTGACATGTGTTGGTGAGTGAACTGACGCTACCTGAAGAGCAGCCTGCAGCTGGCACCACTTCTAACAACTCCTAACACTTAATTGACATCTGGTGAGTGTGGATTCAGGAAATATATTCTGTTCCGCATATCTTCCATGCAACCTTCATTTTCTCCAAATTCGCACTACATACTCCATCTAGCCACAATTTTTTTGCCAGTGTTTAAGCTTCAGGTGGCTGTACCATCCTACATACACGGTACACATCGTAATACCTGCAGCCGCCTTTGTTCGTAGTCTTGCACACAGCTTTATTGAATTCCAGCCACTGTTTGTATAGATGCCTGTTATGCGATTCACTGCGGCATTTCGTGTTTACAGTATTTGCTGGGTACCCAAAGGCACGACAACTAAGCTAGGTATCTACAAGATCTACGGAAGGTGTAAAAATATCGATGATTGACGTCGTAAACGTAACGCTCTGGATGCTGTACGCGGCCACACTTCGCGTGATTACGTTCGAATTACAGCTCTCAATCTGGATCAATAAAGATATTATAATAACATGAAGCATGACTCATTAGCACCATGCCCCGGATCTTGCGTCGATGAGCTAGTCATCAGAAATTATTGAGTTAATGCTCTATGTATTACTTTGATTATTTGTTGATGTCGCTGGAACGTAAGCGCGCACTGAGAGGCGAGCATGCGCGTCGCACCCGCGTAACGCAACGGCCACCTCACTTCTACATTCAGTGTTGATAAAACCATATCAAAGCTCTAACAGATGTCTAAACGCAGATGAATATAGATCGTAAAATACCTTTAGTAGAAAATAGTTTTCTTGATCAAATTGACGTTTGTATGTGAATTACTTCATAGTTAACTCTAAGAAATCTATACCAATTAATCTTTAGGTGTCGATACTCATTTTACAAGCACTCCATTTGATACTCCTTAAATATCGGGAGGTGCTGATTTGGAGGGAAGTATCAATTTATTTGAGATTATTGGGATTATATTCTGACTCGCCTTTATCCGTAAAAACCGATGAATCGAGTAATTTGCATTTGAAGCCTTTTGAATATGCATCGCCGCGCCTTCATAATTCCAATCCTGTTTTACTGTGTGTTTACTGTGTTAGACCTGATCGGTCTAACACAGGAAACTCAGAGCTCAGTAGTACCTATAGCCACCACCCTGGTGATCCATCTAAGTTTTCAGCTTCATCTGAGTCTATTTTAAAGCTTACTTTAACCTTACAATAATATAAGCACGCATCTACATTGTAACGATTTCAAATAATAATAAATATAAATATACCCAGACATTATGATACAGCGCCATCTAGTTCCGTGGTAAGCAACGAGGCTTGTGTTACGGATACTAAAAGGTTGATATACTACATATATACTTTTTTTTGTAAATACATGCTTATTATATATAGATACATCCATGACTCGGCTACAAATGTTTATGCTCATCACACAAACATGTGTCTACCGGGATTCGATCCGGGATCCGTAGCACAGAAGGCAGCGTAAATATCGTCAAAATGAGCTCGTCCAAGCGTTATCTAATACCTGAATGATAATTAACCTTACACTTACTATTATTATAATTAAATTATAATATATCCTTAGTTTATTAAAATAACATAAAGACGTATTTACGATAAAAATGCAACATTGACATGTCTCAAAACCTCTTTAAATATGTTACTTGGGTTTTTGTTATAAGGATGACACAATATTAGATTATAAGAAAGGTGCATCAGTCTTTAACGCAACAGATCATTGAAAGGCTTTCTTAGCAAGATCAGATTTTGTGTATTTTTTATGTTCCTTGTCCATGTGATTGATTATAATTATAGATTTGCCATTATAGTTTATTGTAAAAACGTACACAATTGCTTAGAAACAATTTATTTTTATTCCACAAGGGCGGCAATCCAGCGCGGCCCGCCTGATGGTTAGCACTTAGCAGTTACCGTAGCTTACAGACGTTTTCGACACCAGCACCAGCACGCGTTGGCAAACTTGTAAAAACTATATAAGGTTTCTTAAAAATAGGGGAGTTACTAAACTGACAGCAAACAGAAATTCCATGCTATACCTACACATATGATAGTCATACTACTAACGAACTCTGGCAATCATATTCACTCGCAAAAACACCACTTTTGTTGTTTCATCATCAACACATCAACCATTAGACGTTCACTGCTGCTGGACATAGGTCTTCCCCAAGGATCGGAGCGGTCATGCGCCCGGAGACAGCGAATTCCAGCGACCTTTACCAGGTCGTCAGTCGACCTTGCCGGCCTACTGACGCTACGTCTTCCAGTACGTTGTTGCCACTCTAGAACCTGTAAATCCCATCAGCCGTCCGTTCTTCGAGCGATGTGCCCTGCCCACAACCACTTGAGTTTGGTGATTCTTCGGGCTATGTCAGCGACCCGGGTTCTTCTACGATTCTCCTCATTTCTGATTCGATCACGTAGTTAAGCTCCTAACATAGCCCTCTCCATCGCTTTCTTAGTGTGAGTGAGCTTCCTGATACACACTGATCAAAGACTTTTGTCTTGAGATACTGCGCTATCTTGGACGAAAAGATTTAGCGTAGCTTCTCGAACGCTGCCCAGCCAAGTTGGATTCGATGATTGACCTCTTTCTCTAGGTTGGACTTACCTAACCGGACATTTTGTCCCAGGTAAACATAATCGTCGACAACTTCGAGAACAGAGCTCCCGACCTTCTCTAGTGTCGGCACAACATGAAATGTGGACATTTCCACATAACTGTCATGTCAATATAAGTTTCGTCTGGTCCATACTAATTTTAAAACCGACACGTTCAAGAGCTCTGCTGAAGTAATTGAGCATAGTACTAAGCTGTTTGTTGTTTCACTGCTTCTGTACTTTCTTCTGTAAGGTGGAGGTACTTTCCCAGTCTGATTGATGAGTGATTTGAGCGAGAAATCTCGCTATGACCTAATTCTCATGGTTTATACTTAAACTCTACCATTTAAGCTTATTTCCAGTATTAAAGTGTTCCAAAAAATCATTAATTTATTTTATGTATATATATAATGTAAATAAAAACAGACTTAGAATAAAACCCTGTAGAATACCCACTTCGGATACCCAAACCCGTTGTGGATGTGGTGAAGTTAATACTTACTTTACTTTTTGATGATGACAGACAAATACGGAGAGAGAAACTAAATATAGCACTGTAAAGAATTATTTTACTTAATTAATTTCTTGTGATCAATACAGCGAAAAACTTTGAGATGATTACAAAAAGTCCCCTCCCAAGTCTCAGAAAAATTAGAAAATAATTTTGTAACCGCCTCGCCCATGTAAAGTCAAAAAAATCTTTAAAAAGCAATAACTTTTCCAGATGTAGAAGTTGGAAAAATAAGAGAGAGAAATTCAATATAAGATAAATGTAGGTTAATAATATAGGTTAGCTAGGTCTCAAACAAAATCCAAATCGCAAATTAAATGAAAAACAAAAGGCGAATATTGCCAATACTGAAATAACCTATAAACATACCCAACCTCTGTAGGTATCGTTATGTCATGTGTGTTCATTGTAAACGGCCTCGATAACATGTGTTTTGATGAAAAAAGATTGATGTGCCATCGAAGCGAAACGTATTCACACCGTTCAATTATAGTATTAAAAAAGTATCACGCGGTAATGCTTCTGTAATATTTTTATTGGAGTTATTATGAAGCTTAAATAATGTACTGCGTAGGAAGACAAGATACTAAAATAAAATAAATAGCGTGTGACATGTAAACGTTCCGGAGGTTATAGACTGATACTGAAACTAAAAAAAATACCATAACTCGGTTGCAATGTGTAATATGAAAGTCCGAAATTGATTATTAGGAGATGTTTATTTAGCAGTCATTCTCTCAAAATATCTGATTGATAATGATAGATACTATAAAATTATCAATAACCCGTAAGAACTAGTTATACCATCAACATGATGTATAAATATTAATGAATATAGAATTATCAAGAAAATGGGTTGCAGAGGTTTAATGGTAACCGCTACGCATAAAATAATGATATTCAGCTGCATCTGGTTACCCTGAAATCCAACACAAATATAGTTGGAAATAGAAATCGTAGCTGCAGTAGTAAGCTGAAAATTGTACCAAAAAAATGCTGACGTATCATTATCAATAATATTATCATGAGTAAGCATATTCGCACCCTAGATAACACTGGGCAAGTTTGCAATATTTTATGCCTTATAAATTTTAAACAAAAAATAACAAACCAAGTCTGATTATATTCTGTATAATTAATATAATGGGACGTTTTTCCTATATAGCATTTATGAACTATCCTAACGTACCTAAATAATTAATACATACTGATGATAAACCATGAAAAAATATGGAAGCTTATCAACGCTATAATTTTTAATGAAGCTATGTAAATTAATGAGCATAACAACATTGGAGTCATTATTAAAAAGTTAATAGACTAATTAATCAACGATCAAACGGACTATCTAAAATAAAATCTGTCACAACTATGAAAAGAGTTCTATCCGACGTCACACATCAGTATGAATCACTTTTTTCTTTCTGTTACCTACTTCCACGCTGTAGCCAGATATCATTTAGTTAGGACTTGGGGTGTGTTCTATCATATCGGCGTAGGCGATTATACTAATAATATCGTCATAAAAATATTATCTATTCAGTCTTTAACGGCCTAATAAGGCTGTTTTGACAACTGTTAGGCTAGTATGTATATGTATTAATTAAGTAATGACATGGTTCTAACTTGACTTCACTGATTGTACATTGGCTAGTGTTTCTGTTCTTTGAATTTTAATCAACGTAGAATGTTTTGGTACGCATAATTTGTTTCATGAAAGGAAAATTGAAAATCTTACATACATACGTAATGTAAGCATTCCTTTTCAGTTTCACTGTTCAGAACAACGAAATAACAGTATAACCAGCATAATCATCACTTACAGAAAATTTTCCACTTCGTAGTTTACTGAAAGAACCCAGTCGGTAAAACCCTTTTTCGGAACAAGTATCTTCCGAACATTACAGAACAAAAGTATTGATTGTCACCGCACTACTAAAACCACAAAAGGGGACGAGATTTCACCTTCTTTCCCGTGATACTCATGAGAGAAAAATAATGTACTACGTTAAAAAGAAGTTTCTGGACATGGAATGAGAAGCTTCACTCCGCAATTCCATCCGGTGAGACGCGAGAAATAAACATTTATACAGACTCACGCATTTGTTATGATTAAGATGGCCACGGATACCGTGTCTAAACAGTCTGAACACACCTCCCGATGTATCGAGCCATTGACCTGGCAAAAACGGAAACGTTTTTGATCTAAATTCGAATACCTGTAATTACTCTATGAATTGAGCTTTATCGCCATGACAGTATACTTATAACATATAAGTTAAAAAGTACAAAATAAACAAGGAAAATTTGCGAAACGCGTTGCCATTAGTCACAACTATAACGTCACATGCCTCATCAACAGATTTATCGGTGTAGTGTAGTAGTGTTTCAGAGAAAAATAATGTAGAACTGAGTTCCAGAAGATATTTAGTGAATTTAATGAAACTGTCATAGTCCAGGGACGTGACCAACAGACCGTGAAGTTAAAGGTCTCGAGGTCCATCCCAACACCCGCGCCTATACTAGCTTTTTGAAGTTACGTGTATATTTATGCCATGAACAAACGGCGAGAAAAACGAAGTAATATAGCCTGCATAGCCTGTTCCCAGAAGTGGGGCACTAAATTGTTTGATGTTGAGGTTGTGCAGTATGAACAAGATTTTTGAGACGAGAATTAAAAATAGGCTTGAAAGTGGTCGTGTCAGACACGATCGAATCGAACAAACGACGAGAACCAAGAATAGATGCATACATAATGAGAGTTGAGACGATTCAGACTAAAAAATATGAAGTATCGATCTTCAAGACTAAAACTTAATTTTATCGAACGTCGTTGAAATAAAGCTACTTTTTACAGATATTGAAGGCGGCATCAATGATTGCGGTCTATCTGCTTATATCTTGATAGTCAACTGCATTTTGAAGCACACATCCTGAAAGCTGTGTGCAACTGCTTCTACCGACTCTAACTTCTTTATCATGTCCGTCCCTACATTAGTATGGATATACGTGTCATGCTATGTGAGTCACTCGTTTTATCCAAGCTGAACCACGCTGACACTGGGACGTGCATTCTCGGTAGGAGCGAGAAAATGATCCAGCTAGTATAGAATGCGTGTGCTAGATTCTGTTATAACATACCCCCCCATTCCACATAACTCCTTCTCTAAACGACGGTAATCTGGATGAGAACGTCAGCACGGAGTAAACTCCATCTGGCTACCCTGCTATTCGGCATAATTCTCACAAAAAAACCGGCCAAGCACGAGTCGGAATCGCGCACAAAGGGTTCCGTGCCATTGATTAGGTAAACAACAGTGGGTACACAGTTGAATGAAAGGTAAATAGCGATTTACGATTTATGGCGTATTAAAAAAAACTACTTACCTACTAGATCTCGTTCAAACCAATTTTCGGTGAAAGTTTGCATGGTAATCTTTATCAATATTTCTTTTTAGTTTTATCATTCTCTTATTTTAGAAGTTACAGTGGGGACTTCACACATTTTACCATATTGGAAGTGTCTTTTGCGCAAACTATTCAGTTTGGAAAAAAATGATATTAGAAACCTCAATATCATTTTTGAAGACCTCTCCATAAATACTCCACGTATAGGATCGATGAAAAAAAGATTAAGGTTAAGTATGGCGAACCCTCAAAATTTATTGCTTTTTTTCAATTTTTGTGTGAAAATCTTAATGCAGTTTACAAAATACATCTACTTACCAAGTTTCAACAGTATGGTTCTTATAGTTTCGGAAAAAAGTGGGTGTGACATACGGACGGACAGTAAGACAGACAAACAGACAGACATGACGAATCTAAACGGAACGGAAAAAAACGGAACCCTTACCGTTTTTTGCCATTTGGCTACGGAACCCTAAAAACCAGATTACCTATACCAAAAACTATCTTGGTCACGTGATGTCAATAAAGTTAAAACCAGAGCATCTGCTTACCTCATGTTGACCCCAACGCACAGAACTGCTACTTTCCTTGGTAGTTTAAAATTCGCTGCCACTCGCTACTTGTACGACTTGCCCTATACTTCACGTTCTAAAAGGACAGTTAGTGCCTTTAGTATGATATTTAAAAAAATATTTATTACGCCAACAAAAGGACATTATCTAATAGTCCCTAATAGGTGCACTAGATATAATCCCCCTATTTCTATTCCACATACATATATATACAATAATAATTTACAATCAACACTATTCTTTCAACCACTATTTCACTCTCTAAGAGGGTTAATTTATAAAAACCCTGAAAATCATGTTTTTTTTAATTTCAACCAAAAGCTTGTATATAAAATTTCCATACAACCGATTATCCCTTATTTTACCCCCTTAGGGATCGAATTGCTAAAAATCCTTTCATCATAAAATGCATAATCTGTCAAAATTTCAAGTCTGTAAACCCTGTGGTTTAGGCTCTGCGTTGATGAATCAGTCAGGACAAACGATTATATATGTATATAATTATACGTATATATATTAAAATATTATACAAATATAACATCATCACAACAATACAAACATGATATCAAAGGTACATTATATTTTCATACAACCATATAACATTGTTTTTGGACTTTCGCTTCGATAGATTATATAAGTAAACAAACACTATTATGATTCATATTCATATTTATTTATTGCATTCCATAAAATTTACAAGATGCTATAAAATGGTTTAAACCTAAAGTACAGTTATGATCAGCTTATGACGTTATCCAAAGTCTGCTAAAAAGACGACTACAAACATATTCATCGTATTGATTATTAAAAGTAATTTGTAAATTTAAATAATATATAAATAAATATATCCGGGCATTATGACACGGCGCCATCTAGTTCCGAGCTAAGCAACGAGGCTTTTTTTGTAAATACGTATGTATTATATATAGACTCAATTCAAATGTTTATGCTTATCACAAAAACATTATTTTCTCCTAGCGGGTTTCAAACCCAGGTCCTTTACCACAGAAAGCAGCCTTACCCAACATATAATAATAGCGGGTCGTCCCAACATAATTTTGACTATACCTATTCCTTTAATTTTGACTTTAATTATATCATTTAAGTTACCTACTAAATGGGCAGAATTGTGTAGGTAACTGCTAGGTGCATACCCCCATTTCAGGAACATTACGCTAAGGACCACCGCGCTTGCTTATGCGGATTAACACGACACGACATTGTAAAATCCCTCAGACTCACAATCAGTTCCAGATTCAGGTTTTCCTCACAATATTTTGGTGTTAAGTGCGTATTTATCATCTCTCAAACGTTGTACGTCATTAATACGCACATAACTCCAAAATATGTGCTTTTAGGATTAGCCATTGGGCACCAAATATCACTTGTCACTCCGCTAAGCTATCATAGATTCAACATAACGATAAAAATATAGTTTTTAAAATACTTGTAGGTATATTCTCCTGATTCTTATCAGATACCGTGAAAGTCAGTTATAATTTGTATTTAATTGAAGAAACAGCTGTACTGTGCTAGTGTTATGCGAGTAGCCCTCGGCGGTTCCCACAGATCACAATTGGATCGAGTTCCTCTTAAATTCAAATTTAAAATATAATACGAATGTGCTCCGGATGAAGGCGACGGTTCGATCGCGAGATTCGGATCGTGTGTTCCCAGTCAGCCTTTGTTTGTTTCTCTTACAAATGTTTGTTTATATAAACCGTCTTGGGCTTCATATATTTCCTCCTCCTTTATTTTTATGCACGTTGTTTTCCCTTCATCGTCGTACCGTCATTTACTACACGCAGAGGAGTTACAGCGCCCTCCGTGTCCAATTTAATAATGCATTCAGGGCGGTGCTGGGGCTGCCCCGCTTCTGCAGTGCTTCAGGCATGTTCGCAGCAGCACGCGTCGATTGCTTTCATGCGACCATGCGCAAAAGGTGTGCGTCTTTGGTACGCAGAGTGCGGGACAGCGCGAACACCGTACTGGCTATGATAGCAGCTAGAGTTTATTGTCCCTATATCCGTCACTGCTGTAATAAGCATGTCACATATAGTGTTGGATAGAGGGACAATAACAATATTAATAATTAGAATTAAATTTTTTATTTTCTTTTCAATGTAAAAATATGGGTGAACATACCTGAATTAAATGCATTTTTTTTTTTTTTAATTTTTTTATTAAAGTTCGCGTCGCGCTCTTTCTCCTAATTATCCATTTAAAAACCCCAATTTGGGTTCTTTTATACGACTTATGCTCGTCCTTCGTTTTTTATGACTTTTAGGACTGAATGTTATTTCTATTTTGATGTTTTTCTCTGTCTCGTATTTGCAAAAGAAAATTTACATCATATCCTTATAGGTACAAATGGGCTATACAGTACAGTTAAAAAATCTGTCTTCCAACAAAGAAAGACAGAAGAAAGACTTTACAACATTATATAACTATGATCAAAACAAAAACATTTTCTAAAACTAGTGGTATCATGTTATTTTGGTAACAGCTATAAAAACCATATGAAACATAATTAGTAATAAAGATTAAGAAAGGTATGTTAAAATTGTTTGGACACGAACAGAGGATGAATAAGAGGACATAGACGAAACAAGTTTACTCGGCAATCAAATCTTGGTCATTCGTATAAAAATCTAGGTTAAGAGCACTTAGAACCGACGAGCATGCATGAGGAGGTTAGTAAAGCGAGTTTTGTGTCTCAGGATCAAAGCAGGTGGAATACTACAGTCCCTGCCAATCCCAGTGGGAAACTGGTGTAATATTTTGTATGTATACTTATTATTATATTACATCCACTTGCACGAATACTAGTATGAAATAAAACTGTAATTTACAGCATCTATTGACACGGGCTATCTGTCGCTAACCATGGATGTTGGTTAAGAAACTGAATCGTCGAAAATCCTTAAAAGGTAGTTTATTTAAATATATAATTACACCACAAATCGACTCTACGCGGCAAGTTCGATTACGGAACAAATGTTTGTATGTTATAAAATTAAAATAATATTTATTAATCCTGAGTCCACACCATATCTTACGTCATGAGCACGTAGACGCAAGGCTTAGGTTGGATTCGACAGTGCGTTAATACCCACAGACTGTGAACTATCACGATCCGCTTACATTATATTTTTTCACTGTAAATAATATAGTTATTCTGAATCAACGATAGCTCTTTCAGATGATAAGATAGCTCTTAGAGAATTTTAGCAGCATCAATTTTCATGCAAAAAATATCAACATCAACATCCCCGATACAGTAAAAAATTCTAGTAATACCCTAGGAGGTCCTAGTAGTATCCTAGTGTCTTAGTGGTATCCTAGTGTCACACTGGTATCTTAGTATCCTATCCTATCGTTTATCAGTCGCCATCAATGCAATTACTGCCAAACTGCTGGGCATGAAACTAGATCCACCATCTATAGCAGGTTAACAGGTTTAAAATATGTATTTAAACCTGTAATATGTCCCTTTAATATGTACGTATACGTATGTATTTATTTATATTGAAGTTATATATGACTTAATAACTATTGCAGTCGATATCAGCACCTATACGAGATTAGTTACTGTAGTTACAGTAACTACACTACGGTACCTAACTAGGAACTCAACTTTTCCAACAATATTATCGACCACAATAAGTAGCGCGTCAAACTCTAAACAAGTCCTCTTTCGCTATTACTCGTTACGGAAGTTCAAAGGCATTCATCATACTTAGTGCCTCAGGTTTCTCAATTTCAATTTTGATCTTAACCTTGGCTTAATTAAGAGTATATATGAGCTATGATATTTATTTCTGCAAATAGATCTTTTAGAGACACTTTTACAAGTCATGTATGTATAAGATATATTTTAGGAACTAGATGACATCGGCATTTCCTAACTGACGACCTCTGAGAAGAAATGCCGAAACAAACTCAGAGAATCATGGTCTCTTTTGAAGTCCAGACATCTTTGTTTCCAATATGTAAGCCTGACGATGTAGGTCAGTCTGAGATGTCCTTTTGAAAAAAGCACCAGTGCAGTTTTGAGTTGACCTGTCCATACTGACAGCACGCATACATCAGCCATCGTGTAGCTCAACCATTATGGAGGGAGCTCCACGACCCGAAGCACGACAGTGCAAGATCAGTGGGACATTTGCGTAGGCCAGTTTAAAATCCCAAAGCCGCCAGAAATTAAAAGCTAGTAAGCGTATGTGTCTACCTACATAGTGCTCACATTCACATTGTGTTTTTTTAGCATGATTAAGTATATATAATACAAAAAAATATGTCAGAACATAATAAAAAATAATGTAAAAAATAATAATAATAATGTCAAGATACAAAAATAATGTCAAAAATGTCGGTACGTATTCTATATATTAAAAGAAACTAAACTTTATACCACGATAGATATTTTTTATTTGGTCACAGATAAAATAAGCTGGATTTCCATTAGCCATCCATCATTTAAGAAGTAAGACTTCGCTGGTAAGATACCAAACTAATACCATATATTCTGCCACATACCAGTACCATAGTGTAATAGAAATTATTACACTGTGTGTACAAGTTGAAAATGAATAGGAACTAGGTACTAAAATAAGAATTGGTTAAGCTAATTATACTTATCAGGCATCTTCATATGGCAACGCGCAACCTTTTTACAAAATTAATGAAGGTCTTATGAAGAAATGGTCGAGGTTACAAGGAAAACAAAATTATATTTTTCACTTATTTGTTTGTTTATGCGGACTGCCAGCACCCATAGGAATTGTGTAGTTTGTAAACATTTAAACAACATTATTTACCCATAACAATAAGAAGCCGTATTCTAAACAAGTCCTAACTTTCGCCATTTAGTTAGGGAAAATTGTATTTAACGTCAGAGTTTTCGCAATATTTGTTTGAGTAATTGAGAAACTTCTACTTGTAGAAAAGTATAGATATTTAAAGAATTTAAAAATTAATATGTCAAAGAAGATGGTATGGTATGTTCAACGCATTACAGCATGCTCGTATCCTCAAAAGCTTAAGCAGAGATTATAAGTTCTGCCATTATACTGTAAGTCCCGTAATAGACAGCGAGCAGATTTGTGTATTCGATAGATATTATAGTAGGGGATCCCACGATGCTAAATGTGGATTTACTCAAGCGTCGTGGAAACCTATTAAAATTGGTAATTCAGATGACATGTAGATTATGTATTCCCAGTTTTATGTGTAAGATATTTTTTAAATTCTGTTGCAAATAAACAAGCTATTCGCCGAGATTCGAGCTATATGATAGTTGGTCAGTCAGTTATATTTATATATGTAAAGAAAGAAAGACTTATAATAATACACGCCCGCATTCTCTCCATACTAAATGCGTGTAACGAAACAAGCGTTTCGTCACACAAACTAAATTAACTCTCACACAATTAACGTGAGAATATTTATATTTTGGCGCTAATACCCGAAACGACTGATTTTAAGGAAACCTTGAAAGCAGACTGGGTATCCGACCGACATTGAACAGAAGCATGCAAGCGTGGGTAATCTAAATGTGTCGCGAAGAATGCTCGTCGCACACTGCACTCCCAAATTAAATATGAACTGAGGCGGCAATGTAGCTAGATCAATAGAAAACTCACTAGATATGACAATAATTTGAACCGTATTTTTTGTACTAACCTCGTTGAAAAAAAACATGTGTAAGTATTATGTTTCACGCCCTGAACGATCTTAATTGCTTTTTTTCTTCAACTAACAACCAGATGGATGATTAGGTAGAAGTCGGAAATGTATTGTACAGGATTGATTGCTGGTTTTATAATCCCACTTCACACCACTCATTAAAATCTCCAAATAACTACTAGCAAAGGATGACAAAGGAGTTTTCTTAGGTATTTCTAAATGAAATTTGCTGTTACTGTTTAATATAATGGGCACTATAGAGTCTGTTCTAAATTCGTTTTCATATTTAATAAACAATTTGGCTAAATGTTTTAGTATAGAACATCCTTATAAAAAATAATATTTTTGTTACAATGACTAAATTACATTTGTGAATCTTTCTAAAAGCTTTCAGACGCAGTTTTGGGAATTTTAAATCTAATTTATTAATTTTCATAAATACAGCTTACATTGTTTAAATAAAAGAACTGAAGGGAGCCGACTAAAATAAAGTAAAATCAATTTGGCAACAAACTTTATCGATCGTACTCTTTGGAATACTGACTCTTATGTATTGGGAACTTGCGAATGTGTAATGAGCCATTAAAATGAGCTATATTTTCCATAGCCTAGCATTAGCCGCTGTCCACACCGCGTACGTACTTTATAAGCTGTAAATTCTTAGTCCTATCTGCTCGATCTTCAATTCACCCATCATTAACTGCGAGCAAATGTTATTAAATTTGTTTGTAGTTATTTTTTAATGCATATTATGTACTCGTACATGGCAACTTTGACATTGAAGTCTAATAAACCAAGCATTTAATAGGCATAACAGGCATAAGAAAATTATGATTTTACTCTAAGTTTCCGTACACCTGACTACCCAGGTACCCAAACTACTTAACAAAGTATTGAGCAAACGTAAAAAAAAAGTTATTTTCTTCTTAAATTTTCTGTATACAATGTAACCTCTAGTTTTGTCACTGTGGCCAGTGCCTACGCATGCGTGTTTCTATTTATTATGATTTACCAAAGCGTACGCTGAACACGGGCCTATTTTTAGCACAACCTTATTTTAGAGGCTGGCTGGAAACTCTGTTAATGCGCAAACGCACAAACACACACGTTAAGTGGAAAATACTGGTCTCACCACTACATAATGTCGTCGGAATTTGGAATATTTTCATCTATTTTTAACTGAAAGAGTATTTTAAACGATGTGTTTTAATGTATACTACAGATTTCCTAACGATGTACAAATATAATGATATCCATAAAGTTTATTATGTTTACATGATTGGAAATATCTATGTTTACAGAATAACTTTATAGTAATGCCATTTTATAAGCATATGCACAGAAACAAAGATATTTGTTTAATTGCAACTAGACTTAAGTATGTATTAGTCTTGGGAATTAAAAATTTGGTTTCTTGCTTCTTCTCAACTATCGGAGGACTAGACGGGGATGAACAACAATATTTTACTCAGAGTGGCAGCCATCTGACCTCTACCACGCTATTACTGGGCCATATATCCTAGTTACATTACATACTAGCATTGATCGTATGTTCTGGTTAACACTTCTTAGAACTATCATCAGTATTCTTAAGATAAAAACTGCGAAAGTGTATAAAGTGTTTTAATACAAAAATCGCCTTAAATTAAAAAGGTCTACCTACATAAACGTGTAATGATCAAAGTTGCTCATAATTCGTGACAAATTGCAACTACACAAACTGGCAATGCATTGCCCGTGTTAACTGACGTCTGTACAAGCATAAATGGTCCCAATAATGGTCACCTTTGTATCCAAATTTCAGCACACCTTGCCGGGATTGGGCATAACGAGACATTTAGAGCATAACTACGTATCTACGGGAAAACTGTCTTTTTTATATACGTTGAGTTCACATTATTTATTTATCTTTACGTCAACCCCGCCAGACCATCGCAAGCGCCAATAGTAATATAATACACCGACTCACATTGTTAACAGTTTGAAGACAATGGTACCTATGTGGGCGCCACTGACATGTCTTAAATTTTGTAGCAGCAGCCCTGGATTTCTGTAACTATTAATATCATTTGCAATATTTTATTCTAGATATTGCATTACATTAACATGACTGTGTATATAGTAGACAGCGGTGCACGCAAATAAATAGTACATTAATACCGTATATATACATGTACATCAATAGGAATTCTAAACATAGGTACAAAAGCGAAAGGTCAGCTCACTCGCTCACTGATTAGACACCAAATCTCGAAAACTACTTCAAATGTGAAGCTTAAATTTGACAGGTATGTAGTTAATAGGTAAGAGATGCCAATATATTTGTGGAAATTTCAACTTTAAGAGGTGAAATTATGGATTAGTCACTTTGTACGAATCTGCGACTAAATTTTATTGTAAGAAGTTCATCGACACTGTAGCATACATAAATCTATAATCCAATGCACATGTAAAAGGGTTTTACACCCATTTACAGTGCAAAACTAATTTCAAGTCTTAAAAGTGCAATATAAAAACACTATCAAACATAATATTTTATGAGGAGCGCCAAACTGAACACTAGATACACTAAAATTAAAAAGGTTTTTTAATCCAATAGTCCAAGGGAGCACTTGAATAGCCATAACTTTCATTCATAAACACTGTGTGTTCTTAAAAAAAGTATGTGTTATGTTTTAAACCGTCCTACAATGCGCGACTAGATGGTCTGTGCCAAAAATTTCCGCATCAATATTTCCGTAGCCGTCTCAAACAACAGCTTTTTGAATTGACAGTCAGGAACTACATTTCTGATATTTCCATTCAAAAGTTAATTATTTACTGTACTTTATGAAATGCACAATATAACTTAACAGTTTTTAGTATATGCAAATATTACGAACATCAAATGCTATAAAAACCAATTAAATATTATGACGTAATAAACCAGGCATTACATCGAGTCCCATTAAAAATTAAAATCTTCGAAGGATCGATAGGTATTTAAATTTTAAAACGCCACTTACGTTTCTTCGGTGTAGTTACGAATATTTACTCATTCATGTCGATACTTACAGTACACGATACGATGCATCGAATGTGAAACAAAGTTATAGTAACTTTGAATAGGAAAACACATTTCGAAATCATTTTAAAGTTAACTGTGACATTATTTTAATCACGACTAAAATTTAAGTTATGTAAAAATAAATATAATACCTGTGAAATTAAACTACTTAGCTCCGTTTGCTCGCGACGGTTGATGCTGTTCGGAACGAAAGATCCGAAACATCGTGCTCAAAATATTATCAGTGTACCGAGATAAAATTCGTAATAATTAGTTTTATTTCAATGTCAAATATTTAATTCGCATAAGTTTCAGTAATCAGTATAAATAATTATATCTAATTTAAAATCTAATTAAGAAAAAAATCAAGTTAAATCTCGATTTTTTGCTATCGCGAAGGTTCTATTTGTCCGGAGTCGTACCAAAACTTTCACCGCGTAATACCTTACCCGGCGGGGGTCGGGGTGGTTGCATCGCTCTCGCTAGTTCCAGGGCTGTTAGTCCATCGCGATCACTCGGCAAGTTAACACACTTAACACCGGCCCTACCATGATGGAAATGGCAACTTATTGGCAGCTCATCGGAGCTGAACAACCACCTGACGACGATACGGAAGAACACCAGTGAGTTTCAATTCGGGATTTTAATTTATTGGTCTAATTAAATATTATGTATTTTTTTTTTGTTTTTTTTTATAATATTTATTTTGATTATTTATTTAAGATTTTTATATTTTTTATAATTAGGTTAGTTATATAATTGATTGTCTTCTTCAATTTTAATTAATAAATAATTATGAAAAATATTGTAATTGCAATTTTTGTTTATATTTTCGTTTTAAATTTTTAATTGATTTAAATATTTGGATGGAGGATTGGGATCGACAGGCCCTTCCTAGGATTACTATTTTGGGTCACCATTTCTAAATTATATGAATAAATTTAAATAATGATTTGGTTAGTAACATTTTTGATGTTGTTGTTAGTTAATAAATTATTTTAATAGTCAATGTGTTAGGAACATTTTCACTTTTTATTTCCCAAATCTATATCAATATAGTCATTAATGACTTTATTTCGGAACCAATTAAGCGGCAGGATCACATAATTGCCAAAGTTGTAATGTAAAGGTCACCTATTATAATAATGTATCTATAAATGTGACCTTTGGTAACAAGCATGTTTACACTTGATCTTAATGCAATAAGGTTGGCGCATCGCTAACTTAACTGAAAAGCGTCTAATTTAAATTTTCTTATAAAATGGTTAATATTTTAGATACATTTAAAAATCTATAAATATATATTTAATACCAAGCTTTTTAATAACTGCATATTGCATTCCAATATAAACTGTAACACCAGTTATTACAATCTATAAACGATGTCCGAAGGAAATAAATGCATATTTTGCATCAATGGTGAGAATGTATAATTATCGTGTCTTTGAAAGAAAATTGTTACGAGTGTGTTCGACACTATGACGGCCTTGTAGCAGAATATGTAATTTTAAATGAATAATATGTGAATCAAACACCAATATTTATTTGTTTCGCTGTTATTTAAAAACAAAAATATGTACATACCATCACGTCTGTCATTTCCGAAAGGTTAGGCAGAGGTGTACTAATGTTCACTCACGTTTCGCCGGTATGTTTTAGGTCCCATGTAATAGGGGACGAGACTCCGAAACTCCGAAATGCTACTGAGAATTTAATAAAAAACTCCAATAACACTTTGCTTGACCTGGGAATCGAACCCTCCTGCTCGGTAGTCGCACAGTAAGACCACTAGACCAACGAGGCAATAAACAAAAATATATTTTGCCATTTATTATAACTGAAGGTATTTCATAAACAATAACATACGAGGGAGCACAATTATATAATAACCTACCTAAGAATATTAAGGATACCCAGTCTATTACTGTATTCAAAACAAGACTAAAAAAATATATTTATAAAAATATGTACTAGAGTTACCCGATAGCTTCATGTTATACTACATATCTAATTAGTTTAAGCTCATTATTAAGTGAACTGTATTGTTCTTTATGAGTAATAAATTCGTTAAACCTAACCTATCATTTGGTCACATGCCCTGTCACAACCAAAAGAGTTTAATGCCTTCTTGGACTCTACATGAATAGCTGTATCGGTCCTGGATTACTTCCCAAGTTGAAAAAAGTGTCATTGAAATTTATTAAGAAATTCTCAATAGCAGCTTATAACATGTATTTGATTTGGTGAAGGATATTATGACACAGTGCCGTATCTAGTTATGTGGTAAGCAACGAACAGCTTGTTTTACGGATACCAGAAGGTTGATATAATACATAGTTATATGCTTTTTTTGTAAATACATACTTATTATACATAGATACATCCATGACTTGGATACAAATGATGATGCTCATCACACAAACATTTGTCCCTACCGGGATTCGAACTCGGGACCCGCAGCGCTAACTACCTCTGACCTAATCAGTTCGTCAAAGAGCTTAAAAAACTGAGGAAGTCAATTTTCGGGGTACCTACAGGCGTTTTCAATAGTATGTTTCTTGGAATAAAATTGTAATATTCTGAGATATGATTATCCATTTTTTTGGAATCAGCTCGGAGCGGAGTTTGAGCTCCTAAAGTGGAATCACGAGCAAACTAATTGAATAATACCTTCCATGTGCCTCTATTTAATAAAGGACCTTCCAGTGTCAATATGATAAATAAGTTAAAAACAAATACAAGCCAAGAGCAATTTCCTCGCGTTTATTAATAGGCTTATGTATTTTTGGACTCTTATATTTGATTATTAATAAAAATAATTCTATCGAAAGCTTTCAAAACAAAAATAAAATATAGAGGACATGATTTATCTTTCTGATTATAATAACAGTCTTTTTTGAACTTTGCCCTTCGCGTCGGAGTTTCTGCTGCAGTGGTACTTACACAGACGGGCCTCAAAATTATTTGATTCGTGCGGTGATCAAACTTGTGCTACCAAAATTAGTCGCTGATGTACTGGGGTTTAATCATTTTCCAAAATATTAGTTACCTACTCACTAAAACGGATGTAAAATACAGATACTAAAGTCAACTTTTGACCTCTTTCGTTCACAAACCTAAAAAACTAACAAACAATCATGATAAAGTGGCATGAGTGTAGTCGGCCTGTAATCGGCATATTTGTAGTGGCGTCATCAAGTCATCTCGTGTTAGAGAGCATCTGAAGTTAAATGGAGAGCGATCGCGGCGGATAAGGGGCGTTTTAGAACAACAACGTGAGCCGGTCCTCCCCATCGAGTGCTGACGACAATGCCACGCAGCGATTCTTCAGCACTTCTCTAGTGTAGGGCTATCGCCGAGATGATATTTCCTGGTATCAACCAGTTAACTGCTGAAGTATTTTATTTTTTATTTTTTAATATTGTTTACCAAAACCAGGAATCCCGTAACGCAGGAGAATATGGCTCAAATGAGCCGTCGATGATCGTTGTTAATAAATCAGTAATGTGAAAAGTTATATTAAGAACGAGAAATACTGTTTATCAATAATTATAATTATTTGCCCCAGACCTCGCGTCGTGATAAACAATTATGGTATTATTTCAAAAGCATGATCAATCTCTTTAAATAATTATTATCTCGGACGATTATAATAACAATGGTACAGGTTAGTGACCAATATTTTGAAGCAATACCATATTCTGTATTTGAAATTACGTCTGTAACCGAAACAAGAATTTCATAATAGATAAACGCTAGTCTTTTTTAGCGGTTATTTGAAGAAATAAAATTGGTTACTAAAAGCTAAATCTAAACAATTTCATTCACTAAGAATTCGATTGTAACATTCCAATATAACATATATGCAATGAGTGTGATTCCAAGTTGATACGTAACAAATCTACTACTTAAGATACATAAAGATGCAAGCCTTATTGCAATTCTCCACTGGACGACGCAGTGCTAGATAACGGGCAGACCAGTTAACCACAGGGGATAGGGCTGGCAGTATTCGCGGCCAAACTGGGCAATGTTGAGAAAGGACATGAGGGGCATGTTAAAGTACGTTTGGCCGACCGTGCTGCGCATTCACATCCACACACGACTGCTAATCTTGGATACACGTAAATGAGCAGAGGAGTCTATGAGGTCTACAATAAATCAAAGTACATACATCACATACATATAATAAGTACAAACATGAACTAATAATCAATTATATAATCCTCACAAAACTGTGAGCACATAAGCATTCAATTGGCGACTGCATTATTGAATAGACCGCAGTCAGGGTTATTTTCCACGGGCTCATTTAGTGCTGTCAACAAGCGCGGTACAGGAAACGCAGCACGGGCTGCAATCCGACACGAAGGCCCGTCTGTCAGTCGATGTTTTCGAAGGCTTGTATAAAGTATTAAGGATGTAATTTAATCGATTTTGGCTTACAATTTGAAAACAGCTAGAATAACAGTCGTAGTGTTTGGAGTATCGACAAATAGGGATTTAAAGATAATAAGTATCCTGCACACCTACAAAAGGGGTGTATTCACCTACGATATTTTAAGGGTTATCAACTCAGATTATTGTTGCTTTAAACTTTTAGGTATAGGGTGTATTTTTATTGGTACGGTATTTATATGCAGCGTTTTCTTTCGCAGGTCGCTGCCGAAACTGTGCAGTCAAGAAGAAGAGCCTGGTCGCCCACCCCAGGGAGGGGTGGTGACATTCGAACCTATACAACACGACCACGCTTTCTGCGAGAGAGTTGTGATCAATGTAAGTACACATTATTTTTAATACCTAGTCGTATAAGGTTAAAGTGTATTTTTTTTACATTCTACCGAATATCAAATTAGGTACAATTTTTTTTATTTGATAAGTAGACGCTATTAATTAAATCATCAGAATAGACGAAAGATACAAAACAGTATTTTTGTTTACACCGTAACTGTTTTGTGCGTTTCTTCAGGTGGATTTACATATGTCTCGATCGGATCTACTGCGAATACCCGATTACCAAATAAACAAAAGAATTATCAAAATAATACCACTTAATCAACACTTCATTCACATTCACTTCAGGTCATATAAAATATGATTGGATGACTTGAAAACTACCTCGTTTTTTCATCGTTTAATAACAAATACCAATAGACGAATGAACGGGAAGTATTAGGTGTCTGTACTAATGATAGTAAGTGCCTTTATCCCTTATGGCATCTTGCATACAGAAGCACAATACCGGGTAAAGGCAACTCGGCTTACACAAACACATAGTCCAAGATCCCAGGGCCGCCAGACGTCACGTATTTTCTGACGAACCAAATGTGGGTTATTGAGTAGTGCTAGTATGTACTAAGAACGCATGCCTACCAGCTATCTTGCCTAGTGGGCCAATTTTCAAGGAATCAGGTAATCAAGGTACATACAAATATTACTTACCTCATGTAAATTCTCCAAGCTGATTTTTACGTATATTTTAGGTAATATCCTTAAAAATAAGTCGCCAATACTCCCAGACACTTTCCGTCGGCCGTATTGCTTTGCAGACGCTTTAAAGCTCCAGAAGGAATTAATTAACTTCACATAAATTATGATGCTCCATTGTTTATATCTCCACCAGACAACTATTTCGAAACCTTTTACGAGATGACAGAGCGATCCGAGGGGCCAATCATCCCCTAGACTTCCGCATATTTGCAATCTGCCTCACTCTCATGCGCGTTGATAATACCCTCACGCTCCTACCCACAGTGGCATTAAAATTGAATTAAGGGGTATGTTTAGCCCTTAGGATCGGTCTACCTCCTGTCACAACCATTTTAAAACCTTTTACAAGACTGGAACATCAGAATTTACGTGAAGTTAATTAATTCCTTTGGGAGCTTTAAAGCGTCTGCAAAGCAATACGGCCGACGGAAAGTGTCTGGGAGTATTGGCGACTTATTTTTAAGGATATTGCCTAAAATATACGTAAAAATCAGCTTGGAGAATTTACGTGAGGTAAGTAATATTTGTATGTACCTAGATTACCTGATACCTGAAAATTGGCCCACTAGGCAAGATAGCTGGTAGGCATGCGTTCTTAGTACATACTAGCACTACTCAATTATCCACATTTGGTTCGTCAGAAAATACGTGACGTCTGGCGGCCCTGGGATCTTACTCTAACAGGTTGTGCGTGTATGTATGCCAGAGTCTTATGTTTGTTACCACATAACCGTTTTTTTACTTGAAAGCTGGTGCATTCCGTATGGTTCCGTTTTGGTCCCAGTTCTGACATTTGAAGTCGGTTTTTTTTCGACAGAATTATTTGTCATCACAATACACACTATTATTGTCCATATATTTTCGTTGGGACTTGGCCACTAACCCCGTTGTTATTTCTCTTTACGTGCCGATCTTTGCCAATATGTCAATCACCTTACGTTAAGACAAGGTATACTGTTCAGTTATACTATAAACAATATTTCTTACAGCATACCTACAATACCTTTAGATACAATACCTTTTTTCGCTTACACTGGGCTGTCGCTTTCGGCATTCGAACTCGTCTGCGACTTTGACTTACATGAAACGGTCGGTCGAAGTCTCTGGCTTGCCAGGTTGACTAGCAGTCAACAGACTAATAGACTTTAATATTGTCAATAAACTAATTAATCATCTTGACTACTAATTCATGTACCTAGAGCGAGGTTCCTCTCCCTCTCACGTTACCTACCTAAATAATAAATTATTCCTGTCTAAATCTTCGCCTCTGAGAGCAACAATAATATAAGCAAAATTAGCAATTGTTAGTCCATGGAGAACTGTTAAAAGCTACAAGCCCCTGCCAAATAGTCTTATGGATACTTAAACGTCAATCTCATAACTATAACAATAACTCGTAAAGGAAATAAGATTATAACGACATCACTCAAATATGATTTAGACTGCTTACATAATAGTAATGACACAATAATAATATCTATGAGTGTTTGCAAATTTAGCAGACATGTTGCCAATTTGAGCATCTAATCGAAATTGAGATTATGACTGGGTAATGTGATAATAATAAAAAGAAATCTTTAAGAATACATATATGCACTGTCGGCACGTTGCGTACATGATCATGTCACGAGTTGGTTTGCATGCGTGCTAGTCTTGATATTGGAACGATCGATCTTATTTTGACTCCTTCTTTTCTCTTATGGGATCAAGCGTAGGATGAAAAGTCTAGACTCGTAGCGTGCACGCCCGTGAGTAGTTATGAACCAGGTTTATTAACCAGTAATATTGTGATTTAAATAATCTCAATTGATACGCTTTCTATGCATACGAGAAAATATCTACTGCTAAAGATCTGCTCAACAAACAAGATTTGCGTATTTTATGCATGCATATTTACCGCCATGCTGGAAATGGGCTTAGTGCGGGTTGGAGTTTTATAAAAACAGATTTTCCGCACAATGTTTTCTTTCATTATTAAAGCAAGTAATAAATATAGTTAAATGGTTTTTCGTAAAATCATAAGTGCATGCTCTAAAATTGCACTCAACACCTAAAAATCCATGGTCATATCATTAGACTATTTGTGTATGAATGGAATACAAGAATTATATCACACACGCACGAGCCAAAACGTAGTAAAAAATCTCCCTAAATATGTGTATCTACAAGTCGTGCATGTCTGTTCCGACAGCTGAGGGGTGTGCTCACACAACACGCAACACACAACGCTACAGATGGTTAAACTACTAATAATTATGTCGGCCTACGTGTATGAATGAAAATAAAAACGACCTTGTAACATCACCCGCAACACTTATACTCGTTTTATTCTCGTTTCCGTCGCGAAAATCGTTGAAGGGCTTTTCGTCTTTTTATTATACTTTAAAACGCTTTTTCTGGTTATACCACGCTTTTATGTTGTTATTAAAAAACGTACCACCGACGCTACATATTCCTGTATCATTGATGCGTTTATAAACAGATATTGTCACCCACAAAAACACACAGACGAGAACCAACTTTATATGACTTTCACACAAATATTCCTTCTGTGCGGCAATGGAACCCGTGACCCACTCAGCCACAGCTCCAATTGGGTCGTCTTTGTTTAAAGGGTACAAATATCTTATATATTTAAGTATTCAAATGTATTATCGGAATAAAGATACAGGTCAACTCAAAGCTTGACCTACATTGTTATATATTATTATATGATATTATAAACTAAAATGTCTGGACCCTTAAAGAGACCAACATGGTTGGAGTTACTTCCTCATAGGAAATAAGTCTTCAGTTAGGAAAAGTCAACGCGCGCGCCATCTAAGTCCTTTAAAAAGCATATAAATGGTTTGTAAAAGTGAAGTTCCTAAAAGATGTATTTACATATATACATATCATTTTTAATTACTGATGCCTATTTATAAAAGACGAAGTACCTATAACAAAAACACCACTACTAATCAAAAAGACTCTGCCTCTGACTCTGCCAACTATCCTAGAATACAGTTTCAGGATTTATTGTAACAGGACAAGCAGACAGCGTTAATTACGTGTTTCCCAATACACTCAACCAGAGACCAAATAAACTAGTACTTTAAGCATTGTTTTTTTTTCAGTCTCCATAGACATACAAAAGTACCCGCTACGGAGACAATGAAACTACTTGATACAATTCAATACGATGAATAGGATTTTATTGGTATTATTTGTCAATATTCTACAGCTTATTGAAAAGTATGATTATGCAATAAACTCTCAACTTTTAATATCTTTGAAGAGAGGTTGTTTTCAGTTGGTTGGGCTGACTGCAATATAAAGCTGCATACATAGATAACATTTCCAACTATTCAGTTTTCCGTTTTAGATGCGTTTGTGTGGAAAAATTATTCACAACATTAAAATAAATATATATATTTTATTTTATTTAAGATTTTATATAGTTAAATATTTTTCTGGACATAATGACACAAGGCCATCTAGTTCCGAGCTAAGCAACGAGGCTTGTGTTACGGATACTAGTTGGTTGATATACTACACATATATACACATACATATATATATATATATATATATTATTTGGTTGATATACTACATGCTGCATGCTCATCACACGAACATTTGTCCCTACCGGGATTCGAACCCGGGTCCAATATAGCTATAGCCGGGATAGGACAGAAGGCAGTGTTAACTATCGCTGGACTAATTGGGTTGTCAAAAGTTGTTAGTGGTTTAGTTACTGCTACCCATAATAATGCTTCAATATACTATTTGACTTATTAATTTCATTCAAATGACTTCATCAACTTATTATCTAGAAATAGCTCTAGTTTTGTTTTAGAAACACTCAGCGTTATACGTCTTTTCCTGTTTTCTATTAATTTTAAACAGAGTTACATCCTCCTGAGTGCTATCTTTTCTGTAGGCAATAATATCACACTCGTTCGTTTGTTACATACATTTGAAATTAAGATCGGTACATTTATAACAGCTGCCTTAAACTTACTATTAGAACCGATGCAAGTCTTGTCCATGCTTTTACTCTATGTCCGCTTATTTTGCTTGTAATCACAAGCCTCAACTTATCGTATATCTATACGTCTACCATCGGGTGAATAAATAACTATAAACTAATAAATCATTTTCATTCTTGAAAAATACAGACAAAATAATCGCTGTGGCAAAATAAATCTTACATTATAGATATATACAAACATCACAATGAACTATTGAAATCATCCATAAAACTGACACTCTGCTCCGCACCCAAGAGTTTATAAGTGGCATTCTATTAGGCATGATATGGGGCTAGTAGAGGCAGTGATTAGTAGATCGGTCTCTGCGTCATAGCTTCGATTCAATTCATGGTTATTTAAAGGTAGTTGTTCCGTGTTTTACTTACACACGAAATAACTTTCGAACGTAGCGAAGCTTGAAGTGAGTCTAAGTTCCAAACAGCTATTCAATAAAAATACTAGTCACTTCGCTGAAAACCTTAAAATATCTTGCCCCCACGGCGATGTGCAAGAAAAAGTCCCTACTGCGTGACAATGTTATAAAAAATATTCCACCCAAAGAAAAAACATTTTCCATTTCACATGCTTTCGTAACTCGAAGCGAAAACCTAATTGGATCGTATCGACCCTCCTTACATCAGTTGAATTCAAAACGATACTTGTGTGAGTGACAAGCGATTCCTAAAGAGCAAGCGATAAAACATTAACATATTAATTGAATCGCATGCGGTTATGTTTTCATTTACAGTTATGTAATAGCTTAGCTACAAAACAAAACGATCTTTTGAGTGAGATAAACCTTAAAAATTTAACAACTAATGCCATAGTCCAATTAAATGAGACTTAAATAGAATATTACTTTAAAGTAATAGCCTAAAATAATTTCTAAATAAATGTATTAAGAAATTATTTTATTTTATATATAATTTTGCATACTTTACCCTATTAAAAATGCTTGTATCATTTTGATATCCAACATTGTTGTTTACCATGTTCTATGTCGGTTCAATTTAATAAACACTCGTCGTTCGCACAAAGAGATTAAACTTAACTGTATAAAAGCTATCTCGGAGCTAATTGTAAAATATTCCCACGTGTTCCAGGACTTGCCCTTGATATTTTGCTAGGAGTTATAAGGCCACGACCCACTTCTGCCAAAGACATTCCAATTTGCTTTTACAAAGGCAGCGTTCTGCAACTGAGCCGTTTGCGTTTGTTACCTTACAGGCATCTATAATTGGCACTTCGTAACAAAGCGTTTTTATTTAATATATTAATTATGAAACTCTTCAAGGCGACTTAAGTTAGATTGTAGAGATGACGAGTCACAAACGCCCAATTTTGACCAACATAAAGCGTTTTCATGATTTTCACTTAAAATAGTATTCTTGATAGGTAAACAAATATACTGATAGAAAAACATAATATTTGACTCGCATTACCACTGCATTTCATCAACTTACAAAGGAATCCAAAAACATACTCAGTCCGTTTCTGAACTAACATCAACAATTACGAAATTGGTTCTTGAGGAGCTTACTTAAACTACTAACTGTAAGAATGGAGAAGAATTCTTTGTAAGCAATAGAAAGCTCCAAGCTGCAGCTTTAACCCGCATACCTCGATGAACTATTCATATATACACTGTTGATACTGTTTACTGATTTCTTTTTATATACAAATTATGTATTATGTACATATTATATAGCATATACAACGGTCAAAATATAGTAGTTTTATTTATCATCAAAGCCAAATCAATCGCAAAACACACACAGAAATTAATAGACTACCTATTCCAACAATAGAGGCATCTCAGACCAACTGTAAACAAAACATGTATCTCTCCGACTCAAGAGCATCGCAATCCGTCCAAATTTCCAGCAATCACTGTGAATAGTTGGTAAAATAAATAAATAATTAGGAACGATGAAATGTAGCGTTCACCGACACTCAGGTGGCCATCAACGCTAAGGTGTTTACTGGCCGCGGAAAGCACCAAACACACGTTTAACGATGCAGGCGTGGAGTTATACATGTTTGGAGGTGGCATCTCTAAATTAATATCTACGCGATATATCTATTTTAAAAATAGAAGTGATGAATTTGTGTTAACATTCCTAATTTTTGAACTTGCCACATTTTTGTATAAACTTTATAGCCGCGTAGTAAAGCTACTCCAAAGACGAAACTCATGTGTGATTTTGGTCCTTTCAGTCATCCTAGAATAACTTTTTAATAAAAAATTCAAGCTTTGTTGAAAACATAAAAATATCTCGCCCCCGCGGCGATATTATGTTGTCAATACATTCTTTAATAAATTAATAATAAATACATATTACTACATATATCTAGTTCCGAAGTAAGCAACGAGGATTGTGGTATCTGTGTACACTAAAAAAAGTATACATGTACACTACACATAATGATTTTTTTTTTGTAAATGCGTACATATTATAATACATAGAAACATTACATATTATACATAGAAAAATCCATGACTCAGATCTAATATCTATCATCATCCTTGGAATGGTAGTGGAAATGCATCAAATATCTAGCTCATCCTCAACCATTTTTTCCTACCGGAATTCAAATCCATAACCCTTACCACAAAAGACATCATAATAATAAGTAATACCGCTGCGGTAACCCGGTCGTCTAAACATCACTAACATGGGTTTACTATCAACAAGAGCTAAATAGAGTATTTTTTCATTTGCTCCCCTTCAATAAACACTAATAGCTTTCAAGCGAGGAGAACAGCGTTTTCTAAAGAAAAACAGGGATTAAACTCCATTTAAAATTGTGCTTAATTGAGTAATACTACTGGAGCCAATAATTACTTGAACGGACCTCGATCGAATGGTTTACAATGTGTTAGGGTTACGACCGGTAGTTAATAGAAACAACTATTTTTAACCGCACGTTTTTTCAGTGGAGTATCACAGCTGGTTGATAGAAAAACATTTAAATGTTCTTTTTATAACTCTATTGCAACACTTTTAAATCGTTCGAGTAATCCGAATCTCGGATAATTTCTGATGAACTTTATTAATTTGGTTAAAAATCCCATGCATGCAACGTAGTATATTGTATTTAAAGTAGTTTGTAAGACGATGTAGAAAAACATCGTCATCATACTTCCGAAGTGTTTTCGACAATATTTGAAGTCAGCCAAATTTCAATACATACTATAAAACGACTAACCCATTTTATTGTGAGGAAATGAGTTAAATATAAACTAATCAATGGATTCATTATAATACGCATTTTTAAACGCAGTGATAACACAGGTGGAAATTCTATATCATACAATACACTTATGTATCATACTAAAATAGTCCTCTAGAACTGTGTCTCAAAATAGTGATTAAATATTACATTTACTGAACATAGGATCAGTGTGAACTGAGTAAGAATAGATGTCACTAATAGACAATGACTGAAAATTTCCCATGTGAAATCGGACTTACAGATTTTAACAACGCAATTTTGTAGTGTTAAATAGTGTGGTACCAGTAGCTTCCAAGATTAATGAACCTCTTGTATAGCAAGTGTGAATGTATTCCAAAGGTTTTAGTTCACAGTCACACCGCCTGCTTTCGACTTGTTTTAACATTGTAAAAATCGGCCGATTGCTTCTACTGCTATCGATTTCCCACGCAAAGCTCGGTCGCGTGTCAACACTAATTTTCCCACTGGTCGTTGGTCAACGACTTGTAATTATAGTGACTACCTGTTGATATATCACGGTTTCACTGCCTTGTTGGTAAATATCGCTTTGAACTTTCTGAAACCCCTTCAAAGCAAAAAGGCACTCAACGTCCGTGGTTTCGCAAACGTTGAATGGGCTGTTAACATTTTACTATTCCCGAGTTACGTCAAACTTGAAGTAAGCGTTATGCAATCGACTATAATAATATTGACTTTCGCTTTTCTTTGCTGTATCAGAGAGCCAAATGACTGATCTGAATACCAAAATATTTTAGGAACTAGGAAAGTTGATTAAATTAATGATTTTTTTTAAAGATTACGAGTGAGACATTTGCCTCATCCTTTAATTAGTGGTGCGAGGTAGTCCTATAACAGTAAACGCGGGGCAGTCACATTACACGGTTTTGACAAATCGCCTATGTAAGTGCAGCCGTTACCGGGCGCGTGGGAGTTAACTGCCGCACTAACATTTATAGAAAATTTTCAGTCCGTGACTTATTGCATTTAGGTTTACGTTCCAATTTCCGTTTGGTGTACTCTGTTGCAAAATTGAAAAGTCTCAGAATGATTCGGTGAATCGAGCCGAGATGACTACCTATACTTATAAATGAATTCTATTTTAAAATTGTAATTGGTGTTCCAAGAATTTGTAAATTGGGTTTCGATGTAATAAAATTGTGACTGTTTAATTTAGTATCGGCAGTACGTAGTATGATTGTGTCTTTACAACAAAATTAAGGATGCAACTGAAATGAAGTTAAGATGAATAAGACGTGCATTTCTGTTAATGGTAATATATAAATATAGTTTTTATTTACTGTATTTGCTACGTCATACTACAACTACACATGGTTTAAGACCGGCGGCTCCCGCACTGGCACAATCCGGCAGCGCGCGCAGTACCGCCACAACGGGTTACACGCCGCATATAAAAAGAAATCCGACCTTAAAACCTGGAACCATTCGCGGTTGCGTTTACAACGGAAAATTAATTAAAATCTCTTCATAAAAGCTCGCTGCAGTACGTCGTACAACTCACTCCGCCCTTGGGGAGCACACAATAAAATTTATTTTCGGATACGCCCATTGCCAGCCGTGGAGTTACATCCGTGCCGAAAGAAATATTATGTGAAACTTTGGATCCGCGGAAAGTGAATGCACACGCATTTGCTTGTAAATATTGATTTGATTAATTTCGCCGCCCGCGCCAGTCATAGTCCAACGTGGCAACGGCAGCGATGTGCGTCTGCTATTCATAATGTACGCGTCCTCGCAAAGTTAGTTTGTACCGCTTCTAACTGGAATAGGGTTCTCACACTCACGGCAATTTTTTTCCGACAATGTCATCACGTGTCAAAATGAAAGTAAATGTCGCAAATGAAATATGAGTAAATGTAATTTTTTAAATTCAATATCACAGTTGTTACTTTTCTCATAGTTGCTACAAAATGGTGACCTCTTGCGTACGTTAATATATAACTAGGTGTTGCCAACCTATCACCTATTTGTAGGAGCAGCAGTAAACCGCAGCTTCCCTCCACAAAATAACGCAGTTTTTATTTTACGTCCAGATCAGCATAAAAAACACATTCATATTATTTATTACATTTGCGTTTACATTTATATCTGCTACAGTTTACGGCTCACCGACTGGTTTTAACAAACGAATATTATAACTCGTTACTAGGACGGCGACGCGATATCGCCATTAAAACTTTCTCCCTAACAAGACCATTACAAGGTACCTGTCTACTTAAGTTGCTAACGCTCAACCGAAAGCAGATGCCAGAAAACTTTTATGAGATTAACTGAACTGAAAATTAAATAACAAGCAAGTGCGTCCTCAGCCAATCTCCACATAGCCTTTTACACATCCGGGCTTCTATAACAAAACGGGCTTTATTTATTGTCTTTATTATTTACAATTGCTATCAACCTGAATGTCTGTCAACATGGCTTGTGTACGATGGGCAACGAGGTCCGTTTTCGACTGTTATTCTATACCTACTTATTAATAGTTTGAAATTCCACTACAGAAATGTTTAGTATGAAGGCACATATAACTAAACGTTTTTAAGAAACTTATCAGTGTTAAAAGCATACAGCTTCAGATAATAGACCGAAACCATATTTTGATAATATATTTTGACGACTAATAGACTAATAGACTTCCTTAAATCTGTAACAGACTTGAAAAGGCACTAGCAATGAACGCGAGTCAGGCCAAGCGGAGAATACAAAGAACACAACTATTTTGAACTTTTAATTAAATGGATCGGTGGCAGGTCGATCTATCGGAGCCGTTATAGTCCAGTGGACTGTGAAGTCAAAGGTGCTGATGTCAATTCGAAGGCATGTGTCATTTGAACACCATTACCAAATTAAACATGTAGGTACGTATTTATAACATGTAACGGAAGGGAAAAATCGGCACCTGTTCGAACAACCATTAATATATTCAAACTGTCCTCATTTATAAACCAATGATAGCTCTCTTACAAAAACTTTTACGTGTTTATTTGTGATTCGTGATATAATAGTTCTAAAGCGGTTTTTCTTAGTAACACCTCGGAATTTCCTCGGAATATACTCTTCACCACCGGTGAAGAGTATATGATTCTTCTGCCTAACCTTGAGGGGATACAGGCATATTATATTATGAACTATGTTCTACCCACATGCAGCTTATTGTAACATATGCATGTATATTAAAAAATATTTTACCAATATGTGTTTACTCCGCATGTTACTCAGTTTCTAGTAAAATAGACCGGCAGATGTTGTATCAAGGTTTACAAACTTTGATTTTGATTCTACAAATAGGAGCTGCATCAAATCCGTTTGATATATGTAGGTAATCCCTTCAGTCGCTTCTTATGACGCCTTGACGCCCACGGCAAGATAAAGTGGCCTGTTCTCAGTTCAAACTACGGGATACCTCGAACATTACACATCTTCATGTTACTATGTATACAGAATATACGTATATAGCCAGTGCCAGAGACCAACACCTCCCCTCCTTCCCCCATATTATCCTGTTATACAATTTCTAAGTTAATTAATTAGTTAGTCAATTTACTAAAAACTGTTATTAGCTGACGTCTGAACAGCTTGCAGTCAAATAGTACTTGTATGGTAGTTTGTGTTTGTATTTTAGCGGGTTTCCGTTCCTACATTGGGTAAAAAGACAATATTTAGCGGACAATCAACGATCTTCCTTTCTTATCTATCCTTCCTACAGCTCATAATATTTGGCATTTTTAGGGTTTTTAGTCGTAAACTATAATGATATAAATGTAGTATTAGATACTTACCTGTTTATAATTTTTCATTGATGACATTTTATCAGTTTTATATAAGTACGAGGTGGCTATTCACTATTCATAATGGAGGTGGATATTCATTAGCAATAACCAGTTTACAATTTATCTAACGATAAATAGGGCAGAAATTCTAAAATAGGCATTATTAATAGGTCAATACAAATCGTCAACAACAGCACTTAAAAGCCAATTCAATCTGTGACGCAAATACGCGGGGTGGATGCTAATGCAACTGATCGCTGTCAAATTGTGTATCGAATTAATTCATTCTGAAATACTTGCAATCATTTCGAGCGTAATATAGGACTGTGCCATGTTATTGGCAAATGACAATCTGTTTTCGTTAACGCTATACAAATACTGTGATATAATTATATTCTTGTCATTAACAGATTTCACGGAAACAATTAAGGGGTTTGTAATTGGTATTGTGATAATGAATAATGTATCAAGATAAGTACTGTGACATCCATATCCATCCATAGCAATGGAAAACAGTTACATTTGTTTTTAAATTATATAACATTAAATAATTGTGATTGGTGAACCCTTATATCATTTACTTCACTACATGAAGCTGTCTATTTTAAATATGAACCAGTATTTTTCCAGAATTTCATAATAATCCATTTTTGTAAGAAGTAAGTATTGATTGAACGAACGCAGAACTTAAATCGAGAAATATTTGGACTACCTTTATTTTATTATTAATTTTAGTACTAATAGCATCTGTAGTGCTCTATTTCTTTTTGATACCCAAATTGTCTACTCGTAAAACTAAAAACATATCCTTCACACATATGGTAACTGTCCGCGACACTCGGAGATGGGCCTGGTTACACACGTGCTAGACTCAAACAAAAAGTTCAAGGGTGTTACAGTTTTAGAGTGAACGGTCCTAGAGCGTTGCGTAGTGTGTGTATGTGTTGAACACACATACGTCGGGCATGTAATGAGTTTTGACATGTCGCGGTCGGACTCGAGCGGATAACATTTGTTTACGGATAGTCGACGGGTTCTTTATACAATGTGTCGGCCTTTCGTCTTGGTTTAAGAACTGTTTGTTAATATTTATTTGTCTCTCTTTCTTCACCCGTACAAAACGAGTCTATTTTTTTGGTAGTTAATCGACTAAAACTGTAGGTACTGCTCGTTGGTTACTAGTTCGATACACAGATCAGAGTATTTTTAGGTTTTGATATTAAAATTGTTCTTAGTTCATTAGAGTTTTCATTAAAGGTAAAAGTTTTGGGCCCCTATGTAAATTAATCTTAAACAAATAACAACCTTTGAGTGTAAATGAATGATGGTGTGTCTACTTAAATTTAAATAAAAGGTTTCTCTCTTGTCTCCTAGATAAGCGGCCTGAAGTTCGAGACCCAGCTACGGACACTCAATCAATTTCCGGAAACCCTTCTGGGGGATCCAGCCCGGAGAATACGCTATTTCGATCCTTTGAAGTAAGTACCTACCGATTATTTTTGATCGAAATATATTACCAAAAGTGAGGAAGCGAGAGACTTTGTGCTACTGTTACGACACCTATTAATACTGACCAAAAAATGCTATTTTGTATATATAAAATAATCTAGGGGAAAACCGGGATAGATGCCCCACTTTTTTAAAAAGTCTCCTAATTCAAAAAATTTTGATTTTATATGAATAATGTCTATGATGCCCTTTATATTATGTAAACGAAAAACCCTACCAATTTAAAAAAAAATATTTATAAGGTCATTTTACTCCTGCAGTTTTTTAAATATTTTAAAATAATAACGCCTGCGCCACCCGCTTCCAGCGAATTCCAGCGACTTTTACCAAGTCGTCGGTCCACCTTGCCTTGCTGGCTTGCTTACCCATGGCGCAGGACCGGTCATCGTGGTTATACTAGGGGGAGACCTATGAACAGCAATGGATGTCTTACGACTGATATGATAATGATAAATAGCGCCCTCGCAATTTTCTCGATGGAATCCCAATTATCGGGATATGATATGATGTCGTATGTGTCGTATGTTATGCCCACGATTTTTTATGCAATTAATTGAAAGCTGATTGTAGTTGTTGTGCAGTACAAAACATACACATATGTTCTTGGACTACAGAAAAAGTCGAGCTCATATTCATCCTTTCTTTTGTATTTTCGGGGATTATGCTACAATCAGTTAATACAAATAATCATAATAGAACACTAACAATTAGAAAATATAAATATAAATGGTGTACGGAGGGATAGATGTCCTAAGGGCTACTATCCTTTTTAATAGATGCCAAAGTATTATTTAAATAAATTATAAACACAAGAGCAATTATCTACATCTAAATGTACACTTAATGAACCAGTATATTAAGGTAATACAAAATATAACGGTATTTATTACTACTTAAATAGTTATATATCGGCAAATATTAACTTTTAAATTGTTGACGTGTTTTTCGAGTTCACCGCGGAGATAATTACGAATACGAGCTTATCACGTCTTCATCACTCAACAAACTGTTTGCAACCGAGGTGCAGGGTGACTGCGACACCTACCTATACTATTAATATAATTAGGTTTTTTGATAATGAGGCATCTATCCCACTGCGGCCATCCTACCCGGTTTTACCCTACAATTTATTTATGAGAGAAGAAATACTATCCTTCTTGACTTTCAAATTAGACGAATACAAACCACCCACAATCCAATTTCTTTATTACCTCCATTATTCTGACATTGGCCTCACTTTAACAGAAACGAATACTTCTTCGACCGGAACCGCCCCTCCTTCGATGCAATCCTGTACTACTACCAAAGCGGCGGCCGCCTGCGGCGCCCAGTAAACGTACCCCTAGATGTCTTCTCCGAGGAGATTAAGTTCTACGAACTTGGAGAACAAGCCACCAACAAATTCCGGTAAGTGATAACCTGTCACGCTTGGCACCCTACTGCATTAACAACATTTAACATTTTCCAATCGCTTGCAGTGAGGATGAGGGCTTCATCAAGGAGGAGGAGAAACCCCTGCCCTCGAACGAGCGCCAGCGAAAAATCTGGCTGCTCTTTGAATACCCCGAGAGCTCCCAGGCCGCACGCGTCGTGGCAATCATCTCAGTATTTGTCATTCTGCTATCCATAGTAATCTTCTGTCTGGAAACCCTCCCAGAGTTCAAGCACTATAAGGTCTTCAACACCACCACCAACGGCACCAAGATCGAAGAAGACGAGGTCCCTGACATCACCGACCCGTTCTTCTTGATAGAGACCCTCTGTATAATATGGTTTACATTCGAGTTGATAGTACGGTTTCTGGCGTGTCCGAACAAGTTCAATTTCTTTAGAGACGTGATGAACATTATAGACATAATAGCCATCATCCCCTACTTCATCACTTTGGCGACGGTCGTTGCCGAGGAGGAAGACACTCTGAACTTGCCGCGCGCGCCAGTATCTCCGCAAGACAAATCTACTAACCAAGCCATGAGCCTTGCTATACTCCGGGTCATCCGTCTTGTGCGTGTGTTCCGTATCTTCAAGCTATCACGTCACTCAAAGGGCTTGCAGATTCTGGGACGCACGCTGAAGGCATCCATGAGGGAACTTGGCTTATTAATATTTTTCTTATTCATCGGTAAGTTCCATGTTGTATTTAATTGTGATTTTCACTTTTACCATATCCTGAAACATGTTAGTATGTTTTTCTAATATTAAAGGCCAGATTTAAAATGTTTGATCCACTAAACGTACAGCCCATATACTAGTGTAGATAATGTAATGTATCTTGACCTAGTTAGGGAACTCGTGTCCTCGAAGAGAAATAGTGATATGGAGAGAAGATTTCGGGATGCGCATTGTGACGCAGCAGGCCGAGCCGGCCGGCGGCGGCGGCGGCGTGAGCAGCGAACGTGGTGCCGGTTATTTCAATTCCAATTCCATTTAATAAATAACTTTCACATTGTGTTGTATAAATTCGTAAAGTCGAATAACGAAACAATAACTTCACAAATCCTTAACGTGAGCGGTTACAACGGTCACATCATTATGGCGCGTTCACTTTGTGTTTTACGTCCGCAGGTGTCGTGGTGTTCTCCAGCGCTGTCTTTTTTGCTGACAAAGACCGCCACGACACCAACTTTGATTCGATCCCCGATGCCTTCTGGTGGGCAGTTATAACGATGACCACAGTCGGCTATGGAGACATGAGGTAAACCGTGTCGCGCCGCCACCCCGCCCCGCCTCCCCGACCCCGCCGCTCGCAAGCGCTTCCCACCACTGTATGTCGCACTGTATTCTCCGTTGGTGTGTGCTTGTTCTTCAAGGTGTGGTGCTGTTTTCATCCGCGGTGTACTTCGCTGAGGCGGGAAGTGAGAACAGCTTCTTCAAATCAATACCAGATGCGTTTTGGTGGGCGGTCGTGACAATGACGACCGTAGGATACGGAGACATGACGTATGATACAGCGACTTCACCCTACTTTTCATCTTTGCCTTCTCGTCATTTCATTTTATCCCCTACCCTCACATCGGCATATTTAACACGATTGTGATATTCTTTCGCCACATCATGTAACTATGCTTCGTTTATCGTCGGTTCGCTTAGAACTTAACCGATCACACTTTAATTCACTATACAGAAATTATTGCACGTCTTGAAACGTTTCTTATTGTCTTGATATTATTATTTTATACAGTATTAGTGTCATCATTATTTCCTGAATATATACAATTTTACATGGAAGCTTACTTGTAAAATGTTCATAGTCAGACACGTACAGTCGTACACGTTAGGGAGCTACCACAAGCCCGTCGTCGGTGTGACTATCGCCCCTCCCAAAGCGTATTCTATTTTATGAGAGAACAGCTTTAGTTGTGCACTTCAAGTGTGATGCCGGCGGCGTGCCGTTAACGGCACGTCCGCCCGGCCGCACGCTCTCCGCACTTGAAGTGACTCGTTGTGTTCCAAATATTTGTCCACAGTCAAATGTCCGCACCTCCGTATCGCTTCCGCTAGTTGTTTCCGATGTGTCCTGTGTCGGTGTTGTGGCTATACGAATGTTACCAACGTAAATATCGAAAATGGTGATCCATGTCTGATGCACACGTTGGCATCACTCTAAGTATTTCTTTCATTGTGTGCATTTAGTCTGTAGCATCGCTTGTGCACCACTGTCGCGACAATCATCGTCATTACCTCTCTCTGTCTAGTTGGAATGCTCTGCAAACATGTCTGCGATGATAATTTTACAAATGAATATTGCTACTATGTAAAATTGATGTTCAGATTGATTCACTGCTTGTTTATGTCATTGGCTTCCAATCATTAGCTTTCACATCACACACCATTTTCGATAGAGAACTGTGTATGTAGGTTTAGCAGTAAAATGTTCGATTGCATAAACTGTAGTCGTTTAGTTAGTTTGAACACAATACTCGTAGTTAGTGTTTTAGTGTAATGTTTGTTTAGGTTTCGTTTTTAAGTTGATATTTTATTTTTCCAACCTGAACATCTTTGATAGACATAAGCGTTGACTAGAAGCGTATTGGGGACGCATTTAGTTCTTGGCGGCACAGCCGGTGAGGAACAAATAGTTTCACGCAACACGTTTTCAAACTCAACGTTGAAGTTTTTCATTGATACGAACCAGCTAGCGTTGAACAAACTGCATTGCAATGATACCAACGTTACAGTGTTGCTGTAACACGCTGGCGAGTATGTATGGTGATGAATGATATTGTATTGCTTGCGCCCTTAAGACATAGCCTAGCGAACGGTCTGGTCATATTAAACTACCTTACACTTCTCCACCAGATTCCACCTTGAATTTATTTCTTTAATTTCAGTAGAATATTATTTAATGTAGTAAATCTACGACGTAACTTATTGAGCATATTAACGCATTATCATCATCAATCGCGTTTACGTTAATTAACAAAATGTAATTTAGTTCCATCATTCGTTTGTTTTGATATCATTAGCTGGGTCAGACGGTGCGCAGTGCTGTATTGTAATGGCGTATTTGTATGATATAGGCCCGTCGGAGTGTGGGGAAAGATTGTGGGTTCTCTATGCGCCATCGCTGGTGTGCTCACCATCGCGCTGCCGGTTCCCGTCATCGTGTCCAACTTCAACTACTTCTATCATCGTGAGACTGATCAGGAGGAGATGCAGTCGCAGAACTTCAACCACGTCACCAGCTGCCCCTACCTACCTGGCACTATGGGCGAGCCCTATCTTAGTAAGTTGTTTAAGTTTCCTCACAATGTAATATTGTTACTCTTTTCAACATGAATTACAGCTGCGAATGTTGACAATTGTAATAATTTATGAACGTAATTGTTTTCCATGTTCAATTTCACTTGTGATAGTCCCTTTATAAATCAATTCACAGCATGCGTAGTTTTTTTTCCAATTTGATTTTTGACAGCATGCTTTGGATTTATTTTCTTATTTTATTTTATTGCGTTATTTGTTTCTTTTACGTTGGTTTTCGGTAATTTCAGGTGGAAAGGATGATGAAAAGGACGAAGTATGCAGTCATCAATGACTGTATAACAGTGTTATTTTTATATTTATAATTATAAAGAGGACTTTAATATAATCGACAGAGACGATATCCGTGATATTACCGCGTAAGGGACGAACGAGTGCATTATTTTTTTTTTTGTTTTTTTGTGTAAATATTTTAGTTAGTAAGAGGTGTAAAAATAATTGAATAAAAATGTTATTTATTTTCTTTTAGTTATATTTTAGTTTGTTGTTTTAAGTGTCATGTTTATAATGAACTGTTAAGTTTAAATATTATATTGATTAGGTTAGATGATTGAATTTATATCACTGTATCATTACGGATCGACTGTATTTTTTCAACACAGAAATGGGATTCATTTTTACTTCATCTATCACGTTGATTGGCATTTCCAATACTTAGGTACTCATTTTGACCGGCCGCTCGCACCTAATGTTAAAACATAAAAAGCAAAGTTCATAAAAAATACACGTGTTGTATCATTCAGATGAATCATTCAAATCTCTATGTGTAATTTGTATTCATATAGAGATTTGAATTAATCTAGTATGTACTCGAAGATTTTCTCTTAATCAAGAAAAGACGGTCATTACTCCAGTGCGCAGCGTCCCGTTCAACTCACATATTTTACCGTAACCATAAACAACTATATTTGTTTGTCAAACTCAAAGTCATTCCTTATTTACAAGAATCTGTCAAATGGGGATAGGTAAAAAACAAAAACAGATTCTTTGTACATGCAGAAAAACTAAAAATATCAAGACTGTGCTTTCATTTCGCAGTCAGATAAAGAAACGTACCTATAGATAGACTGACACGCGTAGTTATGTACGCACAACACGGCTGAAACTCGTCGTGCCGGGCCAAATACTTCAGCTGACTCACACATAATCAGCTGTATATTGGAATCCCAAAAACTTACAAACAAACCAAAAGCTACTACATTATATTAATTGGTTACGTTTTACATACAATTCATGTTTTTGAACGCACTCACGAAATCGCAGTATGGGGTGAAATTATTTAATCAAATAACACAAATAAATGAAACGCTGACAGACTACGACGGCTAGCTAGCCTACTGACCTCATTAAGTGAGAATAACCTCTTCATAGTTATCTTGGCATTCACATTCGAACAGTCCATTCAATGGGTCGTGTGTCTCGGCTCAGTGGCATGTGTGAATGGCCCTTGTCACTTTATAAACACGAGCACCAAAATAACTGGCTGGCTGATATTTTATTTACTTTTTTTATCTGTGATACCACATTGGCTTTTTATAAACGTAAGTACGTTTTATAATATCATATTCGATTTTCGTATTTTGTGTTGGTGCTTCAATGACGCTACGACATATTTATTTGGTAGTGTACGTATTTATATACGGTTGATTTTGAAAATCATTATTCTCATCACTAATAGTAGTGTAGTGATTATTGGTATTTCAGTGCATTTTAACAAGAAATAGCTCAGTTCTCGTATTTGTTTTTGGTACTAACATTGTTTAACATTTTAAGAATTAGAATATGGCTTTTTGATTCATTGATGGATCACCTAACATTAATTATTTACGGGATTTATAAAAATATTTTTGTAATTACAAAAAAAATACACTAATATAAAATAAGGAAAGCGGGTTTTCTATACCATTCACTCGTAAAAAAAATCGGAATTAATTTTAGTTTCATTAAAAACATACAATTGTTTCATCCATTATAAAATCTACTGCTTTCAAATTCAAATCACGAACGCATACATCATACTACGAAAACGCAGTGCCTGCACATAAAACGCGTAGTGTGTTAGTTACAATGAAGTTGTAAATCAACGCCGGTCGAAGTCGCGTGCGATGGCAGCCCGCCAAACTGTACGCTCGATGTACTTCGATATTTTGTTTTTGTTTGTACTATTGGCTAGTACCAATGTTTTCCTACTACATTTTAATGAAAGTGATTCAATCTTGTTTCAATAAAATTTAAAGGTAAAATAAAACATTGCAAGACTATCAAATAATAAAATCTATGTCATATTTACCTACTTGTGTCCTGTCCTGCACATACTTTCTTGTCAAACAACGGAAATTATTTTGAATGAAAACCAAAAATCCGAGTTTATTACAGATACAACCTGTACCTAAATTTTCAAACCATAAAATTTATTTAAAATACATTCTACGTACGTAAAGCAAAGTACAAAATACGATTCCTAAAATACAGCATTAATATTTCTTTATTTCGCATAAATATTAAGAATGTTGTGTTGCATTATCGATATAAAATTTGACATCTTTACTACACTCAGACGTCGAAATTATTTGTTGCACAAGCATTTGTTTCTAGTATTGAATTTGAGTATTTCGGACTACTGAACTATTGAACGGCGACCGCTAAATACAGCGAAATGCTCAAACAGCATTAATCAATGTTCCTAGACGAATAAATTTCAAAATGTTTGTAGAATAAGTTGTATCCGATCGCTTTATTATCGTGATCTATTTAAAGTTATTTGGCGTGATAAATAAGAAAATTTAAATCTATTCGAATGTTGAAAAGTTCGTAGCGTTTGTAGTAATCGTAGCCATTGTAGCCTACTGTCGTAGCCTTCGAACATTGTGATATTTGTAAAACGCTAACCTAATAATTTTCACTCGAAAAACACTAAATTCTGCAAATAAACTTTATTATTAGCATTAAAATCTATTTTATTTAATGTATATAAATAAACTATTTGAATAACCAAAAGCCAAACTAAACACTAATTAACCCAATAGGTATATAACCGTTACGATCCAGTTATCATTATATAATAAATTACTTATCACAAGACAGGATAAAATACGGCCGGGACAGTTTCAGGACCTATTCATAAGAAATCTTCGGAGAGCGACGACTCGTCATCAGATATGATGGAGCTGGATGAGGGCGCGCTGGTAGCAGACCCTCAACTGGAGCAGAACCTGCGGCGGCTGCAGGAGGAGGAGCGGCTGCTAATGGAACAGCAAGCCACCATGGAGGCTGGCGCCATCGATGACTTCGCCGCGCTTGAGCACCAGGACGCTCTCCGTCTGAATCATGTTAGTCATATTTACAATCATTTCGGCTAAATGACATTCACTGCAGGACATAGCGTCCTCAAGGATTTCCACTGCGATCGATCCTGCGCCACCCGCATCCATCCAGATTTACAATAACCAATTGCATCTACGCCGACAATCATTTTATTCGCAGGTCGAATTCTTCGGCCAATCAGAATCAACATAATGTTGGTCCCGTTTACTTGGACTTATTTCTCAGGCCTTCACGTTTTTCAATTGTTTTATATGTACATTATTTCTATCAGACAGTTGTGCCTTGTATTCAAACATAAGACATGATTAAAATTTTATAAGATAAGATTTTTCATAGATAACTAATTCTTATTACTAGATTTTATGTTACTCTTCTTTCTGAAAAAATCTACGATATTGGTTACCTTATTTCCTACGCAAATATTTCCGACATTGGAACGTATTTTCTTTCTGTGAAACATTTAGTAGAAAAGGAAATTTTCCGTAGCTTCTAACTTGTCGCCGAATACGTTCAAAGGTTTCAGTGCTATAATAAGATCCAATATCTTAAAAAAATATTTAGGTACATGAACAAGTTGAAACTTTAACGTTCACAACTTCCATTTATTTTATGGGCTGAAGTCGTAAAGTTTCACAATACATTACTTTTTTAAGATTGCCAGAATTGGGTCTCTGTTTTTTAGACATTTATTTTATTAAGTTTTTTGGGCAGCGAAAAACATACATACCTGTTCTATACGCAATTCGTTGTGTAGAGGTAAAACCTATTACAATGAGCTTATGTAAAAAAAAACCACTACAAATGCTACTTATATAGAAAGTAAGAAAAAACATTTATTTGTCACCAGAGACAACACGTACAGACACACATAGTAAAAAATATTAAACTGAACATAAAACTCAAGCAGTTGCTGTTGCGCCTCGTATTCGTGACAAAAAGGCTACCACTCAGCATAATGCTGTGATACGGTACAAGACCATAACAAGCGCTGATTTGCAGTAGCCACCCAGTATTGCATATCTAGTATTGCACTGTGAAATTCTCCTTACGTAGTTTAAATCTGTTTCCTGATCTTACATCGCATATCTTTTTACTTTTCTATGTTCAATGATGTACTCCAAGCAGCAACTGAATGTTAGTCAGTGACGAATCATATAAATACTGAGAAAGATAATTTAATCGGAGGTATTATCGAGTGAGTAATACAAATGTTGACATGTTCTATCTGCGATTTAACCAACAGCGGCGACAAGCTGAGCTGCAGAAGCAGCAGGCAGCGATAGCGCAGCGGCTGCGCGCGCAAGCACTGGCGCTGGGCGAGCACGCTCAGGCGCATGGACACTCGCACGCGCACGCCGCCAGCCACGCGCCCCGCCGCGACCAGACCGCGCGCCGACGCGCCACATGCACAGTGCGCGTCAACAATCTGCATGCCGCAGAGGCTATTGAGACTGACGTCTGACTATCAGGTCAGTGATTGCCGATACATTCGGCCAGGTCATCATCCGTCACTCGCCTTTATTGAACGCTTAAAACTGGGACTGAGTAACTCTCATAAAGATAATCCGTTGTGGCTGTTGACGGTCTTGTTGTTAAGACTTAAAAAAGTACATTGCATTTATTTCTTTATAAATTTAAGGTAAATATTCAGAATTTTCTTTATGAGAGTGTGCAGAATAATTGTTTACACCACCGCTTGATAAAAGACTACTAACTTTACCCATCGCCGAACCTTGTCTCATACGCTCCTGACACTAAAGTTCTTGCTATAGTTATTTGCCAATAGATACAGAATATAGTATTATTTTAGAAAATGTAGAAGTAAACAATTAGTCACAAAATCTAGTAGACAAATATAGACAGAGAGACTTTAGCAGCATAACATCTTTGTTATTATTCAATTTCTTCTTTAATACATTATTGCATCAATATTTGACGTAAAACAATTTTTCATGGATTTTATTGCGATATATAATACCACGAAAAGTATGTAATTGTTTAAATTAAAAAAAATATCAATATCGTCAATAAAATCTTTGAAAAGTAATTTTATTTCAGTATCAAATTTTCGCGGAAGTGTAAGAAATCAGCATCAATAATTATATTTTAACCTTTAAGTAAATTTCACGGTTAAACGTATTGTTTGGTTAGATTCGGTTAAATATTTGAGTCTATTTTTGAACATCAATTGCTAGTCGGGAGTTTGGTACGATTAGTACTATTGTAATGCAATTACTGAGCACCATTTCTGTCAGCACATTGTAGCACTTAGCTCATATTTTTTTACTTATATTGGACACTTATAAATAATTTTATGCAACATGACATGTATCACGAATTTTTCGCGCTTTGATTAACATTTTTGCATCATGCTGGCGAATCAGATCAAAAACTGAGATTTTAAAAGCTTATTTTTATAAACAATTTTTGTATAAATATTTCTTTCTACTATATATATAAGGTGAGTATATATCATAATTCCATGAGTTATAAGTAATTATATGGCATCAGATACATGTCGTCGGCCGTAGGTTCAATTGATGTAAGAGACAAAATATGACTTTTCGGGAGATGCCGACAAAATTTTTTCGCGGACTAAATCGCCTATATTTTTTTTGGTTTTTAACATTTTTAAGATATGATTTTGTACAATTATCTTGTATTTTAATGCTCTATCTACCTATATACAATTTATTTAAATAAATTAGATATTTATGAAAATAGATGTCCCTTACACCAACGTATTTTGCTAGTAATGTCCTTACTGACCAAGTATTTTGTGATTCTGTCCCTTACATCAAACTGACATCATCGTTGGATCCAATATATTGATGAAAAAAATGGTGTAACGGAGTTATTGAAAAAAATAATGACAAAAAATACAGTATAATGGGACTGTTGACAGAAAACTAAGAACAGAAATTTGATCTACGGTTAACTTAATATATTTGGAAATCCTTATAAAAAATCTTTTAAGAGACATGAAAATGTATTAGAACCTCGTGTGTGTTTTGTAAGGGTCGCTTACATGTAGGTAATGTTTGTATTATAATAGCCGATGGAATAAATCAGTTTCATTTCACTCTATTACAAATTCAATATTATATAATCAGACTTGAAAAAGGTAACAGTTCTAACTGTACCTACTATAAATTTTTATTCAAATAAAAAAGTGACTTATTAGGCATTATTAATCAAATTAAATGTCCACCGCTAATCAGCCTCAAATTGTGTCTTTCTGTGAGACTTTCTCTCTGTTCGAACTTTTGTATTTTGGATACAATTGTTGTTTTCCTCTCTTGGTTGCACCTACTACCCATTTCTCTCACCGTCTCTGCACCACTTTAAGGTACACTGGTAGAAAATACCATAACCTAACCGAAGGCATTAAGTCCGCCTTTATACATTTATTAGGTATATACTAGCGGCCCGCCCCAGTTTCACACAGGTTACAACATCAATTTAATTTTTCATACGCGTCCCTAATAATTTTTGAAATAAAATATAGCCTATGTACAACATGGATGGCATAGCATTCTAATGGTTAGATATGTATTTCTAATGGTTATATATATGTGGATAGAATTATTCGAATCGGTCCAGCAGTTTTGGAGCGTATTCAATGTAAACAAACAAACAATCAAGTCTACTAATCTCTAATATTATAAACGCGAAAGTTTGTAAGTATGGATGTATGAATGGATGTTTGTTACTCTTTCACGCAAAATCCGCTCAACACCCTTCCCTCATAACTACGCTGACAAAGTCGCGGGTAAAAGTTGGTGTTTAATAAAATTCAAATCAATAAACGTTTCAGAATTTATAAGAGGTTGCTTTAATCAAGATTATCTTCTTTGTCCGTTTGATTCAGCACACACGAAGATATGGTGTTGGATGGTAAATGTAAACTTCTCTTGTTTTATAAAATAAGAAGTGTTTGTTAATAAAGGTTATTAACAATTATAAGAAACGGCTTTTGCCCGTGACTTTTTCGATGTAAAATTAGTAATTTTATCCGCATACAAACTTCCACCCCCACTTTCACCCTTTTAAAATTAACATTTCCGGGATAAAATCATCATCCTATGTCCTTCCCCGGGACTCAAACTATCTCCACACCAAATTTCATCTAAATTGGTTCTGCGGTTATAGCGTGAAGAGTCTATCTCGCGCAAACTATTCAGTTTAGAAAAAAAAAATTGGTAACCTCAATATAATTTTTTTGGGTTTGATGACTAACAAAATTGAGTTTCAGTTCTAAGTATGGGGAACCCCCAATATTTAATGTTTTATTTCTATTTTTGTGTGAAAATCTTAATGCGGTTTATAGTTTCGGAAAAAAGTGGCTGTGACATACGGACTGACAGACAGACAGACATGACGAATCTATATTCCGTCGAATCTGTGTTCCGTTTTTTTTTTTATTTGGCTACGGAACCCTAAAAATCCCTATGGTACACTGTTGGTTCAAAGAATGCACTGTAAATATTCTTATCTTTTAGTTATATTTACACCCATCATGAGTAGCAACTGTAGACGCCAAGCAAAAAAAAACCTCTGAACTAAATAACAATGTGTTCGGCATGGTTAGAAGCAATTTTGACCAATACTTGTGTTAAACCCAAATTTATTATAAAAATATATACAGTATATGTGTACTACATACTAAAAATCAACAAATTATTAAAAGTAATTATTTCGTCTGTGAAATTATAAATGAGGTTACACTCTCGGCAGAAACATTTAAGATATTAACTCACAAATAAGTAGGTACTATTAATAGTAGTATTTTAGTATATCACTTTTTTTTTATATCTTTTACATCTCAAGACATGAATTTTTTACATTGACCTCGCATAATTATTACCAAAATTATGTAACAATACCTTCTTTTTAAAAGAGTGTCTATGGAGTTTCTTGCCGGTTCTTCTCCATGAGATCAACTTCTTGGAACCGTGCAACTAGAGTCATAACGTTTTATAAATGCTTGAAAAAGTTCATATGAAATAAAAACCTTTTGATTTGATTTGATTTGAGTATTAGGAGCTAAACCACGCTAAACTTTCCATCTGTAAGTGAAGCTAAGATGTTAAGAGCAGTCTTACGATAAAGCTCATGGCTCAAAGTGCATGTTCCCGGTAACCGGTATTGGTTGCCGTATGACAATAAATAAATGAATTGAAAAACCGGGCAGGTTATCCTTAAGGAGTAAATTATTGTATAAAATTATGTCAGAAAAGTCAGAAAGATAAAAAGAAGTAGTGCACATTTAATACCAAATAATGGCGCAAAAGATACTCAATTAGCAGTATTTATCAAATATAGTGCTCAATCTGACTCTTTTAGTAGCCCGGAAAGTGCGTCACTTAATTTTCTAAGCACTTAATTATGAAACGAAGATATTTTTAGCCTGTTTCATTATACAAAGTTCTATCTAGAATCTACCTGCAATATGACAACATGACGGCTGAGGCTACCTGCAGTGTGCTAATTACACAATTACTGCTAAATCATTGATGTAACAACCGCCTTTGTCTCAAATCATGCGGTGAAACAAATATTTTAAAATTATTATACTGACTAGATATTTTATTTATTAGATTATCTTAATAAGTACCTACCTCTTCTTATTTAGAACGCCCTCGTGTTCAAGTGTTTTACTAATTAGATTACACGTAATTCAACGTCTATGAAATTTCCACGGGTGACGTAATAACCGGTGTAATTAAGGAGAAGCAGGGGAGGGGTAGGGTGGCCAATTCGTTACGTGTTTTATGAACGATGGCGGAGTGTTGAGTGAATGGTGCCATTGAATGCACACGTCGCATAGATGCAGCGGCGTCCTTGCGGTGGCGGCTTGAATGGACCCGCGATCAATAGACGCTGCGGCACCGGCGCGCTCGTGACGTAGCCCCGCCCGCGCTCACGTGCTCGCTGCACGCCAGGACGGCGCTGCGCCGCGCCGCCGCCGCATCGACCCCGCTCCGCCCCGCAGCCCTCAACTTCTGACCCTGTTGTTATCAGCGCTCAACAAAACATACATAGCTACCAGTATTAGTAAATAAACTGCTGCGGTACTTCCTTTACTTGTCCTTTGTCTGTAGGTTAGCAGGACACGCTTGTATAATATAATATTGGCGCTCGCTCTCTATATTTCCGACTGTGTTTTGATGGAATGTAGTCTAATCTGAGTGTCGGTAACTACGTAATAGTTAATTTTATAAATCGATATTTCTTTTCGAATTGTTGGGACATATAGATTCAAAATGATTTATTGGATTCGAATTAAGTTAAGTTAATGCTGCTAATAGGCGTACTTTGTCTTACTTTTAGATTTAGGTCTAAAATTAAAATAAAACGAATCAATATTATTAAAACGTGTCCATTAATAAGTTAAAAAGACTTCTAACGGACTTATTGTACTGCCTAATTCTTCAACATTTTCTTTCTTTTTAATACATAACTTGCAACATAGACGTTCGATCTTGTATCCCTAAACTCTACTTAGAAATACGCAATGTACATTTTAAATGTTAAATTGACACATATTCGTTTGTGATTCATCAACGCAGAATCTAGACTACAGGAATTACAAACTTGAAATTTTGTCAGATGATTAAGGCTCGACCGAGATGGGTTTTTCGTTCTCGGCCGAGACCGAGACCGAGAATAAAATATTATCTCGGCCGAGATCGAGAGCCGAGGCCGTGAATAGACAAAGCGTGATAAAAATGTATAGTGCTGTTAAATTTTTAAGGACGCTATTACAATTTTCTACAAATAACGGTGTTTTTCAGGTACAATTTTAATGTATAAGCAATCATATATGTGAAGATATTATGGTCTCAATTTAAAGGTAATCTATTCATCTTCAGATTGGCATCACAAAAATTGTATAACATCCTACAAATTTTTCCCATAAATCCGTTTTCACCATCACAATAATCACAGAAAATGTATAAAAATAGGGTCAGATTACGTACCATTTTAAAGTAAACTTAGAGCATATTTTATCATCAAAATTATATAAAATTACGGCATATATAGTCTTCTATACGTTCGACTAATTATTTTGTACATAAATCATTACATTTTTCAATAAACAGCAAAAATATGAACGCTTGCAAATTTCTTCATACATTTTTCACTCGCGGACTTTCATTCCGCGCTCAGACGCGCTTGTGGAAGCATGTGCGTATCGCTCTGTCGCAAAAAATAAATTACGAAAAAGTCTGTGTCATACACTCATATAGTCGTTTATCGTGACCGGAAGATGTTGATACTTTTTCAAACCTAAATAAAAGTAAATACGACTTTAATAATATTATTAAATTTATTATCAGAATGTTATTTAGGGATTGATGAATAAGATCGGGATTTGGATACTAACGGCTAAGCAGTCGTTGACAAGGTTGAGAAATGGATGGGTGGAGTTAAGTCATATTAAACCTGTGATTTAGATTAGGCCTGAAAGTAGATGGGTAGGGTTAAGCTGCTGTTGGGCAAGTTAAAAAATAGATGGGTGAGGTTAAGCAGCTGTTGGGCAGGTGAAGAAATGGATGGGTGGGGTTAAGTCATATTAATACTGTGATTTCGATTAGGCCTGAAAGTAGATGGGTAGGGTTAAGCTGCTGTTGGGCAAGTTAACAAATAGATGGGTGAGGTTAAGCAGCTGTTGGGCAGGTGAAGAAATGGATGGGTGGGGTTAAGTCATTTTAAACCTGTGATTTAGATTAGGCCTGAAAGTAGATGGGTAGGGTTAAGCTGCTGTTGGGAAAGTTAACAAATAGATGGGTGAGGTTAAGCAGCTGTTGGGCAGGTGAAGAAATGGATGGGTGGGGTTAAGTCATATTAAACCTGTGATTTAAATTAGGCCTGAAAGTAGATGGGCAGGGTTAAGGTGCTGTTGGGCAAGTTAACAAATAGATGGGTGAGATTAAGCAACTGTTGGACAGGTGAAGAAATGGATGGGTGAGATCAAATTTTACTAAAACAAGGCGAGAATAATTGGGATTAAGAGTCTGTAGGTGAGTCCAAGAAAAGGATTAGTGAGGTCGAGACTTGATGGGTGGGGTTAAGATGTCAACTCCGTTCCTGACGGGTGTTCCCTGACTAGGCTTGTTCTTACTCGCCCACTGAATGACTGTACTAGTAGGTAAAACTTTCAGATGCACTAGTTCTGTCTTCTGGTACTATTAGTACCACCTACAACAGTACCATAATACAGTATATAGTGAATTACATTTTATATTCCTTCATACTTTGCAGGTTTTGCCTATAATTCTTACAATACCCGATTATTCTTTATATGAAATATTATCATGCATCCCACTTATTCATACACTGATTTTATATCGCTCCCGCTCGTTTAGTCGCGTTTCGAGTATTTCAAGTATCTACAGTCCTACAGTTACTCAATTACTCAATTCTTTATTGCATTTCATAATGTGTACATTAGTTGGTAGGCATGTTAAACATTGGATCAATTATGGACCCTGTCGGGCACAGCAAAAGATATTTTTAATAGGAGAGAGGATGAAGGCGCTCTTTGTCAAATAAGATAAAAACTATATAGGTATATTAAATTAAATTGTATCATTAAAATATGTATGATTATAGTATCGTATAATATAATTATTTTATAATAAGTATTTCTATATTTGTTTTAGATATGTTTATGTATTTTTATTTTATTTTATTTATTGCACGTTTTTCATTTTTTTTAAACTATAAATTATAATAATCTAGATATTTTCAATTTTATTAAGCCTTGTAGAATGTTATTATTTTTATTTGAAAATATATTCTGAGTTAAATTTAAAATTAAATATAGGTATCATGTTATTGTAAATTTTATTGTTAAGTATTTTTTGGTATAAGTATGTGTAGTTTTTACCGCAGACTGTTGTTTAAAATTTTAAATTTACTAGCTTGTAGCGTGCGACTACTCGTTCAGAACCAGAAACTAAGAATACTGACATCTCGAACGAACGACGTAGTACTAAAAGAATGATGTAATAATAAGGAAAAGGAATAGTTTGTTCTTGTCAGTGTCGGGATTAATTCTTATTAGTACTTAGTACGTGAACTATACAAGCCTATCTCTCACCGTAAACTTATGACAATCTTTTTATTAATTTGCAATGTATATATTTAATTACTTAATTATGTTTGTTCGGGTGGATTCTTGCAAGTCAATTTTGAATAAATAAATAAATAAATATTCCTGGACAAATAAATAAATAAATAATCTTCAACCGATTGAGCTGAAATTTTGTATAGACATGTTTGGATGTTTAGTTGTGTGACGTCATTCCGGAACACCCATGGCGGGCTAGTTATTTGTGATGCACTATACAACATGGGAATCAAAAACTTACTAAAAATAACTCAAAAAATAAAATGACGTCTCTCTAAATACAATTTCTACATTTTTATGCTTTCCTACAATATGGATATCAAATTATAGGCTTGCTGTGAATAACTCTAAAAATATTGTAACATCACTCTAAATCCAATATCATGGCGGACTAAGCTTTTCGTGGCTTTTTAACTAAATTTAGTTTTCTTATTGTAGTTCTAGTTTTCATTAATAAAGGTAAACGAATATTTTTCCATTATGTTTTTTTTTACTTTTAAAAACATAAATACATGTTAATCATAATTAATGAGATATAGCAAAATAGACCGAGTCATGAATGACTCGGTCTATTGTGAATGCATTACAGCGCATTGAATTCACATATAACGAAATAAATTAATCTATAAGATATTTTACTTAGGGATATCTGCAGACCAAACGTAAAGTAATTCGTATCGAATGTACAATAGGCCACCAGGTAGCAAATAACTTAATTATCACGAAAATAGTACGATCACTAAACTTTCTGAATCAATTCAAATAAAAATAAGAAATAATAACAAGGATCAAGATTATTTAAGCGATGTATAAAATCGAGCGCTCAGTGGTTTCAATGTGTGCGTGTCCGTAATGTTGCTGTGTGCGACTCTAAATACCTAACTTTGAGTTCGTCGAAAATGTAACAGCATCCTTAATACAGTAAACTGTTTTAATAATCAAAGTTGAATAACATTATATTATTATATAAAAAAGCAACTTTTCGGTATTTCCGCCTTTCAAAGTGTGTCGCATCTCGTCATATAATTGTCCAGTCTTGCTAAAAAGATTGTTCACTTGCTATGCTAGTAGGCGGCGCAGAAAATAACTTATTTGCTGCAAGCCTAAGCACCTTATGAGGTAACGAAAACCAACAGGTACTCAAAAATATTAGCATTTCTTTGCAGTTTTTGCTCTCTAAGATAGCTTTCTATCACAGAGCTTGAACTATATTCGTCATTGGCTCGTCTTCTAACTCTATGGAATCATGTGCTGCCCATAAGTTGGATTGATTTGTTGCAGCCATGTTTGACGAAATATGTAGTGGAAGATGCCCATTTCGTCTCACGAGAATCAAATCCAAGATTTCCATTGAGAGCCTCGATAATATGAAGCTTGGCCGAGATAACTTCGCTTTCAGTCAGATATTTGGTTTTAAAACGTAGATCGATCAGTGTTGCACCCACTAATGGCAAACAACTTTTAACAAATGAAACCGCTGATTAAGTGCATCCAATAACTTGCTCTTCATCCGCGTCTCTGCGTGGTTTTCATTTTCATTATCATCTTCCTGGTCATTAAAGGACTATATATTTGGTGATGGCGCCAATTTTCCAATTAACATTGCCACCAACGGTATTACCAGTGAATCACAGGAAGAATCGGAAAAAATATCATATCATAATGCCGTTCCGAACAAAGTTAAAATCTCGGCCATGACCGAGAATCTCGGCTATTATTAGCCGAGAACCGAGACAGATTTCTCGGTTGGATTTATAACCGATAATGCCGAGACCGAGATCTCGGTCGAGCCTTACAGATGATGCATTTTATGACGAAAACATCCACTAAGAAAGGAATTTTAGATATTCGGGTTAACCCCTTTAGCAGTAATTAAGGATGAATGGTTGTATGGAAATCAGTAAAAAGATGTTTTCGTTAACGACAAAATATTAATAGTTTGATGACACTGTTTATATAGCTTTAATTAACATGGTCAACTATATCGTTCTGCTTTGAGTTACAAAATATCAAAAAAGTATTTTCTTCAACCATCATTCCTATCATTGGCGACGGAGCTGGCCTGTTTCGTTGTATGATTTGTATTCAAGGCATGGCTAGAAAGGTGCAACAAGAGAGTTTCTCACGTGGCAAGTCACTGGGATGATTTTGCTATCATGTCCTATGATTCAGATGGTAATCATTTCAAAAGTTTTGCTTGTCAATATTTCATACAAATGCGGGATTATATGAGTTAATGGCAGCTGAACAAATGTTTTCAATAATTTTCAAAGTCTATCACAACGGAACACCTACCTTACTCCACCACTTTAGCCACATGCGATGATGATTATCAGACGCAGACAGTTGAATAGTTTTGATGAATAAATGAAAAACTTAATAAGGGCCTATACTTATTTGAATTAATTTTCATTCAACTCCTAACCGTTAAGGAGATCCCCCTATCATCAGCTTTTCAATATGAGATCATTAAACGGATATGAAAAACGTGATAATAGCCCATTAAATTTGAGGGTTGCCAACCATTTTCTCGGGATTCTATCACTAGATCCTGACGTGGTGACAATGGGACAAAATTGAGAGTATACCCAGTGAACAAAAAACCGTACTATGGATGAACTGTGGACTGTCCAATGTATATTTTTATGTCAAAAATACTTATACAGTGGAACATATTAATCGCCTCCTTTTTTGAAGGAGACTGTTAATACATTTTTTATCAAATCCATTTAAGGTCTCTATAAAACTAATAGGAATACATAATTGTAATTATTATGCATAATTATGTGAATGTGAGCACTTTGTAGGTATCCACCTAAACACACGCTTACAAACTCTTAATGGTGGCGGCTTTGGGATTTTTAAATGACCTACGCAAATGTCCCTCTGATCTTGCATTCACGTGCGTCGGATCGTAGAGCTCGCTCAATAATGATTGGGCTACACGTTGGCTGATGCATGCGTGCTATCAGTATGGACTGGTCAACTCAAAGCTGCATTGTGCTTTTTTTAAAAGGCCATCTCAGGCTGAACTACATCGTCAGGCTCACATATTGTAAACAAAGATGTTTGAACTTTAAAAGAGACTATGATTCTCTGAGATTGTTTCGGCATTTCTTCTCAGACATCGTCAGTTAGGAAATGCCGATGCCATCTAGATCCTAAAATAATCCCAAACATGACTAGTAAAAGTGTCTATATAAGATCTTGATCTTGTTGTACATTATGGTATGCAATAAAGAATATGAATATTAATATTTATTTACAGAAATAAAAAATCATACATTCATAATGTATTAAGTCAAAGGACAAGTAGTGCCGTAGTATAATTTTTACTAAAATGAAATTTCACGCTTCTTACCATGAAAATCACAGATTTCCATACAACCACTTATCCTTTACCGCGTGAGTAGGTATAGCCGCGGTCAACAACTAGTGTTATATGTAAAGTTATTCAATTGGTTGATTTTTATCTATGGTCATAATAAACTGTTCAGGAGGTTGTTGCTTTCGTTGAGCTCGGTTTGGTTTAGCAGACCACTATGTTGGTTATGCACCAAGTGTTCCGAATATAAGTTCCTTCAGGCTGAACCATACTATGGAAAGATCGTATTTCTAAACTAAAAGATCGTATATTTTAAACAATAACGGACTGCGAGTCGCTGCAACATAGAAGTAAATCAATTGAATTATCAAATACAACTTTATTTCAATAGTATTTAAGTACATATAAGAAATATTTCTGTCATTGATAAAAGAAAATTTCAAGAGGAATTGAATATTCTATTGGTGTGGAAGTCTCTCTGCAATTCGGGAAGGTATGAGGACTATCACCTCATGCAACCCTGTGGTGTAAAACATGTCCTCTCGTGTTTAGAATGTTGTGTCCTGTGGTTTTACCCTCGTCTTAAACCCTCCTCTGTGTTACCAACTCCTGATGGCCTGGCTGAAATTTGTCAATGTTTCCCGAACAAGATTTTTATTTGTTTTAAAAAGAACCTGATGATGTTTCCAGACGTGGCGAGCCGGCGCAACGACGCGACGGCAGTGTGGCGAGGCCGGCTGCCGGCGCGCTCCCCGCCACCCTGCCACGTGTAACGAGCGCCGGGCTCCGCCGCCCCCGCCGCACCCGCCGCACCCGCCCCCGCCCCACACACTCACCTCCACCCTCCGACCGACACGATCCCGCCGACTAAACTGTCTCTATAACCCTACTTGTGAACTTTTATATATAACCGCTTAACTCAAACTCAGACCCAATTAGAGAACACGTATTAATGTTAGGGAAAACAAGTTTTCAAAAAATCTCATTAAAAAACCACGAAAAAAAATATTTTAAATATGCTTCTACAGTGAGCCCGATCCGCTGCGGCCGATGGCTCCAATTGTAAATAATAATCAAGCCGCTTAAAAAAGCTTAACTATATACACTTTCTATACATTATCAACACTGTGTAACAACTAATTAGGTTCTTTGTGACAAATAAAATAATCAGATAGGCCTATAGTAATTCCGTTCGCGGAGGACCTTTATCAAGTGTCGCTTACGCTTGACCATAGTTTGTAAATAGTTGTAACGGGCGGGATGCGCGCGCCGCTATCCGCGCGGTGCGGTGCCCGGCTCCCCACGGACCGCCCACACGGACTTGCTACTGGACAAGACACACGGACATGCGTACATTGTACCTCAGTCGGGCGATCTCGCCGACACCTCACCTCGAGCCGAGCTGCCTGCTCAACGCCGCAATGGCCGACTCCACGCCTACTGCCACTGTACCGATCGCGTGCAGCACACCGACAACTCAGAGTAGTTCAATCATTCGTTCACTTCAGAACGGCAGCTTCGGGACAAGCATTTTTCCACAGTCATGTGAAGAAACTTCGTAAAACCAAATCAAATCTTAGTATAAGTTACCGTAACATATTGGAATTTATGTTGTAATATCGTCGTGCGTGGAACAATATCAATATAATATTACAGAATGATAGTCATGTACACCCAAGCCCCTTCGATGTACCCTGCCCTCGGTCCCGTGCCCTGATCACGTCGCGCAACAGTCTCGGCTTTATTATAATTATACCATAATACACTATTATAATTTGTATGTAATAGGTTTAACGTCATGGCGACGTACTTGTCTATCATCGTTGTTATTTTATTAATGTTAATTGTTTGAGATAGAGCAGAGGATGGTTGTGAGCCGCGCGAGGGCACGTGACGCCACGCAACGCTCGCCGGCAAGCGTGGCGCCGCTAGCCTAATGCGCGTGCGCCAATAACGTGTCGTATGCGAGGACGGTTATATTTTTGGTCGTTATATAAGTCATAACGATTTATTAGCTTATACAGTGTAAACATATCTAAAAAGAAGTGAATTTATCAATTAATTTGTAAGTAAGACAGGACAGACGACCCGACCTACACAGCATTGCTCAGATCACAGACCGTTTTAACAACACGCAGTATGTAATTTGGCTAAAGAAACATTAGTTGTTGGTCATTCTACAAACCCAGTTATTTGCCATATTGTCACACCAACAACTGACATAGGAAGAAATACAGATTAGTATTTCAGCTTATTCGTTTTCATAATTTCGTCTGTCTATGGACTTGTTTAGACTTGATTTGTAAAGAAGACAATTAATTATTAGGTATAGATTACACCAGAAATAATTATTTCATCATATCATTACACATTTCATAGCGTTTAAACATCTAGATGAAAAGACATATTTACGCCCTAGTCTAGAGTAGTTTAGTAGATATTGATAGTAGTTTAAGTGCTGCCCTTATACTGGGTATAAAATATCTCTCGACCCACTTACTGTCCGACTATTGTCAAAAGGCCAATATTAAGATTCCATCCCGTTGCACTCTGATAGCGTGCACAGCACTTATGGTAATTCACACAACTAGATCGATGTTCAATTTTAAACATAACGAATATATCCAATGAATGTTCACACTATAAACTGCAAGTGATAGCTCTCCGATCTTCCCGCCTTGTGTTCTCTGATAGAACTAAAGACATGCAATCTGTAGAACTTAAATTGGCCTTCAACCCAGTTCATTCCTTCCGACACAAAATCTTACCGTGTGAATAATGCGTAGATTATTCTAAAATCAGTGTTTCAGTGTAAATTGGTGTTAAATTAATAATATAAAATATTTCCATGTAATATATTATGGTAATACATGACGCGTATTCTGATAGTGACTGTGATTACTGGCAGAAATGGTATTAGGTTCAGAGACATGTCAAGTTTTGCTCGGAGTAATTTACGGACGTGCAGTGAAATTGATGTTGTGTTTTAGATGTTATGTATTTACTGCAGAGATCGAAGTTATTAAGGTAAGAATATAGAAAAGCGAATTGTTATAAAATCACCCGTCACTGTCAGAGGACTCGCTAAGATATGACGAGCACATGCTCTACCCTCGGCCATGACAGAGACCATGAAGTACAGATATTGGACAATTATGCTTCAGGGCAAGCATTTTTAACTGATTACATATATGATAATTTGAGTGTCTTCGTTGTAAAATATATCAATAATGTCTGTCAATTAGATTCGAATTATTTGGCAAATTAATTTATTATGATAGTCTTGATTGGTATGCGAGTGTTGTTTGGCGTTGAATTGATGGATGGGAAATGTTGGCATAAATGTTATAAGCAGCGTTGCTGTGTGCATGTTATAGTACCTTGAAGAAAACTAAGTTAAAGACTTTTCTGCCACTTGTTTCAATTCTGTGCTCATAACAACTTGCAGCAACGGGGCTTACTACTCCGAGTGTAATGAGTAGTATCCCAGAAAGAATTGTATAGTCCCAGGATTCAGTCGTTGTAATACATATAACAGATGTTCAATAAGCTAAGACTATCATATAGTCACTTCATTTGTCAATATATTCGATTTGTGTTAAATGTACAGAATTAGTAGACAGTGTTAAATTGCATATTACGACATATACGTAAAACGCCGAGGCTGTTGCGACGAACATAATAAATGTCAATCAATGTTTTAAATGTACCAAGTATAAAGTGTAGGAAGCACATTATGTTATATTATAGTTTAAATAATTGGATAGCACACGGGTCCTGTTTATGAACTTGTGAAGGAAAGCGGCAACGCGGCACTCACTAGCCAACTCCACCATGAAAATGAACACCCAGTTCAAGTTAAACTCTTAATACTAACTTGATAAAACTTGTTAATACTAGACCCGCTTCTGTGCACGTGTGCACAGAAGCGGGTCTAGTATTAACAAACTTGGCTGTGCCTAAGGTTTTTGCCGTTCAAATTATAATATCGTAAGACGCCTAGCCAGTGCACGTAAGTCGGTTGGAATTCTACTCTTTCTTCGGTTGTCAAGAAAGACCATAGAGCGACAACACGAATTGTTTAATTGAAACGTTGTAGATTATATACCAAAATACTAACAACAAATATAAGATCTAATTTCGAATGAATTTTAATAATGTTTCGTCTTCACTCAATATTCACCCCTAACTGCATTTTAAAAGTCTATTGACCTTGGTTGTTCTTGTTGCCTTGAGTTTTTACTATTTCTCTTAATACTAATAATATTACTGCTATTGCTACTACTATATTTTTCACAAAGATAAACTAAGTCGTCAGATTTTCGGTACTTTTACCTTTTAAGTGTCAACGGCTCCTCCAATTTTTCAACGAACCAACATTTGAGCTTTCCGCATTTTATAAGTGATGTCCTTAAATTTAGATATTTTTGCTACTTTCTACATTTACACGCTTTTTTAGCCTCATTGGCTGTTTTATTCTCTTGCTCACTGACTTTTGAAAATGTTGATTTTTTGCAACCAATATCCCCTTATTTTTGCTACTTTCTATATCATTATATTGACGACTGTATTAACTCTGTTGAGCTCTCTGTTCACTTCGCCTTGAACTGGCCCTTTTTGGCAGCTCTGCCCGTGATTTCAATTTCGATAGTCATATGGCGTGCCTAATCACAGTTTTACACTCTACTAAAAATAAGAAAGCATTTCATTTTAGAAAAAAAATTACATCATAAAATCGTTGCAAAAAATGTAAACAGATGAGACGTTGAGAAGGTCTTACATTTCAATTCACCGCCATCTATCCTTGCTGGTTTGCAAGCAATGCCCGTGGGTTCCTTTTTTTTACTGTTGCATCTTGAAATATTCACTCGAGGGAAACTCGAGGGTATTTTCAAGGCCTTCGATCATCAAATTAGTGACGTTTTACATATAAAAAAAGAGGCTTAAATTCGTTCAATGGCTAAACGTTCATCAGGCTATTAGGTAACAACATTAAAAGGTTAAAACATTTTCAAAATTCAGTTGAAATTGATTTCAATTAAATTTACGGAGATTAACGCGACCCTGGGTGTTCGAATACGTTGTGTTGCAGTAACGCAGTAATGTTAAGAAGTGACTAAATCTCATTTACATGATGTGTGTCTGTATTAGCAAATTAATGTCTAGTAAAGTCCTGCATTTAGAAATTAGTCTCCACTCGCAGAGATATCTCGATCTTGCGCTTATGACTTCTAAACGCTTCAGAAATTACGTAGATTATATTATTATGTGGTGTAAATGAGCCTTGGTCGATTGTATCCTTTATACTTTTATCAGATGTATCGTGCGCGTATATTTGAGACTGGCGCGCCTATCAGTCGCTAACCGTGTGATGTTCAACTAATCCCACACTCTCTATTCGTGTTGCGCAAAATGTCACAAGTGGTAGGTGTATAGTGTTGAGATAGTATCAACATCATCTTTGGCTTGGCTGTACCCTAAATAGATGTACTGGTATGTACACACCAGCTAAATGTTCAATGCCAAACGTATGTGGAATGCCAATAAGAGAATGAAGCGCACTTACAGCTGTTTAGGGCACACGTGCTCTCAGATGTACGCGACCGATGTTGTGCATCGTTCGCGCGGGGAGGATCGTGAAGACCTGTGTGGTCGACTCTCATACACAACAAGCAGAATAGTGGTAAATTGTGAATTACTCAAGTTGGCCAAAATTGTAGTTACGCCAGTTAAAATAGGCGTATTATAATTTTCGCTCAGTATTATTAGTTAATATTTCGTAGTGTATGCATATAGAGGCGGCTAACACGGGCCCGGTGCAAACAGAAAGATTGATTTCTCAACCATCACACTTCGTAAAACATTCTTAAATTTATTATTATGTTTAAATCAGACGGAAAATATGAATTACTAATTAACTTAGATAGTTAAACCACATAGATTTCACGGAGAAAATCTCGATTTTCTATTTACTTGAGTACTACTTAATATCAGTCTTGTAGTTAGGATGGAGTTGGAAAAATTTTAAATTTATTAAGAAGTCTGATATGTCCGTTATGACAGACTATATTTAATATGGTCTTTAGGAAGCAACTGTAATCAGTAATTTAATCTGTAAATTAAATTGAATTTAATTTAAGATTTATAGTTAGGTGATGTCTGCAGACTTTTAGCAGTGTGTGGTATATCTAAAAATGTGTTATTTTTATGTTACTTGTACGTCAATATGTTTTGCTTGGATTGTTTCGGCTGAAGGACGAGTGGCCGTTACGTTTGTATGAATTCCGAAACGTACGATGGGACCCCGCTGTATAGTTTGCGGATTATAAAGAAATGTGCCAGTTTTACTTGTTAATAGATGCCTTTTCGTGTGTTTTTGCGCATAACGTCATCGCAGTGCTGAAACTTAATATTACGTCTAGAGCTTGCCACGCTGGTCACACTGCGCATTTATTTATTTTTCAGTGACTACGAATGATACGAAGAGTGTGACAGGTGCAAGAGTCGTATACATTTACCCTCGTAGGTATAATTTCCCTTACTCACTGGCCCCCTCTCCGTCCAGGTCAAAGCGTGTTCATATATTTGAAAATAAAATCACAAATCTCAAATCGAATATCGTATAACTAGCATCGATAAAATGTTTACATTATTTATTTATATAAAAATATCAGTCATAAGATTATTGGCGTTATTTACAAAATATCTACATGATATAAATTAATTATACAAAAATATACATTACGAATTATTTTTTTCAAAATTGTATAAAGTGTCGGCAATGGTTAATATCTGTCGAATCCATTTGGTCGCCTATATCGTTAACAGTAAATTGTATTACGCTAGCTACGAGCTTAAAATATTATTTGAATTTTAATATATGTAACAACTTCTTGTATTTTATTAATCACCTAATGTAAGTTAAATTGGAGCGAATTCTCTAGATACATAATTACATTATCCTCTTACAATACATAACATTAAGGATTTATAATATTAAGAGCTTTTCGACTAGTATACTTACAAAAAAAATGATGAGATCTTATGAAATAATCTGAATTTTTCGCGATAATTTATTATATTTAATATCCATCCAGTATTATTAGATAAATAGGTGTAATGGTAAAGAGATGCCATTTTCTAGCTCCTATAGTTAATGTAACATAGGTTCAGTAATTGGCCAACAGATAATTCTTAATTAAGTACAAATTTTCCGATTAAAATATTTTTTATTTGTCACGGTCCCATCGCTCATGAACGAAAGAATTTAATATTTAAATTATGTACGTGTAAGTCGTTGACGCTGTTTGAATTAATACATTGTTGAACTGTATAAACACCAACACCTGAAATTGTGAAATGTTTAATTGGAACATTATCTGAGCACGAAAGAACTTCACATTGCCCCTTTGTCTTGACGTTGGCAAAACATTCAGCTAGAGTTATATGTCAAATAAAATTTGGAAACGTTTGTTAAATCGTTATAAACTAGTTATATATAATGTAATTTTATTGAAGTTGATAAGCTCTTATAAATGGAATAGATTCCTTGAAATATCGATCAACTCCTAATGACCGCGTCTAGCAGGTAATTTTATCGACTTTGATAGAAATATGGAAATTTACATTTGAATTCTTATGATGACTTCAATAATATATATCTATATATTAATGTCCTCTATTGGGATAGTAACTTGAAATTTTAAAATCAATGGTGCAATGTTAAGTGCTTATATTAGGGTCAAAGGAGTATTCATTGGCTAGTCCGCGGGACTTCAATGTATTATGAGACTTCAGAGGCGGTACAAGAAAGTGTTTAAGTCTTATTTATGTTGTAAAAGAGGGATGGCGCTACTGGTGGATGAGCACCATCCCTCTCTAAAGCCTTAATAAAACTGTTTAAACACCTTGGTACACGGCCGCTGATCTGTTAACGAAGTCTTTAACTCCCTCATGAGAGTTTCGGAGTTCATCAAATCGTACGTGCAACAATTATTTGGTAAACATAACGAGCGATTCCACACATAGTCCCGTTAAGTCGAAATTGTATTAGTTTAATATTCACGGATTTATTTTTAACTAGAGTTAGTGGAGTTATGAATGTAAACGACGATGTTGTGATGTTATCGTGCAGACCATTAAAAAATAACAAGAAATTTTAATAAGTGAACGGATTATTAATAATATCCAAGGAATCCTTTCTCCGCTATAAAACAGAAGGCACTCTCCCTTGTATTAGCGATAAACTTACGGTTTAATCAAATTCGCATACATTTAAACTGAAAACAAATTAGTCAATAGCAATCACAATGATATAAAGATTATTTGAATTTACTGCAACCAAATTACAAAGTCATACAATATCACGCATGTTAAAATAAGATGGTTAATGGTAGAAAAATGTTTTATTGAATTGGCAATTTTGCCACTGACATAAGTTTGAAAATAAATTTATATTTAAAAAATGAATGTGCGTTGTCTGATGAGGCTATGGTGTTGTCTTCTTAATAATGCATCCATAGACAAGATTACTGACAAAATCGCTAATATGTAGGAAGCAGGTGGAAGGGTCCACGATATGAAGTGCACATCGACGTCATGAGTGATGTTTCGTCTGACATCATCGTACTGGAATACATACACTGTATATTGAACACGTCATTTTATATTAATTTCGATCAGTCTCGCCACAAGGTGTATATATTTCAAGGCACCACGGCCAGTAATCATTTATTTTTAATTTATTGTGGTGGTTGGTAACCACGTCTGAGATGCGTAGCGAAGGCTAATTGGTATAGATAATACGGATAAGTTGTAATTTAATGCTTATATTGAGCCAACTGTATTACTCAGAAATGCTCACGAACCGGCTATCATTTTCTTAACGGTTGGATATACATACAATACGAAACAGAGCAATGTTTCTGAATGATACGGATATAAACTAAACTTTCTGATAATTTTGTGGAATATTTGTTTGGACAATAGGCCTTATTGTTACTAAGAAATAAAAATATCAAAACAGAGAAACCGCTGCTGAACTCTTTTTTAAATAACTTTCAATACCTTGTCTTATAGAAGTCGATTGATAACGAGACCAAACCACGGTGCATATTACCTAACTGATAACCACCACATAGACCAATGAATTTTTGAACGCCAGAGTCCAAGAAACCGCTACATACGTATGCTCATTGCGCAAACTCTCATGGTCAATAATTTCGACAACTGTGTATCAATTATAAATATTAATAATTATATCTATATTAGCGCCCCATCGCGATTAATACTATCTGAAAACGCGTCACTATCATACAGAAATAGATTTTATAATAAAATATTCGCGTTCTCCCAATCAAAACAAATCTTTGTAAGTATTATTTTATCTAATGTATATAAAATCTTAAGGTCTACGTGTCCAAACATTGAACACAAAACTAAATTGCTTAAAATACACATTTCGATAAATTCCATGGTATGTCTGGAGCTTTTTCCAATTTTTATACTTAAGTTGTAACGTGACAGTGCTAAGCTGTACTATAAGAATGATTTTCTTTTTCGTATAAGTTGTGAATCCAAATTGTATAAATGATTAAATAAAACGAAAATTGTTGTTTTATTTCTAAACCCTTATGCCCCGAGCGAATACATAACTGTGTGCTTCGCATAGATTAACTTATAATGTAAGTCATTACACTCAAATAATCAAAAATCATGCTGCGCGCATTTCATAAACACAATAGGCAGGTTTCCTACTAAAATCAACCTTGTTGGTATACCAACTAAGACTCAATTTACATTGGCGTCGATTTATTAAGACACATTTATTAATTTTAAATATTTTAAATGTTATCTTCACTATACCTACTTCATGACAAATGAGTGAAATGAGCCTAATAGTGTAGTAATAAGGCGCACGCATTTATACACATAATAACGATACAAATGTATACCGGGGAGCGCAGACTTATAGGTGTATGGAACCAGCACGCATTGGAAAAGTATATTTTGGCAAATATGTTCAAGACCAAGTTCAATTCAGAGTGCAGAGCGTAGAGTCGATACGATACGATAAACGAAACTACGCTCGTTATTACTCAATTTTCTTTTTAACTTCACTGCTTAAAAATATACAACACAAGCTGTGTTATCGCTCACGCAGCGCGAACGAGATGCTAATACGCCTGGCATGCTATCATATTTTATCATACGACAGCCAGCTACACCGTAGAATAGTTAGATCGACGTTCGGCTGCAGCCAACGCATAAATAAATACATATTTAATTGTGGAGATAACTATGAAAACGTTTTAGAATAAATAAAACCATCGCCAGGACTGGGTTGTTTATCCTGCTAGATAAGTGTATCCCCAAGACTCACATACATACCTACATAAACTTACATATCTGTCACACAATATATGGTAATTCCTCAATCAAAAAAAGTTTCAAGATCTCATGTAGAGCCTGGCTACTGACTCTACGCATACTAATTTCACAAACTCTACACCTTAGTAAAAAATATGTGGCTTGAGCGTTTTGTTACTACAAGAACTATATTTATTGTATAACAGATAAGCAACGAATATTGAATACATTTTTCACCTTACGCCCATGTGAATGTACCTCAACAGCTAAGTCACTAATTTTGTATTTTTTTTAATGTAAAGTCAACTTAAATTCTTACATTATGTAATAATAAGATATAACTACATAGATTCCAGAGAGTCCAAAGACTGACGATACCGCGGCTGGAAAGGGGAATTCAACAATAAAACATTTCAAAATTTGAAAGTGTCTAAAACAAAAATACCATTTCTTTATTTTTCTGTCCTGAATACAAAATATACTTTATAGAATTTGTTGGTTCACATAAAATGGAGAAAAAAAAAAAAACCAAAATACGTTGTGACGTCACATATACTAGGCCACTCAGAACGTTTTGCGACAATTTCTTTTTATGTAAAAGACACTAGCCACTTGTAATTATTTTGAAAACTTCGATGATTTAAAAGTAAAAATGCCGCTATTCGATTTTTAAATTTCCTTCCGAATTTTTTCGAGAGCCAATTTAAATTTTCTTGTCTCATAAAAAAATGGATCTGCATCGAGAACATTTTCGTGCAATGATTTTTTATGATTTCAAATGTGGCTTAAAACTTGATCGAGTCATTTGATCGACTTCGAATTGCTTTTATGGATGAAGGACCTTCAAAAGCAACCATTTACCGCTGTTATAGCGAGTCCAAACGCAGTCGTCTTACTTTGGCGGATGAACAAAGGAGTGGTCGTCCTGCGACGGCTGACACCAAAGAAAGTATGTTGGCAGTAAAAAAATTAATTCAAGAAAACAGACGAATTACGTACGAAGAGATTCAATATACTCTGCTGATTGGTTCAGGAAGTGTTCACAAGATTTTGCACACCTTCGCGTAAGGGCTGGGTACCGCACAACCTCACCGAAGCTCGGAAGCAGGCCCATGTGGATTGGTGCCGTAATATGATACAAACATTTGATGCAGGCTCGTCACGGCGTGTTTACGACATTGTGACGAATCCTGGATTTATCAATACGATCCAAAAACAAAGCGTCGAATGTTTGGCTGTTTCAAAATGAACCAACGCCTACGAAAGTGAAGCGATCGAGGAGCGCAGGAATCTTTTTTATCGCTAGTTTCTTCACTTTGATGGGGTACCTAATTTCAATTCCACATGGAGAACAAAGCACCATCAACGCCGAATGGTAGAGCACAAAATGCCTGCCAGTTTTTTTTTCTACATTGAGCAACAAGCGATCGAACACCGGGCCCCGCGGGGTCCTTCTTCACCGCGACAACGCGTCCGCGCACTCTGCGATCAAAACGAGGGACTTCCTGGTCTCCACACCGGTCAATCTTGGGACACCCTCCTAACAGTCCTGATTTGGCTCCGTGTGACTTCTTTTTATTCCCTAAAATTAAAAATCAGCTCTAAGGGATACAGTTTTCATCGCCTGAAGACGCGCTAGCAGCGTTTGAGAAGGCCGTGGAAGAGGTGGAGGAGGACTGGAAAAAATGTTTTGAAAATTGGTTCAGAAACTTTGTATAGAGGCTGGTGGAGAGATCTTTGAAAAGATTTAATAAAAAATATTTTTTTCATAGAAATTAGTTTTTTTAGTTTCTCAACTTTCTGAGTGTCCCACGTACGGCAGAATAAGGTCCTACTACCTTAGTCTTTACTTTTTGAACTAAAGTTATAGAGAGTAACAGCTGTAATTCGTAATCTTAATGAACAAAACAAAAATAACATTTTAAATACTATAAATGTAATTTTGTCTCTGCACCACTCTAAGGTAGACTGGGAGAAAATGCCTATGTCATTAAGTCCACCTTTATACATGTATTGTATATTTGTGCATAAAGTTTTAATAAATAAATAAATGTTAATGAATCCTAGTCAGGAGTACACGTTTATAAGGGATCTCAAATATTGTGTTGTGCCAGCTAGCAAAATCATTTCTAGAGATAATAATACTATTAATAAATTTTATTTGTCACTAAACAGTACATACGACACAACAATGCACAACACAGAGAGAAAACATTCACAAGGTAATAGAATGACCCCAATGCTAGGAAATTCCTGTAGTATGGGGGGGGGGGGGCATCCATCCATCCATCGAATGGTTACAATATTGTTAAAATAGGACACATTTTGTACTATATATTATAGAGTTAACAATAATTGACTCATAATAATTTTGTTCTTTTTTCGAACACAACAAACAAACAGATGATAAAAAACGATAACGCTTATTTGACACGAAGGACAAGACAAAGTCTTTAAAAGTGTTTAAAAGTAGTGAAACAAAGACTCTTTGCAAATCTGCCGTATAACTATATGACATCACGTTTTTTTAGAATGATACAACTTCTAAAGAGGAAATCATGAATGAAAATAACCGGATATCGCGAATAGAAAAAATATGGGTCGCTTTATTTTACATCTATGTAGTTTCAACTAAAGTGATAATTTATTTATGATAAAAAAATTGCCATATTTCCATGCGCCAAAGACCGCTATTATAAAATTGCTAAGCAAGCTCTATGGCCACCGGACACGCCCCGTGGCACTGCGCAAAGCTACCAACATGATACGGCATTCTTTAGTGAACCGTAAGTGGGTAGCATTAGCATTATTAGTAGCCGGCGAATAAATATCTATCCTTCCATTATCCTCGTCATAACCCTCCCCTCCCCGTCTGTTCGTCTCCCTTAATCTTTTGAACGCCAAGCCTTGATATCATGTCCTGTACGCTGAGCTTGTGTGCTTACAAATCCAAATACAATTTTTTATCATCAAATATTTAAATAACTCATGAGTGATTTTGTTTGTTTTTTGTTGTGTCAATAAAACACATAAATGTAAGTTTAATATTTAGTACTTTTCTATGACCTGTTTGTCGAGTATAGACGACGTTGGCGTACAGAGCACGCTTTTGCATGTCGAGTAAGGCAGACGTTGGCGTTCAAAAGGTTAAACAACATTTTTGTCAACCTTTTCCCTATAGGAGGGGTCAAGACAGTCCTGAGCGATGATTTAAAATACAGAAATTGAATTAAAAAATCATTTATTCTCTCAATCACAATAATAATCTACAAAATAAAACAAATCAATATATTACAATAATTATTACGTGGTTTTCATAAATCAGAGGAAATTACTCGAACTAATTATACAAATGGGTCTCTTCATACCGAACTTATGCTGTAGATAGATATATAGATATTACATATAGATAGATATTAGGAAGGTTAATATCTTGTTAATATATGAATCTTGTAAACCACAAATACTTTACCTTTTACTGAGATATTTAATATTAAAAATGAGGATGCGACAATATGTCCCCACTGACCAATGACATGATGTATCTAATTAAAAAGCTCTTTTTATCAGCATTATTTGTAATGATGGAGGTCGGTATAGGAGAAAGTTCCATTTAAAATAAACACTATATCTCTATAACACATTCAGTACGAGTTATTTGATCGACCTTCAAATCGTGACCTCCGTAGCGTAGGATTATTTTTATAAAGATTTCGCATTGCACGAACTGTTAAATGTCTAGCAGCGGTCAGTCGTTGCCGATTTCCCAAAACTACAACAGGTTTTTCTTATCGCTGTAACTTTTTTCCGCAGTGATTTCAAAAATTTGAGAATGCTTACACATATATTACTAAATTATCATTAAGATATACGATGATACTCACATCACGTGTAAGCCGACGGCAGGCATCGGTATGTTCTATAATTTAAACCAAAAAAAAGTTCTACAAGGTGACAATATTGACACTCCCATGGTCCGCGGGCGACGGGGGACGTAAGGCAACGGGGGTGGCGGCACGTGCAAGCGAGACGGGGATACCTGCCGGGAGCATCAATCGGCTGCCCGAGCCGTTGACGGTAACTTGTGTTTTCGGGTGCGGACACATTACACAAAACACACACGATATCACTACACGTAGATGAATCAGCCGATATGCAAAATTATTGGACGTCAAGCCAAACAAATTACGAACAATGTTTTTTACCTATTTCTTAATACAGTAATATATATTAATAATAATAAATAGATATAGCGTAAAAAACCGAGTCACAGGAATATATATTTATGTATTAATTTGACATATAATTGGGCTTCTAGGGTTACTAAAAACACCCTTTACATACAGCACATCATATTCAATATAACGCAATAAATTAACTTATAAGCAATTTTACTCAGGGATATTTGCAGATTAAATCGTAACGTAATTCGTATCGTGTGTAGCGGTGTACAATACGTCATCGGGTAGTAACGCCCCCCGCCACCCGCGTGGACCATGGGATTGTCACGTACGAATTTGTCAAGCTATAGTATAATATTCCAATTTGACAGCTATCGCCTGATTTATTTAAAATCAATGCCGGAGTAGCTAAATCGAGAAAACTTCTATTTATTTCCTACTAACCACTTAGATTCTTAGTGGCAGTGAGTGACATTATAACATCCGGGTCACGAGCAGACAGAGGTGCTAACTCACCTGTTTCAGTTTTATTTAAATGCCCAATATTGGAGTAAATTTTGGGATCAGTAAACCGAAAAAGATATATCACCGCAAATGGGACACACTGGTCATAAAATCTGCAGCGGAGGGTAGTTTCATTCTGTACTTATTTTACAAAAGCAATCAATAAAAAACCCTTTTCTCCACATTATATAAACACAAACCGAATAGTCTATTACTGAAATAAAACTACTTTTTACGGATTTTAGCGCAGAAGGCAGAAATAAAAATAGTATAATCCTTTAATTCACCTAATCCAGCTATGGTATATGTATAAATTGCCTATGCCAAAAATATCGCTCTTTGCCTTTTACTAGATTCTACATTTTAACTATACTTATAAAATGCTGTATATTATTAAGAAGACTATTTATTATTACTGATCTAGCAATATATAATTTTTATAACATTGGATATGCACTGAATAAATATATGTTATCTACAAACGAAATGTCATATTTATTTTAGAAGGGAGACACTCATGTTAGTAGTAATAGAGGCGAATGTTGAAAACTACTGTTTTACTGAGGGAGTTAAATATATATTTTATTAATACGATATGCCAAGTCTTCTCCATAAGATTTAAACATTAAAAAAAATTAAATACTAACTGTAGCGCGTCGGTACATGTCTATGATAACTTCCATGAATATATCGTAAATTTATCATAAAGCGTATAGTTCCGTGACACTGGAAAGTCCTAGAGAATAATTTTATATAGTATTATTGCGTTTGTTGTTCTAATAGTCAGATTATCTTCTAAATCTAAAGCACTATGCATTCTACTTTATCATATGTATAATAAAGATCCAAAACTTTCTAACCTTGCTAAACAATGTACTATTTATATTTACATACTACAATTTAATCGATATTACATGAGAGTTTTAACAGGCACTCCTATAAAATATATTCTGTAGGTAACAAATATAAAATCACAGAGTCATAAAAGGCAGTAGCTTGGTATATTATTTTTTATCAACATTAACAACACCATTTTTTATATCCTGTCCTTTGCAAACAAGTTATAAAAAAATAGCCCGAAATGGAAGAACCAATTATCACAATATTGTAATAAGATATTATATTCTGGCTTTTAGCACAGTCGCTGAGCTGAGCCGGCAAAGTGATTAGAGACGCTTGACTATAGCTGGGACAAGCATGTTGTTGAGCGCAGCAGATGAATAAAAAATATTCCCTTTTCGTATTTAAATTTGTCATACCGTTAACAATGTACATGTGAACCTAATTACAACGACACTTGTATATAATTGTGTATAAAAATATTGTAGCCAATGTTCTCTGTGGCAGTGTCACGGAATTCACCTTGTGTTTGTTATAAGGAGGACTTGAAGGGCCTGAGCTCGAAGGTGGCGGAGAGAGCCAGGTGGTCGGAGCCGTACACCTCGTTGGGCAGCCGGCCGAGGACCTCGCATTCAGATTCAGTTGGAAGACGCAACCGTTCCAACAGTCTTAACGAACTGCAACAACTGAAATAAATATATGTATACAAGTACTATGTTTTTATTTAAGAACCACCACCAAATCCCTTTAATGACATTATTTTATTTATGAGACGTAATAAAATGAATGCCATGATTTTATGCATTTAATAGCAATAGCTTGAGTATTCACATATACAAATATAATAAATAAAGAAATAAATGTTAATAACTTTAGTTCGTTGATATATAAATCACAAAACCACTTTTTAATGGTGTAATAATGAATAATGAGGATGAGATAATATCAAAGGTCTCGAGTTCAAACCCGGGCACGCACCACTGACTTTTCGGAACCTATGTGCGTATTTATCACAGGCTCAAACGGTGAGGTAAAACATCGTGAGGAAAGCAGCATGCTTGAGAGAATTCCTGATGGCATGTGAAGTCTGCCAACTCGCAGTAGGCTAGCGTGGTGGACTATAGTCTAATCCTTCTCAATTGAGAGGAGACCCGTATATATTATATATATATATATTCCTTTTATACCACGAGGGTGGTAAACACGCTTACAGTCCTCCTAATGATAAGTAATTACCATCGCTTATAGACGTTAGCAACACCAGAGGAGTCGATCGCGTGTTGCCGACCCTGTAGAGTTATTAAACTGCCAGCAAATGGAAATGCCATGCTGTCAGAATAGTCACTCCCCATATTTTATAATTACCGCGCGTTACCAATCCTGTAAAAACCGAGCGCGTAATCTTTATTATATATTTAATAAAAACATACCTAAAATAAATATAGTCGACGGTGACCCAGTAATCCTGGAAGGTGGTGGCGCCGCAGCGGCTGTCGGTGTTGAACGCGTGGTACACCGAGCCCAGCTTGAGAGAGTGCCCGATGACGCCGCTGTTGAACATCGTGCTGAACTGCTCAGTGGGCGGCCCATTCTGCCCGCACGACTCTGGCCCGTCCAGGCAGTATTCGGAGTTGTATATCTGAAGTCAAACATAATCAAAGAATCATACTTGCCATATTACTTTTTTATTATTATATTGACTATTGACGTCTCAAGACATTACCCAAATAATACACTACAATACCTTGTTTTTTTAAAGTGTCTATGGTTTCTTGCCGGTTCTTCTCCATGAAATTAACTTCTTGGAACCGTGCAACTAGAGTCTTAACGTTTTATAAATCCTTGAAGATTATGTTTTTTTAATCAAACAAAAGGTTTTTATTTCAAAAAACTTTAGTAAGCATTTATGCACGGTATGATTGCACACGGTTCAAAGTCGACCTTTATGGAGAAGAATCCGACAAGAAACTCTTTTAAAATAAAAAGTAGGTAGATATTACAGTCTTGCGGTTCAATAATATAATCAATTAGGAGTCATAGGGATAGCGCGATATAGCCAATCGTGACGTCGTCCTGATTATCCTCGTACTGACCTTAACGTTAGTGAAGTTGGTTTGGCGGCCCTGCTGCCTGTCCAGGTACACTGATAGATGCTGACAGTTGTCGGTCACGCCTATCCGCTTCCAGTCTGAACTATCCCGGTACGGTACTGTGCTGTGGGCCATCAATAATAATAACACTAGAGGACCTTGAAGACAAAGGTGCTTGATCCTATTGCCTCTTGCAAGGCAAGAGGTTCAGCAGTGAGACCACACATAGTCATGATGAATGTGTTTCGATTGATTTAAAAAAGAATAACAAGTTATATTTGGGTCCTATGCTTGTGATAAACCTGTGTTACACGAATTAGTTCCCACTCTGATGAGAATACTACTATATTTTCTTTTTCCGCATCTTTCCGAACGAAGCAGGTCTCCGTCACCCGATTATTGGGGAATACCGATATCCTATGAGTAAACTAGCTGCTAAGGTATCGATTTATTTACGAATAGCTTTGGAAATATTGTTAATAGAAACGGGCGTTACTTTGCGAAATCCCATGACATTCCACATACACTTACAATAAGGATAGTATATGCATTAAAATATCATTAATTAACAATAAAGTACAATATATACCACTTACCTAACATTTCCTCTATCTAATAGTTTGATAACAGCACTGTCTGGTGTTGAATTTAGATCCCCTGTTAGTATTATTGGCAGATGTCCTGATCTGTAAACAATGATACGTATGTGTTAATAAATAAATATATTCAGACATTATGATGACACAACGTTCATTTAGTTCCAAGCTAAGCAACAGGTATGTATTTTACGCTAGATATTTTCTTTTGTAAGTACCTATATTTAAACATAGAAACATCTAACAATTCAGCAAAACAGAAATATTATATTATATTAGAGATTCGAAATTCAATTTCGCAGGTCCATCATAATTTAGAACTAACCTAGCTGAACAAACTACTACCCTATATATAATTATGTTATTGCTATAATTATGTCCGTGTCCACCCTTAAAGTTAAAAATTACCTTTCTTATCAGATGCTTACGTTACTAAGTAAACGGACGTAAACTTAGTAACCTTGGATGTACGTTGATTTGATATATTAGTCAATCGTAACTAACGATTTTATAAAAATAGCTACACTTTTTCGGGAAACTGACTCCCTCTTATAGCCATACTCACTCTCTTCCATTATCATAGTAAGCGAAGCGGTCGATCTCAGCGAGGAACACTTGCATCTGTGCGAGCCGGACGTCGGTCCTCTTAGGGTTGTACAGCAGGTGCGTGGTAGCCACCACCACGGGTGTACTTGGCAGTCCGTACGGTAACAACTTCACCATAATGCCGATATTGTCGCGGTTCAGGATCGGCAGCTCCGGCTGATAGAATTCCACCTGCGGAAGTCCGGAATAAATATATAAATATAGGCAGCATATCTCAGGTTGTTCTATGAAAACTGAACCGTGTGTATTTTTTAAGACAACTTAACTAAAAAAAAACATCTAAATAATAAGTAGTTGGCGCACAGCTACTGTTTTGAGGAAATAGTTTAATGACTTATAGATTTTTCTACATTATCGAGATTTTATCGTTTCGGATCAAAGGATCAGGATAAATAGCAGGTATCGATAAAATCTTTAAAAATAGTTATCCTTAATAATTATTTCAATACTCTTTTAAAGTTGAAATTCAAATTTGTGTCGTGGAATTATTACAAGAAATAAAACATCAACAATTTCGCGCCATGAACGGCAGTAGCTGGAACACGCATATAAATTTATCACATTAAAATATATTTTTTCCGGTCATTATTACACAGCGCCATCTAGTTCCGTGGTAAGCAACGAGGTTTGTGTTACGGATACTAGTTGGTTGATATACATATACAATTTTTCTTTTGTAAATACATACATATTATACATCCATGACTCGGAAACAAATGTTGATGCTCATCACAAACATTTGTCCCTACCGGGATTCGAACCCGGGACCCATAGCACAGCAGGCAGCGTTAACTACCATCTATATATATCCATACCAGCGTTGTCATATTTATACGAGTACATACAAATTTTAACTTTATCGACTCTCATTATAGCAAGGCAGAAAATGTTAAGATATTAGCCAACATTCGCACGAAAGCTTTTACAACACGATCTGAAATATATCCGTACAGAACTCTGTGAAGTGAATTCGATTTAACGATCAACGCCGAACGTTGAAAATCCAACAGTGCGTGATAAAAATAATAAAGTGTTATCTTTTTATTACTATTTATTTTATTAGCATTTGTATCATTCGCTTTAAAAATGCACCCGTCCGAAAACGAAATCCTTTTCGTAGCAAGCCTTTAGGGACGAATAGTAAAGTACTGTTTACGAGATATCTATGAGATAAGGGCATTAACCCGAATCTTATCGATACGAGGCATAGTACGTGTACGCCACATAGTAATTATAGTTTGCAATAGAAAACGAACTGATTAGGACATATTATATAATGACTGATGACTGCCTTGTTGGTCTAGTGGTCGTTAAGTCGTTGCTGTGCAAGAGGTCAAGGATTTAATTGCCAAGCCGAGCAGTTTTATTGGGTTTTTCTGTGTAATTGTTATTAGCAGCTCAAAGTTTGGATGCGTCCCCGGGTGCGGGCAATAGGCTCTTACCTAACTACATTAGTACACCTCCGCCTAACCCGTCGGAGACAACAGGCGTGAAGTTATGTATGTTATCTTAAGTAATATTGGGCTGTTGTATGGCGGCGCACAGCTCAGGATAAATAATTCGTTAAGTTACATTCACAGCTTTCACAAGACCGTGATTTCATTCGTTATCACCCCAATTATTGTCCCACTGCTGGACACGGGTCTCCAGCCATTAGAAAGCATTAGTTAGGCTTTAGTGCACCCAGCTAACCAGTGCTGGTAGGCAGTTCACACGTATTCGAGAACATCTCTCAGGCAGACAGGTTTTTCCTTCACCATTTAAGCCTATGATAAAAACGCACGTAACTACAGCGGTGCTTGCCTTGATTTTTAACGCGACCGTGTTTTAGCTAAAAATAATTATAATAACAATTCGGTTTGAAATGATAGTAGTTTAAAGTCGCTAAAGGCGCGAGTGTATGTATAAAATACAAATAGTTCCTCTATGGGCTCACTTAATTAGCAAGCGACTTTGAAAGTCACGCAATTGCTTATTTGCTTCAAGTCCCACTTGAAGCAAATAAGCAATTGCGTGACTTTCACACCCAAACACTCCCAACTAATATTGTTTATCAAGATCGTCATGTAAATGTGTGCGAAAACAAGCACGTAACCATGTTTAATCTATATCATGGACTGACCCACATGTATTATTATTAAATTTTACTACTATTTAAAAAGAGTTTTTTTTTATAACTGCATAATTTTCCTAGGGAGCAAAAACCGAAGATTAATCCCATTACTATTGCTAAGTCAAGCCAGGTGTTACCAGGATTTGCTATTGTACAATTCTCAACCATTTCTAAGGAATTGTATACAGTCATTTCCATCTCTTTACACCCCTATGATGTAATGTGTTATATTCGATATGTATGTTTTATTGGCACAGTACTGTAATTAAAAACAAACTCACTGACTGACATAATAACCTACAATCGGAACCTTTACACCTAGAAGATAGTAGGCTATTTATTATCTTATAATATAATAGAAGTAATCACGAGCAAATGTTGGTACATATAACTATAGTAATGGACACAGAACGGAACACACAGCATAGATAAATAACAACTATAGCATTTGCGCATAAGCAAAGAACGGACAAAAACTTGTTTTTAGAATTCAACACGCTATATTTCATAATCAAAAGTCACTCATTCTCAAATCTATTGAGGTCGGATTTTGCTTAGATCCTTGTCACTATGAAGCTAATTTTAGTGCAAACGAAAGTGATTTACCATCAAGTTGAAAATATTAAAAGTATACATTTATTGTTTTTTTTTCATGAATTATTGATTGACTTTTACTGACTAATGGTTTTATTATAAAACAAAAGTAAATTTGCACGAAGTATGAGCTTTGAAATTTTAAATGTCATTTGGATCAATGATTAATTATTTATTCATGTTATGTTTATAACTTACATTGATATGATCCTTTAGTTCAAACATAGACTGCTTGAAGTAGATGGCGCACCCATCTTGCCTGTGACCGGTCTTTTGTTTGAAGATACCGCAGTAACCAATCTGCTCGAACTTGGAGTAGAAACTCTGAAGGTGTGAAGCTTGGACTTCTTGAAAACATAAAATCTAAAACAGAGGTAAATAATATTTATTTCTTCCACTTACGCGAATATTAGACATTGAAATAAAACTACATTTTACCGCTTTTGTCGCGGTATATTGATATTATTTTAACCCGAGCACTATGTCAGATTGACAAAAAGAAAACCGAATCCTACCCAGGATGATCCTTGAGGCCATTGAAATTAAAAACTACCCAAATTTCAATAGAGAGGATGGCTGGGTGGTACCACTTGCTTGGAACTGCACCTGCACCCATCACAGATTCTATTAAATCTAAATCCAAGAACAGAGGTAACAGACAGACAGACACACTTTCGCATTTATAATATTAAAATAATATTAATATGGAAGTATGGATAACTAGGTGGAGTAGTTTTAAGAGCAAATTTTTTTTTTCAGATAATTACCTAATTTATAGAACAAATAGCAGACAACAGAACAAAGGCGATTTTATACTTAAATGGTAGAACAGAAGAACCAGGTAACGAGTTTACTTAAAATACTTTTTACTTTTATTATAAAAAAGATACATTACATCAGGTTCCAGGCTGGTTATCTCGTCGTAGAGGCGCGCGGCCCTGACTTTCCACTTGAGGTCTCGCGGCAAGCAATCGGTGTACAAATATGGGTGGCATTCTAACAGGTACTGGGCCAACACGTTGTATGATAGCACCTTGAACTTCACATTTGAACCTAAAGTACAAAGTACTCGGATAACTTAGTTGCTCAACTTAATTTGTTACCTATTTCTTTTAAATACGTTTCACCATACCACACAATCATTTGCTCAGTGCAGGAATCGAACCTGTAACGCCATGACGCACAAACCGATCTTTCCGCCAGTGCGCACAATATTTACTATATTGTGTTATTGAATGGTTTGTTATTATTTACCATATAAAAAAAAACCATTCAACATAAAATTCTGGGTCTATATAAGACAATAAACAAGACATAAGCTTTGATATGCTCCATTCACCTTACAGCTAGCGACTACTATAGCTCGCAACATCAAGGGGTATTAATCAAATCATTCAATATTGAGTAATAAGTTGTTGAAAACTGTTTCTCTCCATTTATAGCTCCTTCTAATTATTGTTGTGACATTTTTCAGTCTCACTATGACCAAGCAGGTAGGTTTATCTCCTACAAACATAAATCTAACCTTTATAATTACTCATAGCAGACACTTTTTGTAATATAGGTGTACTTATTACTACAATGAACACAAATTCAACAGACACAGACTACATTACATACCCTGTTTAGACTCCCTACAGCTTCCTACAGTCTCCCATACCCGAAAGTCAGATGGGATGGAATGGGAGGACCGCCTGCTCTCTCCCGAGGACGCTCCTTCGCCTGACTGGTGCTGCCACTCTTCGAATGATGCATTATATGTCGAACTGATAGGACAATAATTAAATATTGATGTTACACTTATTCTATGATACTAATCCCTTGTCACCTTAATGGCGACAATAAATAAAAAATGTCTCTACTGTTATAAAAATTTAATAAATAAATATTCCCGGACATTATGTCACAGCGCCATCTAGTTCCGAGCTAAGCAACTAGGCTTGTGTTACGGATACTAGTTGGTTGATGTACTACATATATACTTTTTTTTTGTAAATCCATGACTCAGATAGGTACAAATGTTTATGTTCATCACACAAACATTTGTCCCTACCGGGATTCGAACCCAGGATCCATAGCACAGACGGCAGCGTCAACTAGCGCTGGACTAATTGGGTCGTCTCAAAAAAATTTCTCTGTGACTCAAGATATCTGAACAAAAATAAGTAGGTTACCGTATTTTTGTTATATTCACATAGATTCAGGACAGCGAGATTAACTTGAGGTATCTATTATATACAAACTAGGTAAGGTCACTTTAGTATGGAGAAAAAAAAATGGCAGATTTCTTTCGGGCACAGTGATAAAACGGTGCCAAATTATAAATGTAAACTGGCTGTATAGTTTGGTAATAATCGGAATACATCTTCTGCCTCCGGTTTTATATAGAAATTAAAAAAAAATTACAATTTCTGAACAGAATGGCATACAATGTTACTCAGGTCAACCTTATTTGTAGATAAATGTCTTAAATCAATAGTGTTTGTTTTTATTAAAGATAAACTAACATCGCAAATCAAGATAAAATGATTAATCATTAGTACAGAAAGAGGTTAATTAGCGACAAAATCATTATTACTGGCGAATTTCGCCATTAATTTTCTTGCATCTATCTGGGTTTTGATAAATCCTTCTCAAGCTGTTTTATTGTATTAAGAAACAGCAACTTTAGCCACTGCTTTGACTGTTCTTCCTATGGCCTGTGTGTGGTTGAAACTCAGTTAATGGTAGCGTTTTTACTGTTTTCAAGTTCTTTCCCAAATCTCCCTGGAAATGTCTGGGGTCCAGAGGTATCGCCATTAATATGATGAAACATTTGTCTGAATGAGAGCTCATTCATATGCAAAAGACATTTAATCCGCTGCATGGGTCGATCCGCATTTACCAACATTTACGTTGGTACCTTCACATCATACTTTTTATATATTTTTATATACCACACGGGTGGTAAAGAAGCTTACAGCCCGCCAGATGGCAAGTGGTTACCGTAGTCTATGAAAGTTTGCAACACCAACATCAATCAATCACTGAAATTAAATACATCAATGGATCATTTTATTATGGCAATCAAATGATCCATTGATGTATTTAAGTTCAAATTTCTCAAAATGTGAGATATGTATTGTTCTATACAATTTGCAGTGCCCGGAGTAGGTGTAAAATAACTCAAAAATTTTGAGTCAGGTTCTTTTCTCAAAGAATTATGCACTTCAAGTATGCGTCGTCTATATTTATTCTGAGCGAAGTGTCGGAAACACGATATCAAAAATCTTTGTTTTTTTTTTTTTTTTATTACATTCCGGAGGCAATTAAAGTTAAAGAAATGAAACTTTTTTTTTAATGGTGATAATGCGGCAAACGAGCAGGCGGCTCACCTGATGGCAAGTGATGACCACCGCCCATGGACATTTGCAACACCAGAGGCTTGCAATTGCCAAACCTCTTAGAAACCGTTCAGGTTTCTTATAATAGGGAGTTACTGAACTGACAGCAAACAGGAATTCCCATGCTGTCAGAATAGTCACTCCCCCAATGAGCTCTAGTAACCTTACTTATCGCAGAAGGACAACTATTGTTGATTCACTGCGGTCTTCTGTAAGGCGGAGATACTTCCCCGTCGGGCAGCTCAATTTGAGCGAGAAATCTCGCTATGCCCTACCTCCTACATAAATGAACTAAACCATTTATAATCTTTTTATCACTGAGCTTGTTTAAAAATCAATAAAAAGAAATTTGACCCACTTTAATGCAGACCACTACAAATAAGAGACCATTTTTATTAGATATTGATGTATATTTCTCTATTAAAATTTAAGTTTTATAGCAAAATAAAATGCTTGATAATTTACTTACACATCAAAGTGTCCGCCAAAGCTAGCATGATTAATGGTAGGTTGCGATGGATCACTCATTGGCCTATGTCTCTCACACTCATTGGAATTCAGAGGTGGTATCTTAATTTTCAGTCGCTTCTTGCCGTGGCCGTGTCGTAATAGTGCGCTTGAATGGAACTGAGTACTTAAAGTTATATCCGCACACTCCGCACCACATGTCTTCCTGATGCAATTCAAATGCGAGAATCTTCTCACGCTTGTCTTGTTAACCTTATCACATGTAAACGCTAAATATCTGTAAAAACTGTTTGTCAATTTCAGCATAGCTTTCACGAATATGTATTACATATATGAACCATATTTAAATTCTCAAACTAAAGCCTAGCTACATAAACTTTCATAAGAGCGTTTTGTACATGCATTACTAATATCCTTGATATGCTATTGTTATGCTTAATATAATTATCTATTGTTGACATGGGTTTTGCTCTGTTGTTAGGTTTGCATCCTGAAACAAAAATCTTTGTAAATTGAAATATATTATGCTTTTATGTACTTTTATGTACCCAATGACAGCTGATGATATAGCTTTGATAACAAGATAATAACTATGTGTTATAATGATATATTTATAGCAGTGCTTTAGCATGCAGTTTCAAATAATTAAATAAATATAATTAGACCGAAATGACCACAACAGTATTTCGGATACAAATTGATAGTTATTTACATAAACAATTTTGTCCATGAACAAATGAACTGTTGGTTCTTAATGTCTCTGTCTGCCGAAAATGTGTCTGGGTCTCACAAGGATATACATCTCATCCAGCTTTTTATGTTGATTCACTTTCGTAAACATAAACTAAGTGACTATCTATAGAGTTCAGCACAAACATAGGTAAATAGTCAAATGAAATTAACTTATATGGATTTTGTAGTGGTATATTACAAATATTAAAAATGCGAGTGTGTCACAAAGTGTGTCTGTCCATCTATTTGTTACCTCTTCATTCCTAAACTGCTCAACCAATTTTGATAAAATTTGGTATGCACATAGTTTGTATCCCAGGGAAAGATATACAATAGCTTTTATCCGGGAAATCATCCCTACTACTTTACTTAAAATGTATGTGGTAGCAATGTTCAACACATTTAATTAGTTACATTTTTATCTATGTTACAGCCGAATGGTATATATAATTCGTTGTATTACATTACGGCTAGCAATTTTAAAATATGGTGCTGTTTTGTAAAGCAATAGTTGTGTTTCAACAATAATAATGTCCATAATATTATTGTTGTTGTTGTTGTATGAAAGATTGTGTAATATTTGTAAATTTTAATTTCCCAGATTTGTCACTGATAATAAACACAGAATATTCACAAAGAATAAGTAATAGTTACTGTGAAGTTTGAAGCCCTCTAACACAAGCATTGTTTACTTAAAAGAGGACTTCAGTGACTAACCCATAAATAAAAAAAAAAATATACTTCCAAGCCGATTTTGGCTGTGGTGACTGCCATTAATTATTTATTAACACATAAAACTAGGCTGATCAGTTCTCTCATGTGCCATTTGATGTATTGAAATAAAAATGATATAAAAATATACACTAAGCAAATAACTATTTGTAATGGTAAAGGATCTGAAATATCGGGACTCAGAATATAAATCTACCGCGATAAAATCTCTAAAAAAAGTTTGATTTCATTGTGTAGTAAGAGTATGAAGTCAGTCTATACATCTTTGTCCCCAAATAGATAATGAGTAAAAACGCAATAATAATTATTGTTACAAAATATAAACTGGTTCACACCGAACATTATCATTGCTTTAATAGAACGTAAGACAACTAGTGCTACACATAAAAAAATTGCAATCTGCCCCACTATACCTACATTGTATCAATTTATATCCAAAACCACGTTATAAATTATAAAATCTTTTTACAAACGCTATTTTATGTTTATCTATTATATAACTAAAATATTTCGTAGAATACATCACAAAAACAAATCATTGGAAATGCGACAAAACATTGCAACAACGACAACATTTTAACTTAGTCATAATAATGTTTATTGTGAACAAAATTAACTTACATGCATAAAAACAAAACCATAGCATATAGCGTTTAATGGCAAAGAGCAAAAACCATGACGGACATCTAAAATCTACTATAAAAATACATTTTTACTGACCCATCGACCTTTCGTATCGTGTCTCTCATCTGTCAATCAAACATTAAACCACAGATGATATTTTCTTTTTTTCTTGCCTTAAAGGTTTAGGCAAAAGAGTCTAGCCCATACAGCCATGTCTTCAGTATTTTGTTCTAAGAGGGAAGATCACTGATAAATTGGTGATGATTTATCGAATTAATAATGTGGTTCTTCACTGAAACTAAACGCGTATTGAATAAGAGAATTTGAAAGTCACATTACTCTGTTTTGTTACATTTGTCAACGCCTGTTCACGCTTCATCATCATCATCATCATTTCAACCGTTAGACGTCCACTGCTGGACATAGGTCTCCCCCAAGGATCGCCACGACGACCGGTCATATGCCGCCCGCATCCAGTGGATTCCAGCGACCTTCACCAGGTCGTCAGTCCACCTTGCTGGGGGCCTGCCCACACTGCGTCTTCCAGTACGTGGTCGCCACTCTGGAACCTGTTCACGCTTAATAGTTAATAATATTAGTAAATAAAAAATAGTTAGACAAATTTTAGAAAATAAAACAAATCTGCTTGTGTCACTTTCCCACCAGATGATAATTTTAATGGCGCCTTCACACTGGGTGTAGGCGTTCGATGAACGTATGCGCAGCGCAGACGCCGCGACAGCGCGGCGTACGCGTCGCGCTGTCATAGCATGCTCATAGTGTTGGCATGAGTGAAATTTGTGTAGAAAAATAAAATGATGAAAAATAATCTTTTTGTATTTCTTAGCATATTTCAAGCTAGGATTTTTAAATTTTTATTAAGAAAGAAATTTCAACCTCAGGCGGGACTTGAACCCGCGTCTTCTGGATAAGTACTCCAGACGCTCTGCCAACTGAGCCACCGAGGTATCCGCCTGATGTGTTGAATTTTGTCTTCTTTATGTTACTTATGTCTTACGGCGACATAGCAACATCGATTGGACAATTCTGTCCAACCCAGAATACTCCCTTTACAGCGAGTAGATTCCGGATGATATTGCATTACCTTTATACAATCTTTTTGTATTTTTTAGCATATTTCAAGCTAAGATTTTTAAATTTTAGTAGTAGTAGCTAGTATTCTGCGTTGGACAGAATACTAGCTACTACTGCGCAGTAACGCGGCGTATACGTCACGCATCGGTGACGCTAACGCAGCGTATTCACGTACCCAGTTGGCTCGTAGACACACCTCCTATTATATGGACCTAAAAAATACTGTGCATGTACTGTGTGTACTGTGGGGTGTACATTAATCTACCTAACCCAGCTATGGGCACCTTCACACTGGGCGTAGGCGTTCGATGAACGTATACGCAGCGCACCCAGTAGTGACGCCGCGACAACGCGACGCATACGCTGCGCTGTCGCGGCGTCCAGTTTGAAGGCGCTCTAAGGTAGGTAATAAGTGCAAGTAGATTACGTGTGGTGGTTGTTTTTTTTCAAATTTTGTATTTTAAATTTTATTGACAATATATTGATCCACCTAGCAGCATAGTATTGGTAGAACTAGAACAAAAAGAAAGCAAGTTACTTAAATAGCTGTAATAAAAAACAGTAACACGTAAAAGTAGAAAAAGAAAGGGAAATATATTTGTGCCAGAAACATTGTTAAAGATTTTTGACCTAAAATAATAATTATAATAGTTTTACATGTTCCGTATTAGATCTGGCCTGCAAAATAAAATTTGTTTTACAAAACAACTTCTTATAATATTATTGTATAAAAAAGAACCAAAGTGATAATAATAATTTTATATATAGCTTGAATGTTAACGATCGGCGCGCGTGCATGACGAGATGTGTGAATATGGACGAGGCAAAAGTGGTATGCAGGTACCGTAGCGCGTGGCATTCTGTAGTTTCTGCCTACCACCATGGGAAAAAGGCGTGAGTGTTTGTATGTGTAATGTTGATGATTAAAAATTAGCCTCTATTTTTTATAAATTCTTTTAAATCGTGCATTGGGTTAAAACCCGATGTAGCCGTAGTATGCAGTTACAGCTGCTTTCGTTCCCGTTGGTGAGGTGACGAAACTGTGGTGGATTGTACATTTACATAGAGGGGATTGTAATACCATTACATAATAATAATGTTTTAGTATTTGTTACGGACAGAATCGTCCACTGTTATTTAATGTGTTTATTTTACTAAAATTTGTATACGTTAAGGACACAATCCTCCACTGTTCTTTACTGTTTAGATTAGGTACTTAAATATTTGTTAGGGACACAACAATTGTCCACTGTTACTAACAGTAACATAAGTATATAACTAACCGTCTGTTAGTTATATACTTATGCTTAATCAGCTAGAATAAGTGCTAGGGACACAATCATTCATTGTAGTTTACCTTTGTTTAATATTAAGTTCTAAATTGTGTTATTGTAAATGGAAGCGAGGCGGGGTATGCGGTGAGAGGGGTCACCACGGACCTCGAACATTTGGTGAAAACTAGGGCTAGTCGCACACGCCGATCGCTTTCATGGGGCTTTGTAATGTAACCCTATTAAGAAAAATATATTAGTTTTTCTACTAGTGGTATATAATTTTGCACCGCGCATCACATCCTTTACAGTTATAATATTCAATGTACGATTGTTTGTTTTAAATACAATAAAATAAAAATAAATCCAAACTTTAAGATTCCACTGATTGTTTCATAAATCCTAATAATATAACAATATTTTTTTATCGGTATAGACTAGTAGGTATAGAAGAATAAAAAAAGTGTGTGTGTGTATTAGTGTACACACGTAAGTAGTGAAACTTCTAGACAACATTTTTCGAAAATTTTATTTACAACTTCACAGACATTGTAGATAAAGTTTATGCAAAAGGCTTTTTCAAATTCAAATTCAAAATAATTTATTTCAAGTAGACCAGTATAACAGGTGCTTTTGAATTGTCAAACTAGTTGTTTATTATCATAGACATGGATCTAAAATAAATATGGTGCGTAACAGAAAAACGTTACATTGCTATAAAATTTCTCCCATACGCCGTTAAAGAAGATTCACTTCAAAAAGAATTATAAAAATCAGACAACTGTAACAAGTGATGCGTTACATTGCATAATTATTATTTCATCATCATCATTTCAGCTAAATGGTGTCGTAAGATGCGACTAAGGCATACACCAGACGATGGGCAGCAGCGGTCTCCGAGTAATAAGCCTGCCAAACTGCAATTGGCATATCCCCCAATAAACAATAAAAATAAAAACAAAACAAAGATTCCAAAGAATTGATAACCTCCTCTTGTTTTGTAGTCGGTTAAAAAAAGGAGATATTGTAAAGGCTGTTTGGTATCTTATTACCTGGAGGCCCTGGAGCTGCGTTGAAGTTTAATTTTTTATAAATTTCTAGACGAAATCCAGTTGGCAGAAGTGGCATCACAGTGTTCATGTGTTGTGTGTTCACTGACGCGTAACTGACAAATTGGATTGACTGTAATGTAAATTTAATTTCTCGTTGTTCACCACAGATAGAAAAAATAGCAGTGCGGTGTTTATTTTGCTTCATTTCTATACGTAGGTATAACTAATTAATTCGGTGTAATTAAAATTTCTGTTAAAATATATGGCAATGAAATGAATGGATGTCTTCTTACAACCAAAACTATAATAAAATAGGTAAGCCTGGCTGCATAATAAAAAAATCTTTCGGCGAATTTTTTGTTTATTTTTATATTTATAAACCATTTACCACGTATTTTGGTGGTTTTAAAAGCTTAAATTTCCTATCACGAATATTAAATGTTTAAGAAACCATCGTGATGATTTCTATAGTTTCTTCTAATTGGATAGACCCATGTACATTGTTCAGAGTAATAGCATAAAAGAGTAAACATTAGAGTCGAAACGAAATACTGTGGTAAAATAGTGTTCTAACTCGATTGAAATGTATTATTTATATTTGTTTTCTATTACATTTGTATGTATAGTGAGTAAACTTTTGTGCTAGAACTTTGCAAAGCAATTATTAAAAAAATTAATCGGATACAATACAAACACTGTATAATATCCATTGTTATTGTTAAATATATAATATAATATATATTGTTTCACACTGACAGAGGCACAACTATTTTGGATGACATCCACTTAAAAAATGTTTTCATTTTAGCAATTAATGTACATAAATAAAATAAATAAATATTCCTGGACATTATGGCACACAGCGCCATCTAGTTCCGTGCTAAGCAACGAGGCTTGTGTTACGGATACTAGCTGGTTGATATACTACATATATCCTTTTTTTTTTGTATATACATACATATTATAGATAGATACATCCATGACTCGGATACAAATGTTCATGCTATGTTCACATAGAAACTGTATCTTCATATCAAGTTTACAATTTCATTAAATACTAACTCCAAGTGTGCCTGCTGTTGAGTAAAGGGTCCTGGATAAAATTCCCAGTAAAAAGCTACTAGGACTAGGATTTGTGCTTTGTTGGTTTCTATAGTGTCACATTACACCCCCATGAAACCTAACACATATGAAATGTGGAAACTAACTGGCTCTCCTGCCTACCATATAGATTCAGCTTCTATACTCACCTGAATACTCACACTGAATAGGCCTCTGTTTAGCAATGAGTGGCAATAGTATATATATATATATATCTTGCCCAGTGAACATCATACCGTTTTAGAATCAGTACTCAATTGCAGCACCATCTGCTGGGTCCAATTGCGCATCTTAACCAATGAACAACAACCATCGAACACACTCAAAAAAATTCAAAAATATTGGTCCAGTTGTTTAGGAGGTGTTCAGTGATATACACATAATAATTATATGTAGAAAGATATATATTCTACCTAGTATATAGCTGTTCAATTCATCACTTTATGACTCATAATATGTTATCTAACAATCAACAATTAATAATGTTTTATTGCACTTGTTATTTATTACAGTTAAAACACATGATGCAGAGTGCCAAACCCTAGTAGCAGGCTTGAAAGATGTTTAAAATAGAATCATATGTAACTCCTATCCTACTGAGCTATGTCGATAAGTATGTGCGGGACTTCAAACCTGCAGATGCACAAGTAAGTAATCACATACACAAATATTCATATCAAGTTTAGGTATTCATCTCCATTTAGACCTCATGTTGTACCAATATAAACATATTAATTGTGGTAACCTAGTTGTATGATCATTAGACTGAGATGTCAAATGTCTGGAGTTCAAACCCAAGTCACGCCTGCACCATTAGCGTTTCGGAAGTTCTGAAGTCTGCCAACCCATAGTAGGCTAGTGTAGTGGACTTTAGCCTGATCCCTCTCAAGAGTGAGAGGAGAGCTGAGCCCAACAGTGAGACAATAATGGGTTGATGATGATCCCTATGTCACTGCACCAATTGAGCCGTCAAGCTTATGTACATTAACGTTGAAAGTACAGAAATTAAACTTACCTAATATCATTATTAAAAACCTGCATCTATCATCTGTATTTGATTATTATTAGCTGTACAATTTTAAATAAAATGTGAAACTTATACTTGTTGCTCATAGTCATCATCCATATTACTATAATTAGATGTAATAAGTGTTATCATAAGAAAAAACAAAACTAGAACACATACATATTCCAAGAATAAATAATTAGTAGAAGTACCTACCTATGAAAATGTATTATCAACATTTTCCCCCTTATTTTCGTTCCGTTGGTTTTCGACATTTTAAGAACATATTTAAGTATTAAATGTTTACTTCAGTTACTGTGTCAACAATTCAAAGTCATTAGTTAATTGTTTTAACAATTATTTATGTAATGATAACTATCGTATTTCTTTCCCCGGGACTCAAACTATCTGTACCTATACCAAATTTCATCTAAATCGGTTTAGCAGATAACCGCTGAACCGATTTAGATGAAATTTGTTGTCCTCTTCACACTATAAAGTGTGAAGAGTTAACAGACAGACAGACATACTTTCACATTTATAATATTAAAAATAGTAAGGATAACCTTCCCTGATAATAGTACTATCCAACACAAAAAGAATTATTCAAACCGAACCAGTAGTTCCTGAGATTAGCGCGTTCAATCAAACAAAGAATAAATAAATGATAAAACATATTTTTTATTTTGTATCCTATCCTTTACATAAGAATATTTAGTAAGTCTATAAAAAAGTAGTTTTATTTCAATAATTATATTTGTTCGATGTTTAGGTTTCGTTGTGGGGCGGTGGCGTAGCGCTTCACAATCTAGTGCTCAAAGCTGACGTCTTGCAGAATGAGGTGGCCTTACCATTCACACTGGTCTCTGGCCGCATCCATGAGCTTCTTATACAGGTGCCCTGGACAAAGATTATGTCCGAACCGATAGTCGTGACTATTGACACTATAGGTAACTTTAAGAATGGTATCTAAAATAAATGTGTTGATATTTTAGTTTTGCTTTGTTTTTATGGAACCAAATGCTTATTGCAGAATGTGTCCTAAGTCTGACTCCACCTGCCGCACCCGACGGCCCGCCTGCAGAATCACCAAGGTAATGACCCGTTTTAGTTCCAAATTGCAGCAGCAGATATCCGTCCGATCAAGTTTGTGTAGTTGCTTCTAGGGTGTCTAAAATCAGATCCCAGTATATATAGGAATTAAAAATATTTCCAAATAGGATTGAACCTTTATATTACATATGTTTTTAAGCAATAGGAGTACTTACTACTATCCAAACTACATGAGAATTTAATAGATATATCTAATAACACTTAGCCCGACCGAAATACTGGACCTGACGTTGAGCATTTGCGCATGTGACCACAAAATAGTCCAAAATAAAATTAATATGGTCTAACTTTAAGCATTTTCCTAGTTGTTTTAGTAGTTTGTTGTATTTATTTAGTTCTGATATCTGAGAGTTTTATGGCTGTCTCATTTTTTTTTGTAACGTTTGTAACTGCTGAACGAAACATGACTAAAAATTCTTATGCTTATATTCCCAGTCGTAAAACCCAAGTGGTGGAAGCGCCGCCGGGGTACATGCAGGCGCTGGTCCGCCGCATAGTGAGCAACATCGCTTTGCGGGTGCACCACTTGATCGTGAAGTATGTGCAGGATGACATTGTCCTGTCTCTCAATGTCAAACACCTGGTCGTGAACAGTGCTGGAATTAACTGGGAGCCGGCTTTTGCAGGTGCGCTGTAACCTTTTTATTATTATCACTGCTTACTACTATGTATTTTTACATAGTAATATTTGTGTTCTGTACGAGATCAGAATAAAAAGTTTTATTTCTTAAGTATTGTAACCCAATAATAAATGTAATATTGGAATTTGGATCTTGAATCGCTTTTTGCGAAAAGCGGTGACGAAAATTAATGCTCGCCGTAAATTCTGAACTAATTTCCTATAAAAAATATGGCAAAATAACCACATGGTCTATCTTACGTGAAAATCATACGTACCTAAATAAAGGCCTGTAATATTTTTCTAAATAATGTTATGATTTGTATATTTGTTGAACAGACATAGATCAAAATCAGCCAGTGATCAGAAGGCTCGTGCAATTAGATGACCTCACGCTGTGCCTCGATAAATCAGATGCCGATGGCAAGATACGGTTCTTTCAGGAACCGCTGCTGTACAGATGTCAACTGGATCTCAGGTCAGTCGTGAGAGAGGTGGCCAGAACGACGCGAAAATTTACATGGAGTACTAATATGTTGGCTCGTATTCTCACCAAACATAGCACAGTGATTATGAATTGTAAACCTAGGCAGTGGCTGTTAGAGCGATAAAAGCTTACTCAGAGGAAAGCTTTTCCTAATTGTTGCTTCCAATGTGAAGGAAACTCGATTTAAATTTGGATTATCTATCTACCTATGTGGGAATGTATTGGGGATGGGAATCTGTGCCCCGCAGTAGATCTTCTATGGCTGATATAATGATGATTCCTAGTTGTCTTCCAACAGACAATTCATTGTTTCACGTGTATATTTCCAGAGTGCTGACGCGCCTAATGTCAGCAAACACGCGGCGTGCTATCAGTCTAAATGTGCAGCTACGTTCTTCGGGACTAGCGTGGAGCGTCACCAACGACCAACTGATCTTGCTGCTGAGGTTGATCAGAGAGCGGCCGGCCGCCAAGTCGCCGCCGATTGTGCCCAAACAATCTGTTTCGCAACCGCAACTACGTAAGTCATCACTCGCTTGCTTACTCTTTTTCAGATCTCTTTTCTAATAGTCTAAGATCCCTTTAAGAACGACCTACTCCAAACTGGTTAATGGAAGAAAAGTATTTTATATCAAATTAAATATATTATTATAAAGAGGGTTGCCTAAAAAAATTGTGTCCAGTTTCAAAAAAATAGAAAGAAATGTATTTAAAATTATAATTTTGTGTTATTTACAAACCACCATTACGCGAATATGGGGTAACTGGAATTCATTACGTATAACATTACCTCGTCTAACTATAAAAATAAGCGATTGTTCTCTCTCGTTTTAAACTGTATCAACATTGCTGTGCCTTACAGAGTGCCATAATTATTAATCAAATTTTCAGCCAACACCTGTAGGTAAACATGAAATGGAATAACGAATTTGATTGACCATAAAATTATCTGTTGGCCCTTTTTGCTACGCGAACGGCACCATACGACATGCATATTGCAGATACGACATCTTCGAACTCGGCCGAGCCGGCTCGCGCGGAGAGCTGGTCGGACTGGGCGTGGTCGTGGCTGCCCACGTGGATGGACCGCGAGGGTGGCGTGGAGGAGGCGCCCGTCACCGCCACGCCGCTGCCAGTATTCTTCAGTGCGTTCCTCGATGACGTGTCTCTTGTATTCAAGGTGATGACAACTTTTTTTATATTCACCAGCCAGCCAGCCATGGATGGGATGTCATGGTTGCTAGATGATTTGAGGATAATTAATATCTATAAGCAAATTATTTAAAAAAAATACACAGTATTCAATGTCACCAAATATTTTTATACGACAAAAATATCAGATTAAACAAAACGTGCAGTCAAGGTTGACTGCACTGATTGTACCTTATATTTATTAATTGAGTACTAAAGTTATGTGCAATGTTTAATATACTGCTGTTTGTTGTCCTTAAAAATCTATAACGTATTATTACACTTTTGGTTTCGTCAAAATTCGCGTTTCGACAACCTAACACATATTAATTTATTACAACGATTTTTGAACTCATGTCAACTTGACTCTAATTATTGAAATAATAACACTTATGTTAATTTTAAATTATGTAGGTTATGGAGATGGACAATCATAACCGCAAACGCACGCGTTCCATCCTCGAGGTGAACGCAATGTTCGCGGCGCTCAAGAGCTCCGTTTGTACGCCGACGTCGCTGCGCGTGCGCTTTGGCGCGCGAGATCTAACGGTGCGGTCGCAAGGAAAGTGCGTGTGTGGATATTTGAATTATAACACAGTGAGTGTCATATGCGATATATATTTCTTCTCCACATTTCACCTAATTAATTTCTTTTTTATTATTAAATTACAGTTCATATAAGTTGACAACCTCTAAAATAGGTTGTTAGCAAAGTTTTTTCAACATAATTTGTACGTCATAAAACCTTTGTACATATGTATATTAATAAATATTTGATTAAAGTTAGTTTATACAAACCTTTGTCGTTCAGTGTAGTACAGTGGACGTAATAATTGAAACCTTAATGGTAACAAGAGCTTTTTAGAAAAGCTTAAGACTTAAATTGAAACTTTATATTTCTGCTTCAGACTAATAACGAGCCAACAGTGTACCTAAAAAAGGTTATGGAAGAGGGTGCGGTTAGGCAATGGTCGTGGCCCGAGGAAGACTTGAACGAGAAGATAGAGACTGCTGAAGCTGTTGACGAGAGCTTCGGAGCCTCACCCACACAATCTAGGGTAAGGAATAATCTATACATATATTACTAGCTGACCCAGCAAACGTTGTTTTGCTAAATACACTGTTCCCTGACGCGTAACATAACCTGTATGACTCATTTTTTTATTATAACGCATGGTAGTGAGGACGTTCCGCCTCCATAGCACCAATCGATAATTTTTTACTTTTTAATGTTTGTAATAGGTTCGTTGTAATAGGTCTCGTTGGTCTAGTGGTCGTACAGTGCGACTGCCGAGCAAGATGTCCTTGGTTCGATTTCGAAAATTTGAGGGTTTCTTTCGATTTCCCAAGGATGATATTAAAAAAAAATGTGTAAAAAGCTTATAATTTAAATGGATTATGGTCGAATTTCACCTCCACTAGATCACTAGTTATTATTAATGTATTATTTTATATAGACTAAAAATTCACACAAAAAAGTGTCTTAGTTTAAGTCTAAGATGGTAAGTTAAGTAAGCGTAAGTAACGGTAATACTAGATTACCGTTACCGAATTATTAGATCTTTGAAGATAGTAAAAATGTATTGTTTTGTTGCTCGTAATTTCGAGCTACATTGCTTTTCTCCCAATGACATTACTTACGGATAAAAGAGATGGAATATCTATAATAGTTTTTTTTTTCGACATAGATATCAGAAGGTGATGCTAGTCAAAGCGGTGGAGAACCCAAAGCAGCATCGGAGGAGACACAGCAAGATCAGGAGAAGCTGGAAAACGAAGAGAGCGACGAATTGTGGAACAAGATGTGTCCGGTACTTTACGTCGAGTACAACCACGAACGGTCGCCTCCCAGCGCGTTCACAAACCCTTATGAAAATCCGCCTAAAGATTTTGAGTACAGGTGAGTACTTACATACAACCGGATATCAGAAATTAATATATCTCTTGTATATATTTATAATCTATAATTACGGCCGAAATAATGCGTAACTAAACAACATCAATTTTACATTATAATTAAGCATAACGTTTTTACAGTATAGAGAGTAAAACATATTATTATTATTAACATGTAACGAAAGTAGGGTACCGTGAATAAAATAAGTGAAGGTCGAGTAATGTATCGATGAAGTTAGGCTTACGAGACGGTATAGTCTCGTAAACGAGTGAAATTGTACAAAAAAATCCATTACTGGTGGAAAAACAAATGTGTCGGCGCAGGAAGGCCATCATCTCATTTCATCGTGTATTCGTGGATTCTATGGAGCCTCATCTTCTGGCTTCTCATTTTAATCAGATACTCGCGCACACTATTTAGGCAGATTAGAAACGATTTGTAGCAGACATGGCGCTTGCGGATCCCATTCATCTCGTCTCCAAAAACAAAATATCCGCACCACTTCCATTCCTTCCACACGAGCGACGCTTTCCTGCAGTGACTGACAACAGCTACTTTCTTTGACGTTGACATTATCAACAACGCACGCATGCGCCGAAAAATGCAATTGTGAATCTTTACGGTATATACTGACTTTTGTCCTAAGCCATCTGAACTTTTTAAAGCCAGAAAACGTTCGAGGAGTGCAATTTCCTGACTGCGCATGTGAAATTGCACCGATTTTATTTCTAATTGACTAGTTTAGAATTCACTGTAACGTTACTCGTAGCGTTCTTCAGTTACTGTTCTACTGTTCATCTACCGTTCTTCTGTTTCTGACGAGTTCTAGTACTAAGAGCACTAACACACTAGCGGCACGTTGCTAACAGAGACAATATCAGCAGTCAACATGCATCTACGACCGACATCTACGTGTCAGCCACCGCCATCCACGAAATGAATATCGAAGGAAGGAATAATGTAAATAATAAATGTACAAAAATAAAAACCTATTGACACTTACGTATATTTCACAGTGATTGGGTAGAAGAGTGCAACATGACAATGAATGTGGCCCCGGTCGAGATAAGAGTGTGCATGGGTCTGATACATCGGCTGATAGCACTCAAGACCGTATTCCGGACACAGCCGCTGCCAGAGGCCGGTGAGATATATCTTTGTTTCTTTTTTAAATACGGACACTTTTGTTCACTGACATGCTATTAAAAATATTAGACATAGCAATAAGAAGAAGTTAAATTATTTCATAGGTGCATTTATACATACATACAGGCATTTTATTTTATGATAGCCATACATATTTTGACTGCAATACCCCCAGTACTTACTTAATTTATCAACTGGGTAATAAAACTGGACATTGTAACACTAATGCTCTGACTCATACTTACGGGATAAATTAAATAAAAAATCATATTGTATTTGTGTTACTGTTCATGATAATTAATCGATATTGGATGAATGGATCAGCCTCGTCGGTAGGTCTTGGTATCGATTTCGAGATCAAGCAAAGTGTTATTGGGCTTTTCTATGTAATTCTCAGCTTGGAGTTTTGATTCGTGCCCGGTTGATGTCAATAAGTCAATCAAAATAGCCCTGTATCACATGGGACTTATAATAAACATACCGGAGAAACGTGTGTGTTTACATCTGGCTAACCCCTCGGGGGCAATAATCGTGATGGTAACATCTGTGTGTAATCGTGTCAGTAATGTATAGCTATAGGTTATTATCCATACCTGTATCCTACAAAATTTCTATTGGGGTGTTTGGGTTTTAACTCATTAGAAGCGAGACGTTCACGTGACCAGATGACTGTAATATGCAAAATTCTAAAGGGTATGATTGATGCACCGGATCTTCACGATCAAGCCTGCAAGCTGTATGTTCCCGATAACTACAGTCGTGGTATACCGCGGGCGTTGAAGGATCTTAATGCTTTCCTGGATTTGAATCCAGATATTGATTTGTTTGTCTGAAGTTCTGCGAGATGAATGGGTAAAAGTATCGTATTTTTGTATTATATTTTTGTGTTGTACCTTTTTTGTTTTATTAGTATTAAGTATTTGTTAGGTTTCATTAAATAGTGTAGTTGGCTTCGGCCGTTCTATTTAATGTAAAATAAATAAATAGCGTATTGACATCGCAGAGCAACAGATGCGCGTCCTAACAGTAGAAGAGAACGAGGCGCTTGCAGACAACCTGCCGCAGAAGCGCATCTACGTAGAGGCCCGCGGCGTGTGTGTGCGTATCTTACCGTGGAGCCACGCGCCTTCCGACCGGCCCTCCCCCGCCCCGGTGCTGCTGGAGTTCAAGCTGCCTAAAGCGAATGCAGCTATAATCGCACCGCTGTACCCTCACAGGTAACATTAAAACTTTATTTCGTTTTTAACACAAACGTTGGTCTATGCTATTTGTACATACACACTTGTTTCGTAGAAGGCAGTTGATCAAGAACAAAACAATGTCAAAAAGTTGCAATTTAAGTCAAAAAGAAATATTATAGTAGAGGTTTCTCCGTGAACCTGTATAATACAGTCTTTTTTTATAGAAAAAGACTGTTTACCCAGCAAACATTGTTTTGCCACATTAATCGAGGGATTGGTAGTAGAAGAGTGAAAATTTAGGGTTATAAGTATTTGTTAATGCCAAATTATTAAAAAAAAAGAAAAATACTGTGAGGAACATCCATATCACCTAGGGGTATAAAAAATACCAAATATACATACAAAATTTCATAATAATCCGTCCAGCCGTTTCGGAGGAGTTCAGCGACAAACACCGTGATGTGAGATTTTATATTTAAGAATTAAGATAATTTCTATACTATATATATACAATATAATATTTAGTAGGTATCGTCAGCATTTGTTTATCGTACAGTAGAAACACCTCAAAAAATCTAACGACGCTATCGTAAATAATTTAATAACGACCAAAAAAAAAAATATTAAATGGTTAAATGGGCTATGAGCTTACTTTGAATTTTTGCTGCTACCAATAAAATGTATGTTTTCTAACAGGGTATGCTCAGCGGCGTGTCAGATGCCAGAAGACCAGGGCCCGCTGTGGCGTGGGGCGCGGCGCCACATCACCGTGTCGTTGAACTCCATGCAGGCCAGCGTCTGTGACTCCAAGGACGCATCCAGGCCGTGCGCGCGCGCAGATCTACGACTGGTCACTCATCAATTGCTAAACAAGGCTTATTTCAATAAGCAAGAGTCCGTTGAATTCTCATATAATGTAAAAATCAGTAAGTTGGGGTAGTTTATAATATTTCTGTTTATATTACGTATTTATTTTCCAACGAAATATTCTTAGCATAGTGGTCCTGCTTATTCTATGCACGATGACTAGTGGGTGAAAATAGGCAGAACGGTTGTTAAATATTTCGTAGCAGATCCAAAAAAATACGAAATCTACTTTTTATGTTTTATTTATTTATCCATGAACAATTTACAAATTGTATCGAAATTATCAAAATATTAATTAATTAATTAAACGAATCGTTAAGTGCCAGAGGTTATAAACAGGGCTACGTGGAAGGAAAGTGAAACATTTGCCCAATAGAACACCTAGGGCTAATAATTATAATATTTTTATCAGAGGAAGCCAGCATTTGTGGGTCATCAGCGCGGTTGCAAGCGGCGTATCAGGTGCCGTTGTCACTGATTTTAGAGCACAGGTCCATCCAAATAAAACACACCTCACTAGCCAAGGACGCTCTGAATGATGAAGGTTAGTCACTGACAACTACGCTAGTATAAATCTATAGTTTTATTCATACAAATAGATATACAAGGTCACTTGTAAAACACCAACAACCTAGCAGGATTAGATAGTTAAACATCATAAGCAACAACTTTTGTTCTACGTTGTCTCTGACATATCTCAATACATGAAAACGAAATAATATTTCAAGTTTTTAATGTGCTGTCGTGATATTTGTAGGTCTATTTGGTTTCATTCATAAATAAAAGGATAACGCGACCCTCTAATCTTTGCGATGATTGTAGCTTTTAACATTCAAGCGGGCAATAGGGATGTTGACACTAATAAAAAATTCACGTTTCGTTGTTAATTTTATTATAAACTAGCTGACCCAGCAAGAGTTGTTTTGCCACAGTATAGGGGTTAGTGGTAGAAGAGTGAAAATTTAGGGTTATAAGTATTTTTGATGCCAAATCATGAAAAGAATACTAAAAGTGTTTTGTCAAAAAAAATAAAAAAAACGTCTGGTGAGGAACATCCTTGACACATAAGGTGATAATAAATAGCCTACGACCGATTCTTACACCTATCAAATATGCGTACAAAATATCAGAATAATCCTTCAAGCCGTTTCGGAGGTGATCAGCGACAGACATTCTGACACGAGATTTTTATATATCGCACCATTAGAATGAAAGTGACCTAACTCAAAATTCCAGGAATTTTTTATTTTACCATAATATGATGTTATCAATCTCTTTACAAAAGATGCTAACAACACCGACGCCACTAATACCGCCGCTATCTATACCGATGCATTCAATGCCAACGCCATTAATATCGATGCCAACAATATCGACGCTATCTATACCGACTCCCAATACAGACGCCATTTATACCAATGCCAACAATACTGACGCGAACAACACTGACGCCACTAATAGCGACACCACCAATACCGACGCTATCTATACTGACGCCCAATACTGACGCCATTTATACCAACACCATTTATACCGGCGCCGTTTATACCGACGCCAATAATACAGACGCTATCTATACCGACGCTATCTTTACCGATGCTATCTATAACGACGCAACCACCACGACACCATTTATAGCGACGCCATTTATACCGACGCCGCCAATACTGACGTCAACAATACCGTCGCCACTAATACCGACGCCACCAATACCGACCTTATCTATACCGACGCAACCCAAACCGACGTCATCAATACCGACGCCATCAATACCGACGCCACTAATACCGACGCCATATATACCGACGCCAACAACACCGACGCCAACAATACCGACGCCAGCAATACCGTCGCGAACAATACCGACGCCACCAATACCGGCGCCATCTATAGTGACGACAACAACACTGACGCCGACAATACCGACGCCACCAATACCGGCGCCACCAATACCGGCGCCATCTATACAGAAGACAACAATAGTGACGCCACAAGTACCGATGCCTCTCATACCAACGCCACTATTACCCACGCCTTTAATATCGACGCCAACAATACCGACGCCAACACACCGACGCCACTAATACCGACGCTACCAATACCGAAGCCATTAATACCGACGCCACCAATACCGACGCCTTCTATACCGATGCCAAAAAAATCTACGCTACCAATACGGACGCCTACACACCGACGCCACTAATACCGACGCTACCAAAACCGACGCCATCAATACCGATGCCAAAAAAACTTACGCCTCCAATACGGACGCCACCTATACCGACGCTTCCAATACGGACGCCACCTATACCGACGCTTCCAATACGGACGCCACCTATACCGACGCTTCCAATACCGACGCCTCCAATACTGACGCCATCTATACCAACGCCAACCAAACCGACGCCAACCAAACCGACGCCATCTATACCGACGCCAACAATACCGACGCAACCAATACCGACACCATTTATACCGACGCCGACAGTACTGACATCAACAATAGCGACGCCACTAATACCGACGCCAACAATAACGACGCAACCAATACCGACGCCAACAATACTGACGCCAACAATACCGACGCCACTAATACCGACGCCACCAATACCGACGCCCATAATACCGATGCTATCTACACCAACGCTATCTATACCGAAGCTATCTAAACCAATGCTTTCTATACCAACGCAACCAATACCGACGCCAACAATACCGACGCCAACAATACTGACGCCAACAATACCGACGCCACCAATACCGGCGCCATCTATACTGACGACAACAATACTGACACTAACAATACCGACGCCACCAATACCGACACCATTTATACCGACGCCAACAGTACTGACATCAACAATAGCGACGCCACTAATACCGACGCCAACAATATCGACGCCATTTATACCAATGCAAATAATACTGACGCGAACAACACTGACGCCACTAATAGCGACGCCACCAATACCGACGCTATCTATACTGACGCCCAATACTGACGCCATTTATACCAACGCCATTTATACCGGTGCCGTTTATTCCGACGCTATTTATACCGACGCCACCAATACTGACGCCAACAATATCAACGCCACTAATACTGACGCCACCAATACCGACGCCACCAATACCGACGCCGCCAATACCGACGCCACTAATACCGACGCCGCCAATACCGACGCCAATAATATAGACGCTATCTTTACTGATGCTATCTACAACGACGCAACCACCACGACACCATTTATAGCGACGCCATTTATACCGACGCCGACAATACTGACGTCAACAATACCGTCGCCACTAATACCGACGCCACCAATACCGACCTTATCTATACCGACGCAACCATAACCGACGTCATCAGTACCGACGCCATCAATACCGACGCCACTAAAACCGACGCCATATATACCGACGCCATTTATACCGATGCCAACAATACTGACGCTAATAACACCGACGCCACTAATTCCGACACCACCAATACCAACGCCACCAATACTGACGCCAACAATACCGACGCAACAATACCGACGCCAAAAATACCGACGCCAACAATACCGACGCCACCAATACCGGCGCCATCTATACTGACGACAACAATACTGTCGCCAACAATACCGACGCCACCAATACCGACGCCACCAATACCGGCGCCACCAATACCGGCGCCATCTATACAGAAGACAACAATACCGACGCCACAAATACCGATGCCTCTCATAGCAACGCCACTATTACCCACACCTTTAATATCGACGCCAACAATACCGACGCCAACACACCGACGCCACTAATACCGACGCTACCAATACCGAAGCCATCAATACCGACGCCACCAATACCGACGCCATCTATACCGATGCCAAAAAAACCTACGCCACCAATACGGACACCACCTATACCGACGTTACCAATACCGACGCCACCAATACTGACGCCATCTATACGAACGCCAACAAAACCGACGCCATCTATACCGACGCCAACAATACCGACGCAACCGACACCGACTTCAATGATACCGACGCCACTAACATCGACGCCATCAATACCGAGGGCGACGCCACAATCTACAAAAAGGAATGAGATGCAATCAAAAACATACTTGTAAAAAAACCAAGTCGCGGAACTCAGTTCTTCTGGCATAAAAAGTTGTGAGATCCATGTAATACCAAGTCTGTATATAAAGTGTTTATAGTTTTTATATATAAAGATTCTATTGTTAGAATATCGAAAATCTATTATTTAAATTTATTATTATCTATTAAATTTATTAGAAGTAATTTTCTAAGTCTTATTTATGACCTATTGTCACGTGACTGCAAACACCAAGAAGAGCGCATTACGTCACTCAGCGATAAACAAGCCGCAATAATTTCCGTTTGTTGTTATGTAAACATAAATTCGAAAATTCCTCATCAATTGTATAACGGTTAGTGACGTATGTAATCACATGACAGCTGTGAGTGTGTTTTGGTGGGTCAAATAAATATTCTTCTATTTTAGTATATTTTCTCAAAGAAAGTACTTGTACTTTTATATAGAATATATATTGTTTTATGATAAACAAAAGTCTACCTTTAAAATAAAAGCAATTCTAAAAAAAATTCAATATCCCTATTAAATAAATGTATATTTTTGTACGAAAATAAACTCAAATAAATTATTGAAAGTCGTAGAACAAAGGTTGTTGCTTATGATGTAAGCTAATTAGTCCTGTGAGGTTGCTGGTATTCTAGAAGTAACCTTGTATAACGCCTTATTAGGGTTCCGTAGCCAAATGGCAAAAAACGGAACCCTTATAGATTCGTCATGTCTGTCTGTTCGTCTGTATGTCACAGCTACTTTTTTCCGAAACTATAAAAACTATACTGTTGAAACTTGGTAAGTAGATGTATTCTGTGAACCGCATTAAAATTGTCACACAAAAATAAAAAAAAAACAATATTTTTTGGGGGTTCCCCATACCTAGAACTGAAACTCAATTTTTTTTTCCATCAAACCCACTTCTAAACTCAACATTTCCAAAGTGGTAAAATGTATGTCCCCCCCCTGTAACTTCTAAAATATGAGAATGATAAAACTAAAAAACATAATATATTATGATGTACATTACCATGAAAACTTCCAACAAAAATTGGTTTGAACAAGATCTAGTTAGTATTTCTTTTTAATACGTCATAAATCGTAAACCGCAATTTACTTTTCATTCAATTGTGTTTACCACTGTACCACTTGTAATACCCACTGCTGTTTACCTAGTCAATGGTACGGATCCCTTTGTGCGTGAGTTCGACTAGCACTTGGCCGAATTTTTATTGCTTGAATTCTTTTTAACTTAAATTTTTCAATAGATTGTTTGAGCTGCAATACTTTTGTTCTATTTCTAGCCTACAGTTTAAAATAAAATGCTATTATTTTGTGGTGAACAGAGGACGTCGCGATAGACTTCGTGGTGGAGGACCTGGTGATGCGCGGTTACATCACCAACAACGTCAACACGCACGTGATATCCATGCAGTCAGCCAAGGCCACCGCCTTCCACGAAGCCAGTGAGTTGCTTGATACCGTAATCACGGCCATACACTACAAATAGCATTATATAAACGCGAAAGTTTTAGTTTCATTAAGAATTTAATGAAACTACAATAATATAGCTTATACATCAGAATAATACATAGGCTACAAATTATAAATAAAAAAATGTCAATTAACAATTTATTTTATATATAATTATTTTATTTTAATAAAGATATTGTATGAATTGTCCAAAATATGACGATAAGTGTCAAGTAAGTAGGAAAAAATGTACCATCTGTGAGCTATTCTGGCGTGCGCTGCCAAAACCGTTAGAGTTACGCATATATAATGTTTATCTTAAACAGTCCTACAAAAAAGCCCGCGACAATATATATCTATATCTTATGTGTAAGCTATTATAGCAAAAAATCATCATCATCAGCATCAGCCTATATTCGTCCACTGCTGGACGAAAAAAAAGCAAAAAATTGATAATTATAAAATCATCCCGAATGACTGTTGGATCAACGCACAGCCTAAACGAATGGTCGTAGAGACCTCAAACTTAGAGGGTGTGTTCTTTGTATGATGACGCATCCGATAAGAACGGATTTCCCAAAATTCTATCTCTAAGGGGGTGAAAAAAGGGAGCAAAGTTTATATGGGACAACGTGATTCCTTGGTTCAATCTACATAAAATTTTGCATAAGCATCCTTTAACAGAATTGATGGGATACGTATTTCGTATTTTATAGAAATTCATCCCCTAACTGGGTTAAAAAGGGATACAAAGTTATTTTGGGAGTGATTTGTTTCTAAATTAATATCAATACTCTTTAGTGCTTTTGATTAAAATTACTTTTTATTTTGACACATGTTTGAAAACTGAATTTGATTTTATTAAAAATAGGTTGAACAAAAGAGGTTTAAAAACTGGTGCAATGCAAATACTCTTTAAAATTGACTAAGAACTCTCTCATTCAAATAAAACTATATATACATATCATATAACTATATCATACAAATAAAAATGTAGTAGTTGTTTGTAATTTAAAAATAACAGCTTTTCACTAAATGTATATGAAGATATAAATGCCGTCATATTTACACAAAAAATCTATATTTTAAATTTTTGTCTGTTTATTCCAGCTTATCTCTGAAACGGGTGAACCGATTTTAGTGGGATTAGATAGTTAATGTTAAAAGGAGTATAGCTTACTTTAATTAAAGAAAAAGGTTAGGGGTGGATTGGGGTTCCGCGGGACTAAAACCGCCTGACTTAAGAACGCAGGAGCGGGCAAAGTGAATGAATATGATATTTTTTTTTTCGTAGCTAATATCCATATACGTACTTTGCTTTACTATCCTCATTTCGCTCGTTAGGCGGTGAATTTCTAAAAACGACGTAACACGTATGCAAGCAGTTATTTTTGTTGAGGAGCTTGAATATTAAATTTTATCCTTCTTACTTTAAATGACAAACTTCCCATATAAACTTTCAACCCCTATGTCGCCCGCTTAGAGGGTCGATTTTAGAAAATTTCGGTATACATGTTTAATAATTTCTAACCAAAAACTTGTAAATTAAATTTAATATCTCTAACTTTGAAAATAACGGATTTCCATGCAACAATTATTTAACCCCCTTAGGGGTCGAATATCTAAAAATTCTTTTCTCATAAAATGCATCATCTGTCAAAATTTCAAGTATGTAAACACCGTGGTTTAGGCTCTGCGTTGATGAATCAGTCCGGACAAACGATTATATATTTATATATGTATTATAAATGTGAAAGTGTGTCTGTCTGTATGTTACCTCTTCACGCTTAAATCGCTGAACTGATTTAGATGAAATTTTGTATGGAGATATTTTGAGTCCCGGGGAAGAACGTAGGAAGTTTTTGTCCCGGAAATCATCCCCTAAAAGAGTGAAACCGGGGTGTAAGTTTGTATGCGGTATCGATAATTTCTTAAAAGTCTGATTGGGTACAATTACTAATTCCACGCAGACGAAATCGCGGACAAAAGCTAGTACTAAATAAATTTTCGTTAGATGTTCACGTTGCCAGCCTACTTAACCTCAGTAATTTATTTTTAAGTTTCAATGACTGCTGTATTTCTTTATTCAATTGAGTCATTTATTGAAAAAATAATATTTCAGAGGGCAGTGGACTGAAACAGGCGTGGCTCTTTTCAGCCCCTTCATCTCCAACAACTACGTAAGTATAAATAATAAAGGTGAAAGTATGAAATTGCTGTTTTAGTTAATAGGTACTTTGAATTGTCATGGGACCTTCATGGTTTGAGATTTTTTAATGTTTTTTATTCAAATGGCACCTATGACATTCTTCTTTTAAAAAATGTGCAACATTCGATTATCGACTTCAGATGTTTTTTAGATTAGACAAGAAAGACTTCTAAAATTCGAGTGATTTTTTAATACGAATTCCGACGCGGAACTAACGTGGCAGAAACAGCTCGCAATATCAATGTTGCGTTTGTCCCCCTCAGACTGCTAATGCACCGATTCTGGTTTACACGTGATTTTGGTTTAAACGCTTTCGTGATGGAAACTTGATTGATTTGAAGAACAAAGCACGTGAATGAAACAATGAATTAAAAGAAATTGCGGAATCCGATCCAAGCCAAACTACCCAGGAATTAGCGGCATGGTTTAACGTTACCAACAATATTGACTCATTTGCGTCAAACCAATAAAATAAAAAAAATGGGTGCCTCATGATTTGACTGATCTGCAAAAAGAAACGCGTGTTGCCTTTTTGAATCGATACAGAAATTAAGAAATACTGGATTGAATTGTGACATGTGATGAAAAGTAGATTCTTTACGATAACCTAAGCGAAAAATGCAATGGCTGACCCCAGGTCAAACGCCGCAACAGTGTCCTAAAGTAAAGCTTACCAATAAAAAGGTAATGGTAACTGTTTGTTGGTCTCAGTATGGTGTTATTCAGTATTAGTCCAAGATCCCAGGGCCGCCAGACGTCACGTATTTTCTGACGAACCAAATGTAGATTATTGAGTAGTGCTAGTATGTACTAAGAACGCATGCCTACCAGCTATCTTGCCTAGTGGGCCAATTTTCAGGTATCAGGTAATCAAGGTACACACAAATATTACTTACCTCACGTAAATTCTCCAAGCTGATTTTTACGTATATTGTAGGCTTCTCCTTAAAAATAAGTTGCCAATACTCCCAGACACTTTCCGTCGGCCGTATTGCTTTGCAGACGCTTTAAAGCTCCCGAAGGAATTAATTAATTTCACGTAAATTATGATGTTCCATTCTAGTAAAAGGTTTCAGAATAGTTGTGACAGATGACAGACCGATCATAGGAGCCAATCATCCCCCTTAATTCAATTTTAATGCCACTGTGGGTAGGAGCGTGAGGGTATTATCAACGCGCATGAGAGTGAGCCAGATTACGAATATGCGGAAGTCTAGGGGATGATTGGCCCCTTGGATCGCTAAGTCTTCTCGTAAAAGGTTTCGAAATAGTTGTCTTGTGGAGATATAAACAATGGAACATCATAATTTACGTGAAGTTAATTAATTCCTTCGGGAGCTTTAAAGCGTCTGCAAAGCAATACGGCCGACGGAAAGTGTCTGGGAGTATTGGCGACTTATTTTTATGGATATTGCCTACAATATACGTAAAAATCAGCTTGGAGCATTTACGTGAGGCAAGTAATATTTGTATGTACCTTGATTACCTGATACCTGAAAATTGGCCCACTAGGCAAGTTAGCTAGTAGGCATGCGTTCTTAGTACATACTAGCACTTCAATAACCCACATTTGGTTCGTCAGAAAATACGTGACGTCTGGCGGCCCTGGGATCTTACTCTATATAGCCTTCTCAGATCTGATTAAGTAATAACGGCAAATGTCTACTGTGCCGAACTCCGAAGAATGATAGCAAAACTAGAAGTGAAACAGTCCCGACTTATGAATCGATCGATAACGCGAGACCTCATACAGTACGAGAAACGGTTTTAACTCTACAAGAACTGCAATTAAAAACCATTCGTCAGAACTTGCTCCAACGGACTACCATGTTTTTCGTAATATGGACAATTTCCTACGTGATAAAAAATTTTCTTCCCAGGAGGCAGAACGAAATGCTTTCGTACATTTTGTCGAATCTAGATGACCAAAGTTCTATCGCAAAGGCATAAATGACCTTCCTATTAGTTGGCAGCAATGTCTAGTTAATAATGGTAATATAAATTTTTCAGTACGTACAAGTCGACAATTCATATTGCGGTAGTTGTTACTTAGTTGCATGTCCTCCACACAAGACACACAATTTGTTTGATCTGAAGATCAATATAAGAAATCTACGACAGCACGCTTGCCGTGGTAAAAATCTATGTTATAAAATATAATCATAATTTTAAATACACTTAAGCACTTAGGTACCCTCGAATTGTTATTTTATAATTTTACCCCGCAATTTTTCCGTATCACGGTCACCATCTCTGCTTTACTGCATACATTTATGGTTCCCGAATTATATTAATGAGGTCGGGATATAACACATAAATTACTGAAATAAGTGTAATGTGCGACAAGACTACGCTTATAGTATTATATATTAAACACAATTCAACAATAAATTAAGACTATATTTTTAGGCCATATCTCCGATTGGCGATTCAATGGTGCAACGAGCAAAGAGAGAACACCTTGGACTACCTGGGCGTGTGGACGGAACCACTGGCCATCTCCGTTGACCCGCTGCTCATAACCTTCCTCGCGTACAAGCCTACGTTGAAACCTGGTTGGTAGTCAGCAATGTATATACAGGTGTTTCTTGTAAGTTCGTGTCAAGCCGGTGCAGGGTGATGGAGGACTATCATACCTATCGGTTGGACCCGAGTTAGAACTTTTATTCATTTTTTTGAACAAAATCCTATCGAGCGACTTTAATAATTAATATCTATAATACAGGGTGTCTCAAAAGAAATTTTATATTTAGTGGATCGATTAAAAAAAAAGTAAGCCGTATATAGAAAAACTGTTTATTAATTTTTAAAATACACCTTTTGGGATTTATTTCTTAAAAATAACATCGTCTAAATGTAGACCCTCGCGTTCCCGGCACTCATTTAATCGAACAGTAAAATTACTTATGACGGCACGGCAGGTGGACTCAGGGATGGCTGCCATTTCATGACGGATATTTTCTTTCAAATTGTAGGGGTGCAGATTCAGGTCTTTGTGCATAATGCGATGTAGTGAAGATCTATGCACATTTAAAGCACTTGCGCGCTTCCGAATTGAAAGGTTCGGGTCGTCGCGAACAGACTGATTAACACTCTCCACGTTTTCTACCGTTCTTGATGACCTAGGTCGCCCGGATTTTGATTTATCCAGCGTTGTTCCAGTCTCTTCAAACTTCTTAACCCAAGTTCGAATAAGAGGAATGCTTGGCGCATCATTTAAGTGACGAAAACCTCGAATACTACAGAATTTTCTACGCGCTACAGTCGCCGAATCACCGTTTTTGTAAAACTCTCGCACGCACAACGCACGGTCTGCTCCCGAGAAACGCTTCATAGCGACTGAATTCCCAAGAGCCAGGCTACCGATTGACATAACCCCCGCGCCCCTCGGATACGTTGCGTTCACGCAGTAAGCTAGCTAAATATAAAATTTCTTTTGAGACACCCTGTATAAATTAATCGCTGAACATACATGGGATCCAATTCTAGGTAGGCAGGATACCCTGCACCGGCTTGTCACCTTACAAGAAACTGCCTGTGTAATACTTAAAAAATCAATAAAGAATATTTTTTTATTAGTTTTGGAAAGGTAAGGCATCAGAGCAGATTACTCGCTCAAATTGAGCTGCCCGGCTGGGGAAGTACCTCGGCCTTACAGAAGACCGCAGTGAATCAACAATAAAGAAATAAATAAATATTTTCCGGACATTATGACACAGTGCCCTCTAGTTCCGTGGTAAGCAACGAGGCTTGTGTTACGGATACTAGATGGTTGATATACTACATATATACTTTTTTTTTGAAGAAATAAAAATTTCTTTCATAATAAAAATTTCTTTCATAATAAAAATTTAAAAATCTTAGCTTAAAATATGCTAAAAAATACAAAAAGATTACATATATACTTGTTTTTGTTAATACATACATATTATACATAGATACATCCATGACTCGGATACAAATGTTGATGCTTATCACACAAACATTTTTCCCTACCGGGATTCGAACTCGGGACCAACAGCACAGCAGGCAGCGTTAACTACCACTTAGCTAAAGGGGTCGTCGAATAATAGTTGTATTTCTGCGAGTGAGTTAGGGTACCAAAGCTCGTTGGGGCAGTGACTATTCTGATAGCATGGGCATTCCGTTTGCTGTCTCTTTAGTAATTCCTTATTTTAAGAAACCTAAACGGTTTCTGCAGGGTTAGGCAACGCATATGCAAGCCTTCTGGTGTTGCAAATGTCCATGAATCGCGGTTGTCACTTACCATCAGGTAAGCTGCCTGCACGTTTGCTTATTTATCACCATAAAAAAAATGTATTTAAACTTTGTCGTATTGTTCTAAAACTAAAACAAAAACTAAAATACCAAGGATTTCAAGCATTTGAAAAATATGAAAAAAATTATGTACCATTTTTTTTTCTCAGATGCATCCACGACCGCAATAAAAACGTTATCGTCGCTGAACGTTACGCGTCGACGTACCACCCCACCGGTAAGATACGTGTATATATAAATACATAATAGATGTTATGTCTGCGCATAGTACTGCGTATATGACTTACAGGGCAGCATCCATATAGTCTGCCCGTGACCATATATATATATATGCTGCAAAGGATCGGAAACGTCGGGATTCAACAATATTATTATAGCTATATTAACTTTAAAAAATATATATATATTTCAACTCATGTAACTGGAAGATATCATTATTTAGGGCTGTCATTTGTGTATGTGAAAGTTGATACATATATCTAAACGCACCCATGATATAGATACATGATGAAGAAAACATTCTGGTATGTGTACACATATTAGCGGTGGGTAATCTTTATTCCGGAAAGGGAATTGATTCACTTATTCCGGATCCGAATCCGGTAACGATTCACCTTAATGACTCCTTTATTCCTTTGGCACCGTTTGTCACCGCCGATCCACTCGCTCATTTTAGCTCTTCAGAACCTTTTATTCCTTTGGTTCACTCTCTCATTTTCTCTCCTCAGAACCTTTTATTCCTTTGATTCACTCGCTCATAATGACTCCCCGGGCCCGATTATTCAGTCGTATCACTGGATAGTGGATGGTTCAATGAATATTATAGGGAATCATAAGATTGCTTTTGGATAAGTAATGTATGCATCTGTTTAATAATAATGAATATTAACTTTTCTTCGCAATTCTATAAGTTTCTAATATTGATAACAGTGGCAAAGTAAATATACCTATTTACATTGCCACAAATAGCGGTAAATATTAACAGCGAAAAATATTACTTACAACAATAAAAAAGCATAGTCTTTTTCAGCGGCATTAACAATGACATGATACGCCAAAAGTTCCAAGTTTTATGCACACTAGTTAATCCAAATAAAATCCTAGCGTCATTAAAATAAGAATTTACTACACTGCTATTACTATTCAATGTATTACTGGCTCCGGCCACCGGCCGCTCTTGGTGCAAACGAGACAATTTTGAACTCTAACTCTATCGATATAAGGCGGCATATTGTCTGCCAGCCGAGCCGACATGTGAGCTAAAAGAATCACATTCGCTACCTATACCGCATTGGTCCGTCTCACTCACTCACTCCGGAATAAATGGCACCGGCGCGGCGGTGCCGGTAAGGATTGCTCGGATACATTAAGCTTATCGTGTCCGCGATCGGTACCGGCACCTTTGGATCAGTACCTCCGGATTTACCCACCGCTAACACATATGGTACAGTCTTATTATGTGTTAGGTGTCTCTTGAATACATATAAATCATGTTCATAGTCGTCTATCGGCCGCACCGCGAGTCGCACAGCGCCGGGGCAGGCTTCAGAGCTAGTGCACGTGCGCTCGCGCAGTCACGGTTCTAACAGTGAGATCAGCGAGAAAAAAGATCAGAAGCTACCTGTCATGACGGCGGTAAGTAGCCTCATTGATAATTTTTTTTTTGGATGTAAGGAGGCAAACGGGCAGGAGGCTTACCTGATAAAAATGCGAAACTCTAAGTAAAAGTAAAAAAAACTTATGAATATGACATACATGACATATAGGTTGACCACAAGGTTTAAAAACATTACATACAATTTGCATTATTTTGCAATAATAGGGATGCTAATAAATGCTGCGTGCTGTATATTTTAGCCGCTACCAAAACAGCCGGAGACGTGGTGGTCGGGCGAGAAGCTTGTGGCGCTGCACAAGCGGCTGTGCACGATGCTGGTGAACATTGAGGTGGGGATGGTGCTACTGTACGTCACCATGAGCACCGTGTCCGCCCTCGACTGCGCCACGCTCGGGGACGCCATAGAGCGACACGCCAGCCAGATGCACCGCGTACTGGCCATTAGGTAATGTATATAGTATATTACCCCCTCCCCTACAATATAAAATACAAAAAAAATGTGAGTATTCGTTGAAAATTATTTTATATCGACGCACAGGAACGCCACAGGACTTGCAAATGCGTTACCGGTCTTTTAAGAATGAATATGCTATCTTCTTGAAGGTCCCCAGGTCGTACCTGTATGCAAAGAGAACACTTGGTTTAAAAGTGGATAATCATATACTCAGTGTGAAAATAGATTTCTAATCTCAGTCAAGTTGGATAGAAGTGTTAAGAATGACATCCAGCAACTGTATAAAGCACTTTACAACTAACGCAGTTATTTCTGTAAACGACGACATGAACGCATAATATAGTTTAAATTATATTTTTTACTTTGATTTTTAGCCTTGGCCGTCTGTCAGTGAATTCGAGTTCTACAATGCAACAACTGTGGGTGGAGTTGCGACACGACGGACCCACTTTCGTGAAAGATAGTGAGTAGTTAACACATTTACTATAGCCATAAAAAATGTATTATAAGCATTGAATAAGCATACATATTATAAAATGTCATTTATTCGAAGCAGACCGTATTTAATTGACCCTTTATGTAGATAAAGCCTGTCCACAAAACGCCCGCCCTTCAGCATGAGTAGTTGGGATGAAGGAGTGGCGCAACAAAATCCTGTCTGTCAAATGACAAATTTCTGTTCTGTTTAATATATTGACTCTATTCAAAATTAAGCACTATGATTAGGATTTGAGCTTCACTAATCTATTTTGTCAGGCAGAAAAATAAAATCTGTTATTATAATTATATCACAACAAAGGCAATTACATAAAATAATGCGAGGCAGTCTTTGGCTCCCTATAGAAGTGAAAACGGACGGAGGTATATAGGTATATAGGTATATAGGTATGTACAATATATACATAGTATACATTATTGCTCATGGAAAGTGTTCGGTGCAGATCACGCGAGTTCCATGATTTTTGTTCAGCCATAAAATTCAACGCTTCTAAAGAGTTTTCACTTCAAAAGTCCTCAATTTGTATGTATGTGTGCGAATCTATGATTTCAGAATTGGTAGCGGAGTCATTTCCCTGGAGGGTCGTCCTGGCGGACGTATCATGCTACACGCTGGAATCTCGCGCCGGAGTCACTGACACTGTCAGCCAGGGTCTCAAGTCCAGGCTCAAGTCGCCTCAGTTGGCTACGCCGAAGACCGTGCTGGAGCTCGTCACCACCACCATCACCATCTCCGTGGTAACCAAAGCGGTACAATACAAGAACATCTCTCTAAAAGAGAATAAGAAGCCTTCTGCAGTTAATATTAAAGAAAATGTAAGTATGTAGTTGCAATAATTTACTGATTAACGTTATGTGTGCGAATGAAATAAATTTGTTAACATTAATAATATCTTTACAGAAGATGAAATATTTCACATCCGGGATGGAGTTTAAACCGACAACTTTAAAGGAGTTTGTTCGCGGCCCGTCTACCAGGTACTGCGTGATTTTAATGTCTGAAACTGATAATAAACACACGTTGTCATTGGTACATTGCAATTTTAATCCGTCCTCGTTTCATTTTTTAGTATTAAATATCTCAATCCCATCCCATAAAAGATTTATACCAGAAATAAGTTTGCGTATTAAAATGACACAATGTTACACATTGATATTAATAATAATATTTTCTTTTTCTAGGCAATCTCCTAATAACGTGAGTATCTTTTAATTATATAGTAAATAGGTTATCGAAAAAAACGTTTAAAAAATATAGAACAGATCAAAATAAAGATTTTTTAAATCGAATTAACAATTTTATAAATCGATCTGATTCTACGAATGAAAACTAAAATTTCCTATTTACTTGTTAGAAAGCTACATGCCACACATTTTGCAGGCTTAATACCTGGGAATGTTTAAGGATACTCGATCAAACTTATACCCATTTAATCTTCGGTCGTAAGTCTAAAATTTGTTGGAGTAATATAGGCATACCTACCCTTATTTTCTATGTGTTATGTCTAGGAATCGGGATCGTCCGGCCTACCACCCAGTGATGAACCATTTACTGAGGTGGTGACGATCGTCCCGGGGCCGGTGGTATCGCTCGGAGTGCACCTGCACGCCGACACACCTCCGATCATTATCCGGCTTGAGCATGACCAGGTAATGTACTGTACCATCAACCCATTCAATATTGTCCTACTGCTGGGCACGGTTGAGAAGGATTAGGCTATAGTCTACCAAGATGATGAGGTAAGAAACATAAAGAACATTATAATTACATCAATATTGAAATAAAACTACTTTTCTGCACGACCGAAAGAGACAGTGAGCTCGTTCTGTGTAAATCGGATTGGCAATAATAATTAAAAATGTAAGGTAGCTGTTAGTAATTATAACTTCAAGACAACCAACACCTCAGTCTGCCCAGGACCATGGATGATGTAAAGGATCCGAAATGTCGGGTTAAAATATTATCAATATACCGCGATAAAATCCGTAAAAAGCAGTTTTATTTCAATGTCTAATATTTTAAGTGTAAGAAATCAATATATCAGTATTAGTAAAAAAATCACAATAAAATTGCGCTTACTTCACACACAAATTTCATGGTGCGTGCCGTAGATTTGAAATAACACTAATACTTGCGCGTTGATAATTAAGCCACCTCCGTAAACATTGTACAGGCTAGTAAAAATCTTGTAGCGTTATGACATTGTTTAAATTTGGTCAGATAGCATATTTATTGATATTTATTTATTTATTTATAGTTAATTATAATATGTTCAAGCACACTGTTAGCGCTGTGTGAATCGGTTTATTTAGTATCTTTAGTCACAGGTGTACCTACCATAGATTCTGTAAAGGACGCGAAATCTCTCTAGAGAATAAATATTTCTTATTCCAAATACCGTCCAAGATTCATTAGTAATAGATTTTTCTAATGACACTATTCTTATGTAAATTTCATAATAGTCCCTATTTCATAATCAAACAGCTTTTATATCAGATTGATGTCTGATGATCTAGTCACACAAAGATGTTTAGATTTTATCACGGATAAAAATATGGTTATATATGTATAAGCCATATAATTTTAATTAAGTACCTATATTAATATGGCTAGCTCCTTTTCATTCCGTTAGTGTGTTTTTTTCTGGTTATTTTTCAAATCCGTTCTTTAACTATGGATCGAAATTAAGAAAGTTAAGGCAAGGGTCGCATGTTTTGTTGTTGTTTTATTCAATATCTGTATTTCGTTCGCAGTTGGCAAGTCCGCCTGAGCGCAGCCCGCTTTGTATCAAGCTTGTGTTTGCATTACACTTACCTTCCTTAACGGAACACTGCCCAAGCGAATGACCCATTACGTACGAGGTACTTTCCCGATTATTTTACGAATACAAACGTTAGTAAAACATTTATTACTATAACGTGACGTATTCTAATCCATTGCCCTTTGGTTGTTTCCAGTTACTAGGCGAGGTATTCTAATGAAAATATTGCGATCCTTATGATCAGAAACGGACTTACAGGAGTTTTACTAATGTCAAACACCGCACTAAAATGTAAAATTGTAGCAATATCATTTATTATTAATGTCAAAAATATGAGTTCTGCAGTAGTTCTAGTTAATATGGTACTAGTGGTAATGGTAACTAAACTAACTAATTTAAATGAAGTTTATAATAATGTATCTTGGACGGTCTTTGCATAAAACCAAATTCTATTGTAATAGTTTTGTACTTTTGTTGTCGTAGTTTTATAGACAGGACATGTGACAGTGATATAATTATAAGTTTATTAGTAAAATATAAATAAGGTTTTGTAATGAACCCATGTTGTTCCATGTTGTTTAGTCTCAAGAACGAGTAAAATTATTTAAATAATAATTTTGTAAGTATGTAAAAGCTGATATAAAAAAAGGGAATAAATTGTTTTGTTAAATACCAATTGACCATTTATTGTTCTTTAATACAAATGATAATATATTCTAAGTTTAAATATTAAAATTTAAGTAATATGTATAACGCAAGAGATTATGTATGTAACGCAACCAATACTCACGCACTTACACAGCAGACCCGTTTCGTACCTCTGAACTTATGAAATTTCGTATAAGATAGTTTGAGTCCCGGGAAAGGACGTAGGATAGTTTTTCTTCTGAAAATCAAAGTAAAATGAAAAGTTGAAAGTTACTAATTGTACGCGGACGAAGCCGTGGGAAGAAGCTAGTGTGTAATATCTCAGGTCCACTACTCATCACGTAGCCTACAATACACGGTTTCATGTATAGTTTAAGATCCCTTTATAATTAACATTAAACTGGGTCGCTGGAATCCGCTGGATGCGGTCGGCGTAGGACCGGCGATCCTTGGGAAGAGCCTCCAACCAGCTACGGACGAGGATGATTATTGATAAATTCTTGGCTCAATCATTTCAATTCTATTGAATTTAGATTTTTCAACCTAAATATGAAAGAAAAGTGCTTACCAACCTTCATGACAGTAATTGATCGAGTGTAAATCTATCATTATTATTTATTATTCTTTTAGATTCATATTGTGGCTGCGGCAGTGCACTGTTTCACTCACATCCACTCGCTGCTGAAACGAGAAACGATCTGCGATCCTAAACCACCGTATACATCATTAGGTGGATCAAATCGTTCGCTCATACGGTAAGTAATTACGGTCAACGATCTTTATGACGATCATGCCTATCAGATTGTCGACGTTCGCTCACAGGCACAGCGAGGCGGGGCAGTGCCCCGAGGCCCCCAAAATCGTTTTGGCGCTAATCATAGCAAACTTCTTTGAATAATAATAGGTTGCAAAAGACTTTAATCATGGCAACCCATTTAAAAAAATACAGTGAAATTGCCCCATGGACCTTGGTCATTTAGCTACGCCACTGCTGCCAATGATGGACGATTATTCAGTAGTGTACTACTAAGAATTGTAGAGATTTTCCACTAATCGCTTAAGATAATATAAATATAACGACCCGATTGGCGCAGCGGTATTAAAGGCTGCCTTCTGTGGTAAAGGTCCTAGGTTCGAATCCCGGTAAAGGTAAATGTTTATGTGATGAGCATTAACATTTGTACATTTCATATGTATGTATTTACAAAAAAAAAACTTTAATTTATCAACCATCTGTAACACTAGCGTCGTGGCTTAACTCGGAACCAAATGGCGCTGTGTCATAATGTCCTGATATATAATTTTTTTTTATTTATTTATTGTTCACAAGGACCAGTATATTTTTATGTACGTTCTCAGATCCGTATCGGAATTGGAGGAGGTCCCAACTGCTTCAGAAGAGACAGCAAGCGAGAATCAATCAGAACTTATATCTATATTTGATCGCACCCAACAACGTAAGTTACATATGTATTTACATACATACACTCACGCCTTTTTCCCATGGGGGTAGGCAGAAACTACAGAATGCCACGCGCTACGGTCCTTGCATACCACTTTTGCCTCGTCCACATTCATACATCTCGTATTTATTTTGCTGAAAATCCCTTATGACATTTAATGATACAATTTGTTGTAACTCTTGCCTTGTCTATGGATGCTGCAAAGGATCCGATACGAACTAATATCAATACACCGTGATAAAATCCGTAAAAAAGGTTAATTTAAATAATAGAAAAGACAATTGTAGCGGATAATTTCGTTTATCAAAAAGAGTTGGAAAATCAATTAGGTAGTTATCCAGTTTATATCTATATCCCTTTCAGTTCTACATTTAGTGGCATTCTTTTAGACTGCACACAGTATTTGACTTAGACTCAATTTCAATTATACGAAAAATTATATATCTTTATGAGTGACGCCTTAATTCATGTTCAATTTTCGCCTTATTACATTTGTCTGATTTTCCTTTTAGAGAGAACGTTAAAGACGTTCTACTGGTTCCAATGGGTGGTGAGCCGAGCTGTGCTGGTGGTAGCTTCGCATACCGTGAAGCTGGCTCTGAATATCGACGATATTATAAGCACCGTGGATGTGCAAGCGCAATACAACCAGCTGAAGATCAAACTGGCATCCGCTTCCATCAAATATTATGAACGGTACTTTACCATATTTAACTTAAAATTGTATTATATATATTTATTTATTGAAGATTATTTTTTGTAAACTGCCTCGTTGGTCTAATAGTCGGAACTGTGACTAGTCGTAAGCAATAAGGATTGGCTTTTATTCCCATGTCGAGTAGTGTTAATGATGTCTATACAATTCTCAGTAGCAGCTTGGAGTTTAGATTCGTGACCGGTTGTTGTGAAAAAGCTCGGCCCCTATTATATGAAACCTAAAATATACCGGCGAAATGAGGGTGAACATTAGTACACCTCTGTCTAACCCTTCGGCAAGTGTGATATTATTAGAGTTTCTCTTTTGTGCAGCTTCGTTCATTAAACCGCACCGTGCAAGCGAATACAAATAATATGGTGCTGCTATGTTTCTTAATACGTCATATTTTTTTTGTAATATTCCTATAATTTATAATTCTAGGAGTAACATCGACGACTGGGAGCCTGGTGTATTGGGCGGGAGAGTGCTCGAAGCTAGAGAACCAACCGACGCCAAAGAAGACGCACACTTTCTCTCAGTTACTATCACGCATGCGCTGTAAGTATATATTATCCAGTCTAGCACAAAACGGCATCTATATATTGTTCAACGACCTTTTAAGGACTACCTATCGCCGTGTATAAAACAGAAATGCTGAAGATATACACGCTTCAGTGGACAAGTTATTCTGAACGAGTAAATAATTATACATTCACACACATATCTTATTATGTCGTTTACGTTATCAGTGTTTTTTTTTTGTAGGATAGACAACTTACCGGCGAGCTGGAAAGAAGATCTGCATCCAAAGTTACTTGAGCAGAACCCTGTAAGTTACGACTGGCATAACTGTTCTATAATATTTTCGCTAAATTGTTTTTTTTATTTCAGACCTAAGTAAATAAATTAATGGTTTATTCAGAAAAAGCGCAGTATACCTAGTTTAGAATAAGTATTTAATTACGAGCGACACCTCTGGTGTTGCAAACAGCTGTAAGATTGTTTGCTACATTTGTGGTACAAAAACATAAAAAAACTACCATTCTTGTTTGTTGTGTATACTTGTTACCATAGCAACTTTTATGTCAAAATAAAATCAGACATTTGTAATAAAAAAATATATCTGAAAAAAAAATACCGTTTTAAACCTAACAGGAAAAGGGCATGAAGACTTCTAAAATAACTAAAATAATTTTCAAATGGTTCTTTTATTTATGCTTAAGAGAAATCTGTACCACGAATGGGAATTCTCCTTTCAGTCTATGGATAGTATGTGGGAGATATACGCGACCCTGGCGCCTTTAGAGGCAGTGCTGCAGCCCGCCATTATGGACAACGTCATGACCCTCGTGCAAGAGATGTCGCCGCGAGCGTCCTGTCCTCTACAACGCGATGTAGAAAATAGGTAAATTTGTTTATTCTACTAGCTTCCACGCTCCGCTTGTATGGTGTGTGTAATTGTTCCGGATTGCCTGCAACCAATCAGCCTAGAATAGGCAGGTACTTAGTGTGTAAAAAATAATATTAGGCTACACACGCATGCATAGATTAGTAGTTTTATACATACATGCATACTAGTCCATACTTGGCCACCATAACATTTTTTAAAGTCTTTGATAAAGAATGGACAGATGTCAATGGTCGACGTGACAGTTGTTAACGCCACATCACTAGTGTGCGCCTATAGATAGACGCTCACTCGGATATCACTAGACAGACTGCGCGTCATCAAGATGGCGTGACGGAAGCTCAGTTCATGATGGGTCAGTTCGCCTGCGACCGCCGTTGCTAATAGTGTCATTGAGTCAATTTGTGTTAGAATGTTACAATGGATAATTTCAGTATTTTTAACGATCTTATTATTTGGAAACTCATACCATCTCGAATAGTCGACCTGCCATATCTGTCAATTTTTTTCGAAGTCTGAGTACCTATTGACTAATGGTCATGGCTATAAAGAGTAGCTATCTCCCTGGTATCGCAATGCCCATTTCCACTGAGTTTTGTGAACCGCGTCCTTACTGATATGACTGGAATTTAGACGCTAAGTGAGCATGACTACAGCAGAGCCTTGGTGGTAACTAGCTCGAACTTAAATTACGAACTTCCTATATGTTTAGATGCAACTCAATGATGGTATTGATGTCGCATATCCATCAGTATAATCGACAGACCAGATGCTGAACCAAAATGAACTCATTGACTTCAATCATCATCAGGTAGGAACCCATTACACGCATCATGATTAGGGTAGTCCAGGCTCTGTCTTTCATTATCATCATATCAACCACGACGACCAGTCCTACGCCACCCGCATCCAGCGGATTCCAGCTACCTTTACTAGGTCGTCAATCCATCTAGCCGGGGGCTTACCCATGCATCTTCGTTCAAATTTGTAGAATATAAATGACTATACTTTTACATTTTTAGAGCGCCGACGTGGCAATGGCCATTCTGTTACATAAGCGCTGGGGGCTTACGACTGCTCGTTACCAGTGCGGAGTCCGCGAAGAACAAAACCACAAACGACACCTTCATATTCAACGTCAGTATTTATATCTAACTTTGAAGAATAAGAATAAGCCTATTTTATAGTATTGTTTCTAACAAATATTACGTTTTTCAGATCGGCAAAGTAAACATCAACCCGCATCCGGATAATCCTATCTGTCGGTATGTATTTATTGAATGATATTTAAAGTTTCTCGACATAAAACAAACCCGATAAATGTAGTTAATAATAGTAAGATTTTATTTATATTTATGGTTTACGAATGATTAATTTTATTCAATCTGCGTAATATATTGCTTTTATTTAATCATACTTTCCGCCCGATTCAAGGGACGATTTTCGAGACATAACAATTATATGTTAGGACTCTGGGACCCAAACTATCTCCATACAAAACTTCATATAAATCGGTTTAGTGGTTTAAGCGTGAAGAGGGAAAAGACAAACAGAAAGTGTATACAGACAATGGGTAATCAAATTCATTATACAGAGACACATTGCTTCTATAATGACTGTGAAACAACCCTTGTCCACATTAAATTACAGGCGCGCGGTAAACGCGTGTGCAGAGAGCAATTGGCTACCGGCAAGCAGCGGGTTTGAAGGTCGCCAGTACGAGATCGTCATCAAAGACGTGTCGGTGCGATCAACCAATTTCATTCAACTGTCGCTCGTTGAGGTAATTACTAATGTGTGATACTGTGTAGATATGTCCAAGTGTGGTCACTTATGGAGAACAAAGACAAAAAGACCTTGACACGAAGTGACAAGTACGAAAGATTTGACAAAAACGTGACAATACAGCTGGCTAGATTATTGATAGTCTAGATAGATAAGCCAGCTATATTGTGCACCTTATGGCCGTGTCTCTAAGTCGAAGTTTTGCTTTGTAAGTCACATCAGAGCCCATCACAATGATCGACTTATCATTTAGGATTCGCCGTCACCGGTTAAGGTGTGGAGGACATGATGATGATGTTCCAGTAGACTGTGAGTCACCGAACCAACCCAACACACGCACCTCTCACTTTGCACACACACACACGACGATCTTATAACTGCTAATATGTACTTATAATCTGTCAATGTGGCGTAAAATAAAGATAGTTCGATTATTTGATCAACAGAAAAACAATGAATACAATGCGGGCTCGGCGAATGAAAACCCAGCTTTGAAATGGAATAAACAACCCGTGACGGCTTTTATAGTACCGATATTACATACGTGAGTATTACTCTACCTATTTATTTACTCTGGATTACCGCCGTCACATTTGGCAAGAATAGGATATATTAAATCCCATTTGCCATTTTCTAACCTGTATTTACCAATTTTGCTCTAAATTTGATTGCAAAACGTCCACAGCGACAACTGTATGTTGTGCCTGGGTGGCAATTTCTACTGTGGTCTACTCAAGTTAGAATGAGATACAGGATCACGTCCATCGTTGTTTTTGGAATCAACAACGGCGCGCTTTTCTCACAACAATTGACCTAAATCGTGCAGCGGTACCTAGTAACCGCTGCCTTCTGTGGTGAGGTCTGGGTTTGAATTTCGGTAAGGACAAATGTTTGCGTGATGAGCCTGGACATTTGTATCTGCATCATCGATGTATATACATATATATATATATATATATATATATATGTATATACATATATATATATATATATATATGTATATACATCGATGATGTCCAGGCTCATCACGCAAACATTTGTCCTTACCGAAATTCAAACCCAGACCTCATATATATATATATATATATATATATATATATACATATATATATATATATATATATATATATTTACAAAAAAATGTACATGTATCAGCCATCCAGTATCCGTAGCACAAGCCTCGTTATCTCACGGAATTGATGTGTCATAATGTCCGGATATATAATATAACGGTTGTTTTTAGTGTCGAGCTGTGCTGTGTGCTGGCTCCGGCGTTATTCGTGGGTGGCTCATTGGCTTGTGGCCCCGCCGTAGAACTAAACCTGGTGTCTGACTGTGGCATCGAGCTCAGCGTCGCTCAGCTCGTGCTGCTCAAAAATCTGACCAGCGAGTTTACTATGGCGATACGCCGTGAGAGGTAAGTTTAATTAAAAGTAAACAGTCAATTGATTATACATATTTTTGATAAATAATTAATTAATTATGTAATAATTAAAAAACAAATTAAAAACAAAACGAAACAGAAATCTCCACTCGTGTGATTCTCTTGTATAATATTTTCACGCACATATTATGTAGATTCGATTTTTTTTTCAAATACGAGTTAAATCGTCATTTTAAAAAAGTCCCTTTTGCGTTTAATGTAGCTTATTTTGTTTTCCAACTAGTAGTCAAAGTGCCATCATATAAAATATGATCCTCTTGTAGAGACGTCTATCTCGCTACATAGCAACAACGTACATAGCAACGGAAAAACTGTTAAACTGAAGACATTGAACGCACCAATCATGAAGCTCATCCTACATCGCGATAGCGAAGTTTTTAAGCGCAGATACATACTTAATGGACATTGGACAATATTTTTCATCTCTATCTATCTAAATTAATGCTAGGTGACATAATGCAACCTTCTCAAACTCCACCAACGTGCAATTAAATATATCTAATTTTTGCGATACATGTTTTAGGATGCTAATTGCTCCAGTGGTGCAAACTTCAATACGTTCGGGCGCATCAAACACTCTCCTTCTCGGCCCTTGCCGCAGTCTGCTATTTGGAACTAGGAATTTCCTAAAATCTGAGGATTATTCACTTTACCTCGGAGTTGTATTTTAACCATGTATAATGTGAAATATTTCTTGAAATATTTATGCAGAAAATATAAGTATACAGTAAAAAAACAATTTTCGATTAAATTTATCGGGACGCTATAAAGTACACTTTCATAACCGACTAATTTGTGGAGTACTATATCATGCCAATGATGGGTAATGACGAATGACAAACTACAATATATTCATCAAATTTCATAAATTGGCGACATTGTCAACATAGGTCTTTGTTTTTGTTTAATTCTTTGAAAAAAATTCTGTAATTTGTTTCGTATTTATTTGATTTAAGTTTAATAATTATTTGTTTTTACGTTGGTTAGTTCTGTTTATTTACCAATGTCAACAATTTTTTTCAGAACACTCTTCCGCTACAAAATATTAAGCTCTCTTTTTTTTTAAGAAGCTCGCTTCTCCATAACACTTTTGACATTGGCAGAATTGTCGAAATTGGCATAGTTTGCCATTATAAAAAATTGAATTGTAGTTTGTTTTTCAAGTGTTGAGGTAATAAATCATGTTTCCAAGAGCTTTTTACATTCTTCACAAACGCGATATTCGTTCTGTATGAAAGTTTCAAGGTGTACGCTCGTTTCATCTTCTCGTTTCGTCCACTATGAGCTTTTGCCGCCGGGTAAAACTATCGATTCTCCGGGTAAAACTATCGATTCTCCGGGTAAAACTATCGATTCTCCGGGTAAAACTATCGATTCTGGCCTCTATTGTCGGCAACTGAGGTTATAAGAAGCCATTGACAAATACCGGCCGGAGATGGTAAACAGGTAGGGCGTGGTGTTTCATCATGACAACACTAAACCGCACTCTATAGCCACTCAGCAAAAATTTAGAGAGTTTGGCTAGGATGTGTGATCTTGTTCCATCAGATTACCTGTTTCGGTCACTTCAAAACTCTTTAAGAAGCATAAAGTTAAGCTCAAAAGAACACTGAAAACAACTTACCAGATTTTTTTATCATAAATCTCAAAATTTTTACATCAATATGATCATGACCCTACCCACAAGATGGCAACAAGTCATAGATCAAAATAGGCACATACGTATTATAAATAAATAAAAAATTATACCCAAAAAAATTTTTTTTTTCTGTATGAAAATCACGAAAATACTTTTGCCCTGATTTTATATAGGTATGTTTATATTGTTTACAGCATTCCGTGCCCTAGTCAATTGGGCGAGATGGTGTTCGACAAGCATGGCGTGTGTCCGTACGCGACACTCATCATGAAACCTGAGTTAGACATCTTGACACCCAGTGAAGAATCCCTCGTCGAGCCTGTTGTAGGTAAGTACTGGCTAACAGAAAATAAACTCAATTTTATAAGACGTTAGATTGTTATTCAATAATACCCCTTCTATTTTACCACGAAATGTAAATAAATAAATATTCCTGGACATTATGAAACAACACCATCTAGTTCCGAGCTAAGCAACGAGGCTTGTGTTACGGATACTAGTCGGTTGATATACTACATAAATACTTTTTTTTTGTAAATACATACATATTATACATAGATACATCCATGACTCGGATACAAATGTTTATGCTCATCACACAAACATTTGTCCCTACCGGGATTTGAACCCGGGACCCATAGCACAGCAGGCAGTGTTAACTACCGTTGGACTAATTGGGTCGTCGACCCAATGTGATATTATAAATGCATTCAAAAGTAATCTCAAAGGATATGTAACTACGTTATTATTTCTGACAGGCTGGAGCAAAATTTTATAACCTTATTGTTTTAATTTTGTATCTCATTTTAAGTAATTAAATTCATTCTTCTTACGAGGTATATAAATTATTTAAACGTAAATTGTTTGACTTGTTTTACCCGCAAAGACCCTAAATAAATTGTTGTCAGAATGTAAGTCTACTGATGGGAATAACATGGGACGCAGTGTGACGGGCGACTCAGGCGTAGAGACGATGGCGTCGTCTTCTAAAACTAAGACGACGGACGAGGCGTCGCTCAAGAAGAACCAGGGGGTCGTGTTTGTTGAGCACATGTGAGTACTAAGTCAAATTTACATCATTTAACAAGAATTCCAGGCCTGATAATATAGATAGCAGGGTTTTAAAGTTGAATAATTCATTAAAATATAATATAGAATCATTTAATTGGCGTGACAGAAATGTTAACAGGAATGGAATCTGTCTCTAATTTGATGAAGAATTTAATAAGTATCAATTTTCGTTGTTACGTTGACACTAACGGATTTTTCCTCATTCTATCACGAAGTAAAATATATTTTATATCTTTAAATCAATGTCCTTGATCGGTGCCATTTTAAATGAAGTATTAGTAATAAACATTTAAGTCATATTCATCTTCTTTTTAGATTGTAATAAATTAACTGTTCGTTCATTCGTTTTTTTAGATGTAATCGTATGAGTAGCAGTTGTATGATTTATCTAATAATGTGAATGAAAAAAAATCCGGGTGAGCCGAGCCGAGATATGTACATAGAGTGAAGGTGTTATTTTAATTTACAGAGCGAACCCTGGTCATTACCTGGAGGTGTTTGTGACGATGGGCGTGATTGATCTGTCGCTGTACGTGGCGGATGATAGCAGTCCCGAGGTGATCGCGCTGCGCCCGCCCTACGTCGAACGACCGGAGCCGCCGCCACCGCCAGAAACATATGCACAACAGGTACCAGTCAATGTAGATGTCGCAGACAAATTGTATAATCCGCTGTTTTACATTACAGCTAGCCGTTTTGCAAAACAGCGCCGTTTTGTAATGCGGCGTTGCAACGATTAGCCGGATTGTCATTGCGATACGTTCGCAACATCGTACTAATATTTAGATTGTAGGGTTACCATATTTACAAAATAAAATGTTTAAATAAAAATAAGGTTATAGATTTCTTTTTAAGATTTACGTTACTTATCAAAAATGATTATCATAGTTAAAATAAGTAGTATTCGGTTCTGGCAGTCACAATTCGAACCTAACCTAAGCTGATCGCACTGGCTACATTCTTATGATCATATTTTTCACACCAATAAACAGGATTCCGCCCACGGAACAGAAAAAAAAAGTGGAAGTGCAAAGTGGGCGTGGCGCGTGTTCAAAATTTATGCGATGTTCCGCACAAATCGTTCAAATCCTACCATAGTTGTATACTGACATCGCGTTGAGTAGGTAATTTGATAGAAAACAAGGTAAAACCCACATTGTGTCTTTAATATTAAGTCCACTTGTCCTGACTATCTTGACAAGGGCTTCTCGAAAGTTCTGTGTTTCGCTACGCACAGTTAGTGATGTGACCGGATGATTTGTTGATAATATCGATAAATTTAACTTGTTGCAAAAAATAAATGTAGAGTTCCCAAAGATCCTGGTTTCAAAGAAAAATGTATAAATGCAGCTGGTAGACTTAATTGGATGCCAATGAACTGGATGTGGTCTGGCACTTCTTGGAAGATATTTTTTAAAATTCAAAAAGGATGTAGGTACACCAAACCTACAGCGATTCCAAAAAACGTTATAAGCATTTATTTTTTCAAGGGTTTCCATATCCCTCCAAAATGATCATAAGTTTGAGAACACCTTTTTTTAAAGTTATTTTTTTTTTCTTTTTAGTCTTTATATGACAATGTGTGACCTGATATGAAAAGTTTAATATAAACTTTTCATATCAGGTCAATATAATACCCTGAAAGAATACAACTATTGATCCATAGATACTTAAAATTATGAAAAAAAAATCCTTCAACTGCTAACCGTTGAGGAGTTGTACCTTCCATCGTCAGATCATTACATGAGATGGTGATTTTCAGATACAAATACGTGAACAGCTTTGGAGAATAGTAATAATAAATGCCAATAACTGAAAGAATTTTCTTTTAACTCTTAACTTTTGAGGAGTTTTACCTTCCATCATCAGCTCATCGACATCAAATGATGATTATCAGACGCAAATACTGGAACAATTTTAGTAAATATATTAAAAACGTGATACGTCAAATATTAGACATTGAAATAAAACTACTTTTTATGGATTTTATCGCGGTATATTGATATTATTTTAACCCGACGTTTCGGATCCTTTACAACATCCATGGTCCCGGGCAGACTGAGGTGTTGGTCGTCTTGAAGTAATAATTACTAACAGCTACCTTACATTTTTAATTTTTTCATATTATTTATTCAAATGATTAAATACCGGTGTTTCTATCTATACCAATTAACAATAATTTCATCTATTTACATCCAGACCCAAATTTCTATAAAAGCATAATCGTCCTTCTCCTTTCAGACGCAAAACCTACTCAGAAACTAAATTGATAACTCACTATAAAAATAATAGGTGATAATATTTTGTAGATCGATGTATCGATATCGATTTTCATCAATGCGTCGCGAACTGATTGTCGTATACATGTAATGCTAGTGTTAACCTAATTTATATTTATTTAAGGGTCATAATTGCTTCAATAGATAACAACGCCATCTTTGGTAAAGTTGCAAAATTATCTCAACAATCGTATTTAGTTTGGCCTTAGATTATAATAGGCTTAAGTAAGTTCCTAATATAATAAACATTGAATCTTTTATTTTTATATTAAAGATATATTGTCTAATGTAACATTAGGGAGTTAATCTATTTTTGACGGAAATAAATTTGACCAATTGAGTGCATTGTTTACATGCAGTGCAGAATATGATTATTGGCATATTTGTGTGAGTTTGGCGACAGCGGTTCCATACTAATTTTGTCACATACCACTTCTACTCTTTTTTTCTGTTCTGTGATTCCGCTGAACACTAGAAACCATAGTCACTTGTATGTTTCCGACGCCATTGTGGTTGTAAAATCAGGCAGCGCCACGAGTGTTAAACTATAAAATGTCAAAGCGGCGGATAACAACTCGCTGTATTACATTTGCCTAGCCGTGTTGAAGAACGTATGGTGCCGAAAACATTCCAGCGAATTTTCATTTAGCCGCATTCAATCCGACTAATCGTTGCAACGGCGCTGTTTTGCAAAACGGCGGATTATACTATTTGGCTGCGACATAGATACCGTGGAACATATTCATTTTCTTGTTAGTAGGGGAAGAATTTGGATTACACCAATTCGTGTGGTTATTTCATTTTGTGTAGAAAGTACAAAATATTGTTATTGGCATTCTGTAGGATGAACTAAAATAAATATATAAATTAGAACATTATTACACAGCGCCTTCTAGGTCTGTGCTAGGCAAAGAGGCTTGTATTACGGATACTCATTATCAAACCATTTGCCCTTACCGAACCTGGAAGTCCGAACACAGAAGATAGCCTTAAATATCGCAACGGATTGATAAACTACTGTCGGAAGTTCCGACTGGATGAAGAGAACTGAAGATTGATCACTTTGCTACTAGTAAGAGTTAGGGTAGGCCTATGATACTATAATAAGATTGTATATTTGTTTGTCAGTCTTCACCAAAAGAGGAATACAAGGAGGATAAAACACACAGACGGGCCCTTGAAACACAACAGCCGAGTCGCAGCCTCACCGAGTTAGTGCGAGAGAACGACGCCGGCCACACGATGCTCGATATGTCGGTGAGTCCATCAGTCAGCTACTTTATTCATATTTCCCCATAAGACGGGCTGCTTGTTCTATCATGGTAAATAGAACAATTAACCATTCAAAACTCTGAAACAACACGTAACAATCAATAAATGCTTGCGTTTTAATACATATACGACTACGTCAAGATCAGCTTGTTGTAATATAATATGCTGTACAAAATTTCCTATGCAACGCAATGACGAAACTAACAACAACAGATGGTCTCCAACAAAAAAATCAAATAACAATTAGCTTGATTTGAAATCTTGTTCTAGGACATCTCGCACTCTGGCTGCCACGCCAACAAGACTAATGACTTAATGAGGCTACCTAAAAATGCTACTATAATAGCGTTCAATGGTACTGCAACCTTCATAATTTTAACGTGTTTGTTATAGACAATGGACACTCAAGCACGGAAGATCGAAGGCAACGTGCCGCTCCTGCATTGCACACTGTTCCAACCGAATATTTACTACTGGAGGCGAAAAACACAGAAAACTTTACAGGTATTTTTTTCTTCACGTAAGTGTGAAAAATAACATTAAATGAACAATGTCCTGAGTATAAATTAAAAACAGCAACTAATACTAGCAACTACATGTAATATGTCTGAACTTGTATGAAAGAAAAGTAGTATGCATGAATCTAAGCAGGTTTCGGTAGTTTCTTGCCTAGATGAAGTAGCATTAGTCATCATCACTCCAATTATCGTCCCACTGCTGGGCACAGGTCTCCTGTCATTTGATAGGGAATTAAGCTATATTTATATACGCTACCCTTGTGCGAGCTGACAGATTTCACAGCCTCATGATGTTTTTCTTCACTGTTAAGAAACGAAACATAAACATTAAAAGCCAGCAACCGTGAAAAGCCAGTAGTGCCTTGGGATCGAATTATTTACTATCATATATTTAATATAATATATTACTTATCACAGTTTTTTAAAAGTGGTTTTAGCGCATATTGATTCTAAAATAAATAACTTTTATTAATATGTCGGCAGCTATCTCTGTTCAACGCGTGGGTAGCGCTGGGCGTGGGCGACATCCCGGGGCAGTGGCACGCCGTGCTGTTGGCCACGGCGCATGGCGTCAACGACCCCGTCACCGACATACCTCCAGCGCTCGCCACACTCAAGCTCGTCGTGCCCGTCAGCTGTGAGTAGCTTTACCATCTCTTTAGCATGTCGAAAAACTGAAACGGAACAATCGCGGAACATCACCAACATTTGACCGGCGCGCCACGCCCAGTTCGCACTTCCACTCTTTTTTTCTGTTTCGTGGCTATAACAATATCTTTAATATAAAAATCTCGTGTCACAGTGTTTGTCGCTGAACTCCTCCGAAACGGCTAGACAGATTATTATGAAATTTTACATTTATATTTGGTAGGACTGAAAATCGGTCGTAGGCTAGGATAAGGATTTCACTCACCAGCCCTTTTTTAAAATTTCTTTTACAAAACATTTTTTGCATCAAAATGATTTGGCATAAAAAATACTTACAAAACAAAATTTTCACTCTTCTACAACTCCTAAAATGTGGGAAAACAACATTTGCTGGGTCAGCTAGTTAGTATATTAATAAAATGTCTTTGTTCTCCCTCTAATTTTTAAGCAATTACAAAATTATAATTGAAGCTTGTATTCAACTCAAAAGACTACTAGCCGGTTAGAAAAAAATGGCAAATGGTAAAAAAAAAACTTGCCAGGAGCAGCATTTGCATTTAACGGGGCAAATAATACAAAAAAAAAATGAAAGTCGTGTTCGACGAATTTCCGAATCTCGTGTACATGATTATATGCATGTCAATACACGCTCGTCCAGTAGCCCAGTCAGTACTTAAACTTGAAATTATTTTAATATTTGGATACAGCAAGCCAACACCCGTCTGGCTCGACGAGCTCGGTTTCGCGAGGCACCATCCGCCTCGACCTCGAGAAACCCATGCAGATCGACTTGTCCACAGACAAAATCAAGAGGATCATGAACATATACGCACTTGTAAGTAATTGAATTTTTTGAAGACTAGTTGAGCTAGCGGGGTTTTTGGCAGACTCGATGTATTTAAAATAAGTGCGTCAAAAAGCTTTAAAAAAATTTGTTATGTTTCACAAAAAACTAATTTACCTATGCGTCAAAATAGGACACATCCTTAAATCGGCGGTGAAATGAAATATAGTGGCCCGTAAATCAATTATAATTTTATAGAGGTCGCTCGTAAGCAGTGTAATTGCGCCGTCTGGTCAGCTGTTTAAGTGTTGTGTAGTTCGGAGGCGTTGTTCTTTCTACCCCTAATGAACAGATTTCTGGACTCTTCAATTAGTGAATATTATCTTACTAGCTGTTTCATTTCAAAATATATACTAAGATTATATTTATCTTATGTAAAACCTAATGTTTCTGTTATTTTTGTTAAAGCTAGAGCAAAACCTTTCATGGAACACTGAAAAAACGCAATCTGATACACCTATTTTATATAAGTGGCGGAACAAATTAGGTAAGTCTTAGTGTAGTTCTGACAGTGTCTAACTATCAAAATAGAAAGAAAGAAAGAAAAAGCATTTATTTGACACACAAAAAGAAAGATAACAATCGCAGTAATATATTTAAAAACGGGTGTGCCAAAAGGGCTATCAGCTCATCATATTGTTAAGCAGCAGTGCTATATACTGCCGCGCAACGCTGGTTTTCAGCTGCAGCCCACGAGTGCCATACGCTCAAAAGGCAAGTTTATCTCATAAGTATGTACCATATTATATAAATAGTTTTCATCAAATGAATAACGTACTCACCTTATATTAAATATTCATAGAAAGATTGAGTTATAACGAATCTTGTTCGCTGACTTGTAGTCTAGTTTTGTTGGGACGAATAATATGTGTCTAAGAAAAGCTGTGATAGCTTAGACGCGTGACCAGTAGGACTGAAAGTCAAAGGTCTCGAGTTCGAACCTAAGTCACGCACCAAATTTTTGTAACTAGCGTGGTGGGCGATAGCCTAATCCCTCTCAAATGAGAGTAGATCTGTGCCCGGCAGTGATACAATAATTGAGTTAATAATAATGTGTGTAAAGGAATTAATTTCCTATTTTGTAATTAGCGTTTATTTAAAAGAGTATCAATTGAGTTTCTTGTCGGTTCTTCTTTATAAGACCTACTTTTTGTAACCGTGCAAATAGTTTGAATAATTCAAAAGCACCTGTGATATTGGCCTACTTGAACACAAGGATAATTGGGCATCTGAGTTCGTGTTTTGAGTTATAATAAATATACTCAGTGGAGGGAGGCATGGAGAGCGTGACGATCCAGACGAGTCAGATCAGCGTGTGCGGCGCGGAGGGCTCGGTGGGGTGGGACAGCGCGTCGCTGCAGGTGGCGGCGAGCGGCCGGCCCGAGCGGCTCAACGCGCGCCTTCTGGCCACGGCGCTGCTGCTGGCCGCCGGCCCGCCCGCCGACAGGCGCCACGTTGTCATGCAGCCACTCATGCTGGGGTACGTACTTCATTTTCTAGAGAATGTAGAACAGAAATTGCTGCTGTTAATAACGTTTATCATCATTCTGTGGTCTAAGTCGATAGTTCAATTTTTTATTTGTTATTTATTTAACAACTACAGCTAATTAGAGCATTAATACCGTCATAATAGTAAAACGTGTCCAAATTTTGGCCTTAATAAAGTCTAGAATTTTGCTCAAAATATTGTGTTACTGAAATTTGAAAATGAAATGATTTCAATTTACATACATTTAACATTATTTATTTCGCATATACGTCATAGACATTACTGGCTTATAATTATGAGACACATTTACTCTAACATTTAGTATGGAGCTGGAGGCTTCCTGGGAGGCGTGGCGACGCGCGGAAGGCAGTCCGATGTCGGCGCGCGAGCCGAGCGTCAGTGTGAGCGTAGAACTGGACCATCTGATATTCGACCTACGGCCTACCGAGCTGGCCGCCCTCAACCGACTGCGGAAGGCGTTCAACGAAGTATTCGGAAGAAACAAGGTTTAGACATAAAAATATCAATAAATAATAATACATTGTTTTACATTAAATCTATTAAAAAAAATGTCGTCTTACAGTTGAAAACCTTGAGCTCTGCTTATAATTGGGTAAACTATACTGTATACTATTGGAACAAAAGTGAAGAACAAAACCTTCATACACAACATAATAACTAGATATTTCATTCACTTTGTCGAGTAATCCGTACTACCATATATATTTATATTATAAATACGAAAGTATGTGTGTCTGCTTTGACCGCTGAACCGATTTAGATGAAATTTCGTATGGAAATAGTTTGAGACCCCGGAGAAAGATACAGTTCTTGTCCCGAAAATCATCACTTAAAAGGGCGAAAAGGGAGGTGGAGAATGTATGCCGAATCGATAATTTCTTAAAAGTACTAATTCTACGTAGACGAAGTCGCGAACAAAAGCTAGTTTGAATATGTTTCGTCGTGTTTGGTGACAGGAACCGCCAGTGCCCACCAACAGCGCGGAGTCTGCGTACAAGCCGCGTGTTAGAACTTCCTCACTGCCGGACTTCGAGCGCCTTTCTTCCTTCTACGCAGAGTCCGATGGCGCTGACCACTTCTATAAAGACGATTTGAGGTAACCAACTGATGTTAAATATTTTCAACTATTATCATATTACCTTTAGCTTCAAAACAAGACAATAATTCTACCAACACCCTTATTCATGTGTTAAAGCAGACGATCTTACATGTGATATAGTAAAGACCAAAGATGTAAAATATGATTGGATCATTAATGATATTTTCTTTTGCCGTTAAAGAAAGTGATAATTTCTTATTACTTTACATATTATTACTGTACTTATTAATTATAGAGTATGTCTTCTGAGTAGGTCTTCCCCTATATATATATATATATATATATATAATCAGGGAGTGTTTAAAGAGAATCGATTTGGAAGCTCTATGGTAGATCGACAGTGTCCCTTAACATCAATCGAATTGCCGGTCAAGCGGTAAATCTATTAACAATATAAAAAAGTGTGTCTGTGTATCTATATTCAGTGTTTTCTCTTGTGTTTCCAATTTCTACCACTGTGGAAGTCTTTTGTTTTAGGAGCGGCGCGTTCAAAATCTTGAGCGGCGGCCAGTTGCCGATGGCGTATCAAGTGATGCTTCATGGCAACGCGTTGTCCTGGCGCTACCCGCATCCGAGGGCCATCACACGCCTCGTCGCATTCCCCCTGCCTGGTCAGGTAATTATATGTGCATGTCGAGAAGTAATATTTTCACTTAACAAACAATTACACCTTGTCCGATTACTACCGTAATTGGTTTATAGGCCTTTGCAATGTATCTTTTAGTTCGAATATTTTCAATGGACCAAAGTTACTATGGTGTATCAGTTCGCAATATGCTAAAAAAATGTAGTTATATATTTTTAAATATTTTTTTTTAAGATAAACAATTCCGAAAAGAAATTTCGATATTCCTATTCGAAATACGATTCAAGCAACGAATTTATACAATTAAAAAAAAGATTCCGACGAATTGAGAACCTCATCCTTTTTGAAGTCGGTTAAAAATTTAATTTTTTTATCTATCTATATAGGACAAGGAGATAGAATGCGTGTTGGAGTTGTACACGGAGATGCTGGGTAGATGGGAGCCTCACACATACTTCCAAATCCCCGTCGGCGAACCAAGAGAACTCCATCTCTATGTGCCAGCACCAGGTAACATTAAACATTACTAATATACTACATTACTTCCTGGCATAAGATTGTAGAAGAGCCGAAGATCGAGCTCTGTGGCGTTCACTAGGGGAGGCCTACGTCCAGCAGTGGACGAATATGGGCTGATGATGATGATGATGATGATGATAAGATTGTAAATCTTTTTTTTTTCTTACCGCTGTAAAACATTGTCAAAGTGAGCCTTCCAACTAAATATGAATCATTAATGTTATATAATAGTTATGTGTGTCTGATTATATTTAATATTTCGAAAAAAGAATATTATTTTGTATTCGATTTTCGACAAATATTAAAAACGTTACTTTAAATTAAACTCATTTAAAAATATTACCATTTAATATTTTAACAAATATTATCCTATTATGATTAAGTAATTGTTTTATCTTGTTTTATATTTTCGATGTAAATTATTTAAATGTATTGTATTATGGGCGCAGATGCAGTATTCGCAATAATGTGGCGTTTCCGCGCATGCCCGAAGACGGAGCCGCCGCCGCTGCCTTACGAGTTCTCAATCAACAAATTTACACCAAAACTTGATCCATTGGTGAGTTAATTTTTAGAAGAAACTTCTTGTTCAATTTGTACTTTCCAACAGCGAACATCAATGAGTAATAATCGCATGCTAAAACCGTACAGACTTACAGAGTCACTAAGGCTTATAATAATATAGCTCTGGTCGCAATGTTCACAGCCATGCGTTATTCGCTCTCTGTTTGGTCATTTAGTCTACTAAGTGCATACTTAGTAGATTAAAACTGCTACTGAGAATTTCCTAGAAAAAAACTGATCACGCTGCTCGACCTGGGTATCGCACCAAAGACTTATTTACGACCATTAGACCAACGAGTATATTAGTATATAGATATTAAAAATATAAAAAAATATATTGGTACACACATATACACTAATTGATTTATACAACTACTAGCTGACCCGGCAAACGTTGTTTTGCTACATGTTAGAAGGTGGTGGTAGAAGAGAGAAAATTTAGGGCTATAAGTATTTTTGTATGCCAAATCATAAAAAAATACAAAAAATATTTTGTCAAAAATAAAAGAAAAAAAATCCATTTCAACTAGGGGTATAAAAAATAGCCTACAACCGATTCTCAGACCTACCAAATATACTTACAAAATTTCATAATAAAATGTCCAGCCGTTTCGGAGAAGTTCAGCTATAAACACCGTGACACGAGATTTTATAAAAAAAATTATTGCGATAAGGTGGCAAACGAAGGCGGCTCACCTGATGGTAAGTGATCACCGCCGCCCATGGACATTTGCAACACCTGAAGGCTTGCAAATGCCTAACCCTGCAGAAACCGTTTTGGTTTCTTAAAATAGGGAATTACTAAACTGACAGCAAATGGAATGCCTATGCTGTCAGAATAGTCACTCGCCTAATGGTAACCTTACTCACTCACAGAAAGACAACTATTGTTGATTCACTGCGGTCTTCTGTAAGGCGGAGGTACTTCCCCAGTCGGGCAGCTTAATATGAGCGAGGAATCTCGCTATGCCCCACCTTCAAAAAAGATGTAAGATTATGAAACTTGTACCATACAGGTAATGGATCACCCTCAAGAGCCGACGCCGATATATGAGGCGGAGGTGAGCGCAGAGCAGTTGTCGGGCGTGCTCCGCGTTGACTCGTACTTCTCGCCCAGCTTTCTGCCGCGGAACAAAATCATCATGCGTATCGCGACTCTGCAGGTGCACGTACACAACTCGCTGCCGTCGATGTCGAGGTATACATTTATTTAGACCTTGAAATAAAAACTTTTTATGGACGAAATGTCGACGATATGTTTTATGGGTTAAAATAATATCGATATACGGTTAAAGTTGAAATATACCGCGATAAAAAATAGTTTAATTTCATTTACTTTGAAATTTTATTCCGGTACCTCTGAACTCTAAGGGTGAGTGTATTATTGTATATGTAATAAGTTATAATTGATTTCCTATGTAATGTTGCAGTCAAGCAAACTACCTTGAGGGTTACTACGTGTCGAAGCCGCTGATGCGCACTCACCGCGTGCTGAGTATAACAGTTCACAACACCACGGCGCATACGCACGTGGGCTCGCCCGCTGGTGTACTGTTAGTCACGGACACTAATCTATCGTGAGTATACTACAATTATTATCACATAATAGTTATTTGTCATCATCATCATCATCATCATCATCATCAACCCATTAATGTCCCACTGCTGGGCACGGGTCTCCTCTCAACTGAGAGGGATTGGGCTATAGTCCACCACGCTAGCCTACTGCAGGTCGTCGAGAATTCTCTCAAGCATGCAGATTTCCTCACGATGTTTTCCTTCACCGTTTGAGCATGTGATAAATACGCACATAACTTCCGAAAAGTCAGTGGTGCGTGCCTTGGGTTCGAACTCGAGAACTCTGACATCTCAGTTCACTGGTCACACCGCTAGGCTACCACAGCTCTTCTCCACAGTTATTTGTCATAGTACCTCTAAAATGAACGAAAACCGTTTTTATGAGCTTTTTGCTCATACCTGTTTAGTAACTATAGTCACAATTACGATAAATGACGTAATGGTTGGTGGAGTAGTCGACTGATCGGCTTCAGCGCTTCGTACAGTAGGTTGGATTTTCGCACAGAATGAAAAATGTATGGTCTACGTGCCTACATGTAGTTGTTCCGGGTTTGGGTATATATGTAATGGGAATAATTGTGTTTGTAAACGCATCCACTACACAGGAGACATTCTTAGTAAAAGGCAGTTGTATATTCAGCCTGCTAATATCATCATCATATCATCATATCAGCAGTTAATTAGCAGTTAATGTTTTTATTGAATAAATATTATTATTATTTATTATTATATTATTATATATCAGCTAGATGACGTCCACTGCTGGACACAAGCCTTACGTACGTAAGCTAATAAAGTACTAAAGACCAAATTGATAATTACCAGCGCCGACATAGTGGACTGTGCGACGGGGACTATGGAACCGCTAGTGGAGCCGTTCCGCGTGCAGGCCGGCGTGTCGGCGAGCACGTGCGAGGGCCGGGAGCCGCGGGCGCGCCTGGCCCTTGCCGGCGTGCACGTCGCCCTGCAGGTGCCGCGCCTGCGCACCCTACAGGCTCTCCTCGCTGACTGGACCGCCGCCTACAACAAGGTTTATATAACATTTCTTTTATATTTTTCCACTAGCTGCCTAGACTCCCACGGCTTTGCTCGCATGGTATATAGATAAAAAGTAGCCTATGTGTTCATTCAGATAATAAACTATACTTGTACTAAATTTCATGCAAATCTGCTAAGTGGTTTTTGCCTGGAAGAGTAACAAATATCCATACACTGTTTAGTAGGATTATATTTCATTAAGTATAGACAACAGTATTACTGTGAGTGCTATGTACGTCTCCATTGAAAAAGCGGCGCGTGGCGTTTTGTAGTTCTGTCATATATACATATATTCATACTTGCCACGAATGAACTGATTTTGGTACAGCTTTTTTTTAATTTCGATATTGACGTGATTGTTAGCTACAATTTAGCTTATTATTAACCCTATTCATTCTTTCCACCATGTATATGCTTAAAAATTTCATTGATCACAAAACTCTTATATGTTTTACTGTTTGCGCAGTATATCTGTGATATACCACCGTCCATCTGTCGGATGTCTCGAAGTGAAATAAAGAAAAGAAGCAGACGCGAGGTGGCGGAGGCGATGGCGCGGGCGCTGGAGGGGCGGGTGTCGCTGTGGATACACAACAGCTGCGCGTCCGCTCTCCGCCTCGGCCAGCAAGGCACTGACGAGGTCGTGCCGCTGGGGCCCGGCACTAGACTCGCCTATAGGTACATTATTTATTTTATTGATGTGATTGCTAAAGGTAATCGATTAATGGTGTGGCGCTAAACTGGCTTTGGCGACGCATCACTCTGCCTCATGCCTGAAACGAGACACCGCAGACGTATAATATTGGATAATAGTCATAACTCTTTGGTATCGAGGGTAGAGGTAATGAGAATTTCTGCCTGTACTGCCTATCTGTACTTTTACAAATTACTTGTACAAAATAATTTCGATGATTCACATCATCAGCACTTTTTTATTTATTCAAGGCACATAAACACAAACATTGATAGATTACAAGAGAAGGATATATACTAGTGTTTACATCAATTACAGACATGTAAAATATTAGCATAGTATTAAAGTAGAAAATACAGTATTCACGGTTACAAATACAATGAAAATGAATTAAAATATATATTTTTGAATCACAAAAATACAACTGAACCATGCGTATGTAGTTGCAAGCGCGTCTGCTGAGCACAAGCTGCTGATTCGATTTCAAGATCGATATGTGGAATTCTCAGTAGCAACTCTAAATTAAACGTTCTTAAATCCCTCATAATTGAATTTGTTCCTTAATAAGATGTGCATTACAGATGGCGTAATCCGACTGCTCCTAAGAGACTGCGCCTCGCGCTCGCCGGGCCCACAGCTGACTGGCACTGGTCTGCTAGTACGTGCATATTTTAATTGTAATACATATAAAAAATGTGTGTTTCGTAGTTCACCAGACATTTATTATGCTTTCGTGGGTTCTTCTGTCCTGCGGTTTATTGTCCTTTTTTTTAGCCTAGCATAGCTTACATACTTAGTGTTTTTCGTGCGAAGTCGGATATATTTTGGACATATGATCCGACTGCCCTACATAATGTCATACCTACACCCGCCTAAACGGGTTGATTTTGAAGTTCAATATTTAGTTATATCTCCGAAGTGTCATAGACATAATATTATAGTACGCCGACTTCTTTTTTGTGATGTTAAGTGAATGCATAGCTGTAGTTTGTTGTAAGCATAGGTACTCCTTTATTAAATCATCAATTTTACGTAGACAAGCATAGAAGGCACGGCAACAGGCTTTGCTTTGAAACGAAAATTATTCTAGTTCTTGTTATTTGTCAATTTCCTCATCCAGGTTTTCCATTCACACCGGGACACAGTCGACTGAGACTCGAGACTCTAGACAACAAGCTGTTTCCCAACACGGGGGCGTTCGTCCACATGAAGATAGAGGACAATGGAGCGAGCAGGTACATGCACCTGTCCGGACGACTGGTGCTGGCCAACATGCTGAGAAACTCTTTGCTGTACAAGGTAAAACACGTCTCCTATATAATACTCTTAATTAAATTACTTATAATACTCTTCTAAGGAGTTATCGATTCAGCATAGAAACTTCTACCTAATGGGGATAAGTCAGATGATAATTTTATCCCGGAAATCATGTTCTTCCCCGGGTCTTAATCTCCATACCATCTAAATTGGTTCAGCGGTTAAAGAGTGTAAGGGTAACATACAGACAGTCATACTCTCGTATTTATAATATTAGGGTTGGGTTTATCATGACTGACTGATTCGCCAACGCAGAGCCATAACTTCTAAGTTTATTTTGTAAAGTAAGCATCTGCTGAGAAAGTTAACCGTTCGAATGTGAAGAACTCGTGAAATTTCAACTTTAACGATAGCAGGGAGACAATATAGCACGATATTATTGTACGACGCCCTATTCGGCTTGTGCGTCATGGTTTGCGGTTTCGATCCCTGCACGGAGCAAATATTTATACCATCTATACAACAGGTAGTTATTCCGGGTCTGGTTGTTAGTGTATGTAAATATATTGTATTTGCAAACGCACCCACGGCACAGGAAAACACCCAAGTGTGGGGCTACGTAAAAAATACATTAATTGCCATGTTCACCATCGTCTGTTCCCTATAACGTAGGTACGCGCACACAGCCAGGACGCGTCACAGTGGCGCACCGTGTGTTCCGGAGAACTAGCGCCGGAGACCGTCGACCGCAGCGTCATATGCAGCGCCGACTGCGAAATGGTGCTCAAGTACGTTCTTATAAAACATCTACTACTAACCAAAATTTGCATTTTAGGATGCATAGCAGTCGGAACACAAAACCCAATGTGACATTTTGAATCATTAAACACTTGTTTTCATCAAATGTATTCAGATATGAGATTTTATATATATTTGACCGTTAAAATACTTTCTTTATTATTCAAATTTCTTATAGCTAATGTCTGTTTTATACGCTAGATTCAAAAGAAACGGCTTTACTGTCAAAGCAACACATAGGGAAAGGTTTTTTTCGACTTACCACGATACCAATAAAGTGATTCATTGGAGTAAATTTTTTTTACATCCGCAGTCAAAGTAGCATCGGAAAACTACATACTTACCACATATTATTATACATACTTAACAGGGTGGGCTTAACCCTGTTGTAAACATCTGGTCTTTTGTCTATGACATTTATAATATATTCTGTTTCCCGCTTGATAAGATGGGAAGTGGAAAACTGATATTTTTCTTACTCCTCCTCTTTAATTTCATGATTTATCTCATTGTGGGTTCCAACATAAATCACTTAAATCATTCTCCCGGGACATGTTGGTTCATTGTCTCGACAATTTTGAGGATGGTATGTATTGTTGGTGTTGGCTTGTCGATTTTGCAGTAGTAGGGACAAGTGTGTGTGGCTTGTATGTAAAAAAATTGTTACATATAGCATAGTTTTACATGTACACATTTTTACAGAATACGATTCCGATCACACAACACGGGCTGGTCTGGGGACATACCACTAAAAGAATGTCCAAAAGAAAACGTTCCATGGCTAGTTAAAGGTAACGTGATAATTAACGTTTTAATAACATTAGAAAAACATTTTATATAGTCACAATTCTGTTCTGCTGCTACAGCGGGGCTAAAGTAGATTTGTATTTTTGATATCGCTCGCGCGATGCTGAACTGTAAAAACCCACCCTCTCCTATTTTGAGAATCCCAAAAAAATAAGGAATTTCCCAAAACTAGGGGAGTTACTGGACTAGCAGATAACGAAATGCCCATGCTGTCAGAATAGTCTTTTCTCTTACAAGTTATGGCAACCGTACTCACACGAAGAAACACAATTATTGTTATTCCACTGCAGTCTTCTGTTCGGAGGTACTGCTCCAGTCTCTCGCTAATCTCGAAATCTCGCTATGTCCTATGTCTTTAATTGAATGTTACAATAATATGTTAATTTGATTTGTGCAGTGCCAACCGAGGGTGAATCTCAGTTCATGTCGGTGTGGTGCCGCGTGGTGCGGGCGCGCTCGGACGGCCGCGTGCTGGCGACCATGTGGCCGCTGTACGTGCTGCACTCGCACCTGCCGCTCGATACTGACGTGAGCGTTCCTTAATTATATCATCTCTGATCTTTCATTCCGAAGAATACATTACGCTTGTAATTGTTTTTTACCATCATTAGAAATTATTCTCCTACCATGGCTTTAATTCGTTTGGAGTCAGCTTAACGTGATTTACTTCCATACATTTCTGTTTGCTGTCACTACCTTCTACCTTCACACAAAAAGATATACTTAACTGTTTTTTTTTAAATAAAAAATCCAAATTCGTATAAAAATATTTTATTCATTAATCAATACGTCTCTACGTGACTAACTGAAATACTAAACATGTAACTAAATTAGAATAAACAAAATAATAATATGAATTATAGTTGTAGTATTCTAACATTTGCGTAATTATAAGAAATCAGTAGAATGAAACAGGGAAAAATTGACAATATTTATTATTTATTGTAAACAACAGGTGCTGATAGTGACGGAGCCGACGACGACGACGACACAAGACCTGACGCCGGTGCAGCTGCAGCCACCGCCCATCATGCAGACCACTCTCGGTCGTGGATACAGCACGCACTTGAAAGCGCCCGGCACCACCTCTGCTAGGCACAGCCTCTCTTTCCAATACAGGTAATTTATATTCATATGCTGGTACTACTGGTACCTTCGTACCTTTGTAAGTGCGATAAAATGCTTTACGGACCGTCTCGCCACCTGGGAAAACCACAGGGTGTGTCGAACTCAATAAACGCTGATGATGATCGGAACCAGCATGAGCGTTTACCGACAAAAAAACCACACTCGTCAACACAACCCTATGGGAATAATGCTACTACCTACTACATAAAGAAGACAAAGTCATGAATATGTCTCAGTGCTACAAAATTTCCTTGTCAGACCTGTAGGGGCCTTCCACAGGTCTGACATGGTGCCACCCTCGCATCGGTTTGTTTAGTCACCAAAAACGTTGTCTCTCTTACAATAATGTACTAAGAATCGTCTGGACACCGAAAAGGCAATATAATATACATATTTACTTACCCCGGTTTCGGACAAGTACCATGAAATACACCTTAGCTTACTGTTTTTGGTACATTATCTTCCGTCAGGAATGTATTTTCAATAACTATATTTTATAAATAAAATGTTATTAAAAATGATTAATAAACATATTCAATATTATTTTTATAGCATATCTGATCAGTAAGTTACGCATTTTATCATTTATTTTCTATAATCTGTCTCTTCTTTTCTTAGCTTATGTTTGATCGTAGCATTAGAGTATTCACACTGAAGTGCCAGTATGAATATCGAAATTTAAAAGGACAGGAATTAAAATTGCGGCAGACATAAAAGCGTTGCGGTGCCGACACATTATTGTCAACATTTTAGTTTCCTTTAAAACTCCTAGTATGGCACGGTTACTTAAAAGTTAAAATTACAGATATTGATATTGTGGGTTTATATTACCAGTAAACGCCTCGTCACGTCCAGCAACTCTCACGACCGTAAGAGAAATGGTCTCCGCACTCTACTGTAGCGCCGCATTTTAATGAGACACTATAGTGTTGAGGTACCGCACCGTTTTTGTGTGTGTCAGTTCTTATAGAGGATATACGCATGGACCTATAAAAAAAGGCGGACGGAATCTCGCTAAGAAAAGATTGAAGAACTAATATGGTCGCGGTATTTGAATGTGTGACTGAATAAAGGGTTGTCATATGAAACAAAATTTCCCCATTTTTAAACTTTTGTTATACCGATAACGACGTTTAGACGTAATTTTCTGTTTTGCGTAAATAGCGTAATTTTTCTAATTTGTATTTTTATAAATTCAAAAACAAAATGAAGCAAACAAAACCCATTATCGTCAAAGTGTATGAGAAACATTTTCACACCAGGTCTCGTCCCGATGTTTTCCTTCGTCGTCTGAGCATGTGATAAATTCGCAAATGACTTCGAAAAGTACCTAGTACATTAATAGTAGTAGTATTATTTTGTAATAAAATTATTCCTCCAAACTTAATTTCCTGTAGCAAACCTAAAATATATACATATTTATATAGGTATTTAATTATAAAATAATTATCTTTGTAATAGAATTAAATGCACAAAGGATCAATCAAACTCCCATATTTTTGCGAAATTTTCCCTATAAATAATTGACAACACTGGTATAATGGTTGAGGTTTTGTGTTTGAAAAAATAGCATATTTGTAAAATTATATTATATAGAAAATAAGTGGTACATTACGCACGCACTTGTGGTAAGTAATCCCTTGAAATTTTTTTGTTTTACCACTATGATTTCGGCAGCATTTTACGACCAGAATTATGCCGTCTTGCGGCATAATTCTATTTGTTTTGACACAACTAAAACGACATAAGACACGATGTTCTTTTCGTAATGGCTGTGACACTGACTTCGTCTTGCTATGTATGCGTGTGAACTGACATCCTATTTACTATTGTTGCCTCGCATGTTGTTTAGCGAAATTCCGTCCGCCTTTTTTTATAGGTCCATGGATATACGTGAAATATATTTTCCATGAATGTATATAATGAGAATATATATAATATGTTCTGATTATATACATTATTTCAAAATTTAGAGTCGACTACGCGCGAGCGACACCAAGGAGTTCAACGTCCACAGGGTACGGTAATTGTTTACCATCAGGCGGCTTCACGCTTGTTTGCCACGTGGTATAAAATAGTAATTTTATATGAATGTTGTTTCAGTTTAATTTCTCTATATTTATTTTAGATACTTATACGATACTTAGTGTAAATAATGATGATGAGTAATGTGTTTATAGGGACATCGAATGCCCGGTGACGCGTGAGGCGGTGCCTCTACACTACGGCGTGACTGACACCTCAGTATTCGATAAAAGCACGCCAGTATCAAACATAGAAGATGTTATCCAGCATATTCTGCGATGGTTCGTACAGGTCATTTAAAAAAAATCTTTAAAAATTCGTAAATTTTCGGCAATGTTTACTAGGTACTACAGACTTACTCTCTATTTAAATCAGACCGTAATTAAAGCTGCCAAGAATTAGAGTATGAAATTACTATGAATATGATACGATTCATAGGTGGAATGCAAATAACTCATTAGAATTGCGTAAACATATTTGTATTGATGAGTAGTATTCACCATGACAGGGGTGGTGGCAAGCTTCACAATTCGTCGCCATTCCTCTCGTACTGTTGCTTGCCTCGTGCATTCGTGGAGTCATGATGACCACGACCACTCTGCCAAGTGTAACGACAGAGAAGGAGAAGAAGAGTAGTATTCATATTGTATGATTGTGAGGCAGTGTACCGTAACGAGTTAACAACCTATATTTTTATGCTACGTGTAGAAATGAATGGATACAGAAGTTTCTAGAAACAATACGAATTAATAGTGACCAGAAATGGTTGAAGTAGCAAGAACCTACGACTATTGGCACATCACTCACTTATCAATTCAATAATAATAGTAATCTTTGTTACCCTCTCTCTTATAGCACTATTATAAAGATATTTTACTGACGTGTATTTGTTCAGGTTGGACCGTTCGAGCTATAACGCCACCTCACATTGGCCATATTCGCTCGTCTCCAGACATTGGGATGGAGAATGGCAGGCCGCGTCTCTGCAGCCAAGATGTGACGTCACTGTGAGTGTGTCAAACATAACCTACATAACTAAGTTTTAATTTTATAATTAACTGTATTTTATTGTTTTAACTAGATGGCGCTGCGTTAGAATGTCCGGATATATATTTATCTTTTATCTATATATATATATGTCGTGGAAAACGATATTGTTTAATATTAATTTGCTCATCTGTTTATCTTAGTACAGGGCGAAGGAGTAGACGCCGTGACGTGACTTGATATTGTAATAGTGACACGGGGCAGAGTTGTATTGGGGAGTGAGGGATTGAGAGAGCGCATTATTATTCGAGTCGCTGACCAGATCACTCCAAAACAAAACTGTCGGTTTACCTTGCTTCTTTTAAAGTGCGTTGTAAGAATTAATTATCATTGTTAAGTAGACATTAAGGTGAGGTTATAATTGTTAAGCTATTATTATTTTTTCGCCACCTACGCAATGGACCCTGTACCACCTACTCAGGAAGGAGTCAGTGGTAACGTTCAGCCATCGTGCCCGCCGTCATATATGTACAATCGCTTGTCCTGACTGAATGACGCTTGTGTTGACTGATTCATCAGCGCAGAATCTAAACCACAGGGGTTACAAACTTGAAATTTGACGCATGCATTTTAATACAAAAACATTCACTAAGAAAGGAATTTTAGAAATTCCACCCCGAAAGGGGTAAAATGTGGGAAGAATGGTTGTATGGAAACCCGTCATTTTCAAAGTTAGAGAATAGAGATACTCGTATGAAATTTCATGTACAAGTTTTTGCTTAGAAATAAATAAATACATTAAAGGGAAATAAATCCCGAAATAAGGGATTTATTTCCCTTTAAGAGGGTGAAATAGGGGTTGAAAGTTTATATGGGAAGTCCCTCATTTTTAAAGTAAGAAGCACAACTATGGAATTCAACTACTAACGGGCAAAATGAGGAGGAGAAATTAGATAATAAATTCGCGGGCGAAGCTGCAATGAACAGCTAGTTTATAATATATATATATATCTTGATTCGTGTTGTACGCAAGGGCGGATCCAGCATTCAAGTTGGGGGTCAAAGTCGTGTGGTCTAATCATGTTAGAGTCCAATTCGATTACAAGAATAAATCCAATAAAAAAATATATTTTATGGTTGATGTAGGTTGGATCATGGTGGTCATGCCACCCCTGGTGAGCCCAGGGGTGGCATGACCACCATGATCCAACCCTGAGTGCGCCCTTGGTCCTAATGCCTTTTTGTTCCTGTAGGTCCGCTACCAACCCGTGCGCGCCGGCGGCGGCTGCAGCCTGGAGATCTCGCTGTGTCCGGTGGCGCTGCTGTGTAACGCGACGCCCATCTCGCTCACGCTGCGAGGGCACGACGCCGTGCCGCTGTGCAAACTCGATCCGGGGTCGGCAATATCCCCACCTACGGCTATACTCACTGTACGTATTTTAAATATCAGTAACTGGAAACTATTTTTGCGGGTTTTAATATTTTGTTGTCAAGGTTTCAGATCATTTACAATATACATGATCGGACAAATTGAGGTGTAGTTGTAGTTTTGTTGGTAGTACTACTGAAAACTATAGATACGATTCTGTTAATTAGGTACTGAAAAACCGATTTATGGAGTACGAATTCATTGTATTCTTTGGCAGCTTTGGTTGGTCAATTTTATGCTTGGATTTGGTTCGAATAGAATCTATTATTGGTTGGCCACCATCTCCATTTAAAGAAGTATTTTTTTAACTTCAATTTCGTAAATCTTACATCGGTTACATTTTGCTAGAACTTTTGGTCTAACAAGTCGGATGTAATTCTAGGTTTTTTTTTCATGTCTTTTTGCGATGGATGCTAATAATAAAGAATCCGATATAGTACAACTACAATTTTATTAATCACAATAAAATAGCAGCTTCATGTATAATAGTTATAATTCAATGTGTAATGTAAACTATGTCACACCTGGTGTCACTTGTGCCCAAAAAACTGCACGAGGGACGATCTCTGTCTGGCCACGCCTAATATTATTGAAGTGGCCTCTTACTATTCAGACGTTGTTCAGGCCATTGACACGATAAAAAGAACAAGAATGTGTAATATCCGTGTAGTGTTAGAACTCAGTATATCAATTTCTTATTGCCATCAGCTACCCAAAAAAAGACAATTTCAGCTACAGGAAAGATGTAATTGTTTCAGAAACCGTTCTTCATGTCGGTGGAAGTGGGTCGCGAGACGTACGTGAGTTGTCAGCTGCAGGTGTCGGCGGTGGAGCCGGGCCGGTACGGCGCGCCGCCGCACGGTCACGTGGCGAGAGACCACGCCGCGCACTTCTCTGTGCTGTGCAACCAGAAGGTACGACGCGAAACTAAGAAAATACTCCTCGTTGGTCTAGTGGTCGTAAGTGCGACCTGAGGCTCGATTCGCTTGTCGACGGCTCGTAGACACCCCTCCTATTATATGGGACCTAAAAAGTACTGTGCATGTACTGTATGTACTGTGGGGTGTACATTAATCTACCTAACCCGGCTATGGGCCCCATCACACTGGGCGTAGGCGTTCAATGAACGTATATGCAGCGCACCTAGTAGTGACGCCGTCGGACGCCGTCGTCGCAACGCGTCGCATACGCTGCGCTGTCGCGGCGTCACTACTGGGTACATGAATACGCTGCGTTAGCGCCGCAGGTGCGCGACGTATACGCCGCGTTACTGCGGCGTCATATGTATAGTCGACCATAAAATGCTTTACCAACTTTAGATTAAATTTCATTTGCACATAACAAAACAATAAGATCTATTAAGGTAACGTTAGCTTTAATGTGTGACATTGCTGTAGTACACGTTTTGTATCAATACCTGCATATATTGTTTAATATATTGGTTTTAACTTTAATATAATTTGTTATTAAATTATTATCGAATTATTTGTTTTTCTACATAAATTTCACTCATGCCATCATTATCTGTCATTTTGTCTTGTAAGCAAAAATAGACCTTATTGATTTGTGATCTGCAAACGACATTGAATAAGGGTGACGCCGCAGTAACGTGGCGTATACGTCGCGCACCTGCGGCGCTTAAGCAGCGTATTCATGTACGCTGCGACAATGCGACGCGTTCGCCGCGGTGTCGCTGCGTCTGCGCTGCGCATACGTTCATCGAACGCCTACGCCCAGTGTGAAGACGCCCTATACCTAACCCTCTGGGGACATTAGAAAATACATTCATGGTTGAAAATAAATCGATTCTTTTTTTATTGATAATACCTATATCATTTATCGAATGAGATCATCTCTGAACAATATTGTTCAACTATTTTCCATTGCGCAGGTGACGCTGCTGACGCTGTACTATGAGATCAAAGAAGACATCAACGTGCTCGGCGTATCATCCACCTACATGCTCATCAACAGGCTCGACACTAGTCTATTGGTATGAATATAGGTTTCTTCGTCAGCTCAGATCACTTGTACCATTTGTTTTGTGTTACTATCCCTTGTATCAATGCGTTTCTACTCGCGCTGGCTGAAACGTTCTCTACTTAAATGTCTGAGTCGGTATTTATCATCATCATCAACTCCTTTGGTCGTTCTTAAAGGGATCCTGTACTATTAAATTCCAGTCAATATAGCAGGTATCAAAAACGCGAGTGTAACGAACGGGTTTATGATGAAACCGACAAAACGATTTGTTGTTGTCCCGTCGTGTGGTTGAAAGCATTACTAAAGAACCACAATGAATCTTCGCTGGTAGTTTTGAGGGTCATTAATATCCAGACAATACAAATGCAATGTTTTGCCTAAATATTATTATTTTATGTCAGGTGTCAGCAATAGCTGTTCCAAACGATACGGAGGTGGAAACAACACTGTTACGCCCAAAGACGTTCAAAGTAGTGCCGCCGACTAAAAAAGGAAGGTCAGTGACACCGTATATCTTATTTAAATACATATATGGGGTTGTTCAAATCATACCATTATATATTTATTCTGGCCATAGTGTATGTCAGTAACAATCAACTCAGCATCTCGCAGTCCACATGGACATACCTAGGCCTCTCACAAACTGCACCACATTACTTTAATTTGGGCTTCATCATCATCATATCTGCTGTTAGTCGTCCACTGCTGGACGTAGTCCGTAGTAGTCCCCCATGGATCAGCAGGACGACCGGTCCCTTGTCAGCCACACCTGCGGATTCCAGCGACCTTTACCAGGTTGTCGGTCAACCTTGTCGGGGGCATACTCACGCTGCATTTTCCAGTTCCAGAGTTAGGCTTAAAATATACTAATTGATTTATTTCTGAATGAAGTCCTGCTTTGTCGACATGTAATAGCTTCCACGGCATGGCGCTGTGTCGGTTCTGGTTGCGCGAGCGCTGGCGGGGCGGCGACGCTAGTGAACTGCGCACGTACGTGTGCCTGTCACTGCCGTCCGGTTCGTACCCAGCACGCCTACCCGTCCCCATCCGGCTAGGCGAACCGCCTGTCCGACGCTCTGTGGCTCTCATCAACTCAGAACAGAAATCGGTAGGTATTTTTTTAGAGCCTGTGAAATTATTATTTTTCGCAAATAGTATTTTAGATGGTTATCATAGATTTATGTTTATCTTTTGGAAGATAATTCATCGTTATCTGTTGCATACGTACTTTAAAATAAAACTACGTTATCCCTTTAAATTACATTAGTTATAATTCTGTAACTAAATACCTATTACAGGCGCGAATCATATTTTGTTTAATGTTCAGTCTGACAATGACCGGCAAATTGCAAAAAAAGTACGAAAATTTGAATTATGCGGGCTAGCGTGGAGCTTGCACCTTAAGCTGAAATTGTAGTTTTGATTTTATATGTAACTAGCTTGCAAACGTTGTTTTGTCACATTCTATGGGTTGGTGGTAGAAGAGTGAAAAAAATCTGGTGAAGGACATCCATATCACCTAGGGGCTAGAGTGAAAAATAGATGTTGGCCGATTCTCAGACCTACTCAATATGCTCACAAAATTTCATGAGAATCGGTCAAGCCGTTTCGGAGGAGTACGGGAACGAACATTGTGACAAGAGAATTTTATATATAAGACTAGCTGACCCAGCAAACGTTGTTTTGCCACATTTTAGGGGTTGGTGGTAGAAGGGTGAAAATTTAGTGTTGTATGTATTTTTTAATGCCAAATCTAAAAAAAAAACCAAAAAAATATTTTGTCTATAAAATAAAATAAAAAAATTTAGGGGTGGACTACCCCTAACATTTAGGGGGATGAAAAATAGATGTTGGCCGATTCTCATAGATACCGGATAAGCACAAAAATTTCATCAAAATCGGTCGAGCCGTTTCGGAGGAGTTCGATTACGCACCCCGTGACAGAAGAATTTTATATATTAGACTAGATGACCCAGCAAACGTTGTATTGCCACATTTTAGGGGTTGGTGGTAGAAGAGTGAAAAAAAAACTGGTGAAGGACATCCATATCACCTAGGGGTATGAAAAATAGATGTTGGCCGATTCTCAGACCTACATAATATGCTCATACAAAATTTCATGAGAATCGGTCAAGCCGTTTCGGAGGAGTACGGGAACGAAAACTGTGACACGAGAATTTTATATATTAGATAATGAAAATAAATAATTGACTTTGACCTTTTTATATTTTCGTATTTATACCGATTCCTTTACACGTTCGGTACCGGCAGATACCGATAGTGGTGAGTCAAATGCGTCACGACAGCCGGCACGTGATCGTGGTGTCGCACGACCCGTGCCCGCAGTTCGTGGTGCACAACCACACGCGCATGATGCTCGCCGTCGCGCAGCCGCTGCACTCCACCGACGAGCCGTCCACCAGCTCCGTCATAGAGGTAACTATATCACCAAAAAATAAAATATCACTAAAAAAATATTTAAAATTGTCTTAAATATTTTTTTATAGATTCTTAATTGTGTTTACATAATGACAATTACTTAAAAGATATATTTTTTTAGTTAGTTACGATTTAAACCCAGAAAATATTTAATAAAAACTCACGCACTGTCCATGTTTCAGCCGCGTAAAGAAAGAATACCAGCGTTCGCACGAGTCTGACTTTAGTGGCTTTGGTGATGTTGGGATTCCTCCACACTTTCTTTAATTTCCATAGCCACACAGCGTGCAGCCACATAGCAGCCACAGTGCGTGAGTTGAAAAAGGGGAAGATAGATGCTCTAGAGATGTGGTGCTGGAGAAAAATTGTCATTATGTAAAGACAATTAAGAATCTATAAACAAATATTTAAGACAATTTTAAATTTTATGCATATTCCCTATTGGAGAAACACATTCCTCAATTTTTTTCTAAAATATAATTCTCTTCGGAAATCCAAATAATTAGATTAATAGCTGCACGTACACTCGCAGATCTCGCATCCTTCTGCTGCCACCTTCAGAAAAACTATGATATTTACAAATAACGTTTTAGGCAGCGCAGGAGTGCCCAGGTGCACGCTGGTGGTGTATGGTGCCGCCGGACTCCGCCATCCACTACTCCACCCCGATGTACTGCTCGCGCTACCCGCCGGACTCTTCACCACCACTCTCCAAGACCTCGTCCAACGTGCCCTTCCTCACATTTGCTAGAGGACAAGGTATTCCAACACCGGCCTTAAGTTTACCGATAAATTTATATGTATATGTATGTATGTAACGTATCCTATACTTTATCATTATTATAACACACTGCAATACCGAAGTTAAGTATTATCCTCTCTGAGAGGGCATAGCGAGATTCCTCGTTCTAATTGAGATGCCCGACTAGGGAAGTACCTGCGCCTTACAGTAGACCGCAGTGAATCAACAATATTTGTATTTCTGCGAGTGAGTAAGGTTACCAGAGCTCGTTGAGGAAGTGAATATTCTGACAGAATGGTAATTCCGTTTGCTGTCAGTTTAGTAATTCCCTCTTTTAAGAAATCTAAACGGTTTCTGCAGGGGTTGGCAACGCATATGCAAGCCTTCAGGTGTTGCAAATGTCCATGGGCGGTGGTGATCACTTACCATCAGGTTTGCCCCCTTATCACCATAAAAAAATGAAATGCACGTCTGAATCTCAGCAACAGAAACATCAAACAAATGTTGATATTGAATGTCTTTTGACACTCCTGATGGGTTCTAGTAACGACTTGAAAAGTTTATTTATTATTATAAAAAAATGTTGTATGTAAAGTTTACGAACGAAAATTTTATATGATTACAATCCGAACACGGTGTCCGGAAATATTTATTTATTTATAGTTTCTTCTTTCACACCAAAACTAGAAATAGTAAAAAAGCGGTTGATTTTAAAGGCTTTATCTACATCCATGCTATAAATCCTCTATAAAAGTTCTTGAAACAGTTAGCTTATTGCCAACATTAAAACAGCCAGTGTCATAGTAACCATAATATCATACAAACGGGTGTTATAGTGTACTAAATTTCATAATGCAACTCCTTTTTTACTCATCGATCAGCCACATTCTCATGGCATCTTTATGAATTTAAAAAAAAAGGATATTGTCATGCACGTGCCTTTCACTACCGAAGTAATAAAAAAAAACTTATTCGAATTTTTGAATTGACGTCCTATTTCGCCATTTTTGTTCAATAATAGTATTGAAAAAACTATACATATATATTTTGTTATTTACAAAAATGAGTGATACAAGCTTTGATAACACACCACCCGATATTTCTAATGTAGCAAAGGACTATTATTACCTATATATAGTTTGTTTGTATTAGATACTTAGTAATTAAAGTTTCCATGAATTTGCATAGAGTTCTTACAACACTGTACAGTACCCTATGGTTTCAGAACCTTTATAGAGGATTCAATTCAATTCAAATTTATTGCATTCCATAATGTTATAAATACAGGTGTTAAGGCTTAGTTCTAGATACAATTATGGACCCTGTCGGGCACAGCATAAGTATAGTAAGAGAGAGGAGGAAAAGTGATTTTTTAGCAATTTATTTTATGTTATAGTATATATAATATATTAATTCATATCATGGGTGTAAATAAAGTCTTGTATATATATAGATGAAACCGAGCTGCAGTGGTGCTCGCCGGTGGTGGCTGCGGACGGGGAGCACCTGTTGCAATACTACGGCGGCATCACCGTCAAGCTGCGCGTGCGCACACACCCACACTCCACGCTGCTAGAGCTGCAGGACGTTGATCATGTTAGTACACATACTTATTATGCTACTATAACATTATCGCTAGACCGAATAAGATTTTATTATAATAAATGATCTCGTAAGGTACAATTAATACAAACAAAAAAAAAGATCATATTCGTATAAGGAAATATGAAAATTACTTTCTTTTACGACCTTTTATTATTATCTGTTGACTCATTGGTTAGCTGTATGATTTTGTGTATTCAGAGATATGGACTTATGGGTGGATTGTGTGTTAGTATACTATTGAAACTAGTTTACGTATTATAAATGTTTCAGAACGACATATCGGCGAGGGACATCAGGCGACGTTTGTACGGCGCGTTAAGTTCCATTGAAACTGAAAGGTCTCAAAAGGTAAGGATCTTATGAATACATATTATATCGTATTGATATAATATGAAGAAATTTAAACGTACATAACTCGAGCATTTCAGCTATCTCAAGAAATTTAAACTATTGTATCAACCATCTAGCATCCGTAACACAAGTCTTGCTTATTTCAAAACTAGATGGTGTTGCGTGTCCGGATACGTTTAGACCTATATTTATTGTTTTCATTCTTTTATTACTTAAAATGTCTTTTCTGTCGAGTGAGCATATTGCTTTAGAAACGTTAGATTCGCGATACACAATTATTATTATTAAACCTCTCATAAATATTGATTTTTCTGTTACAGGCACTAGCACAAAACCCTGATTTGGAGCGAACTAATGCTAACTCGAAGCGTAAGTATTCCGTGCTTTATTCGAATTTGTGCAAGAAAGAGTCAGAGCGAGAGGGAGTGTGACAGAGCAAGAGAGAGTGGGACAGTGCGAGAGAATAAATCTTTTGTCCGGAAGATATTTATCATTATTAATTATTATATTACATGGCAGTACTAGTCGGTGAAGACGTAACGACTGAACATGGCACTGAGGCTGAACTGGCGCGGAGCATAAAAAGCAAATCGACGTTGGAGGAGGCAGTCAGCATCAACTACGAAGAGAATCAGCCCTCTGCTACAGGAAGCGAGAGGAAGAACCGCAGTACTATTGTCTTGTTCTCTAGCGACACCAAAGGGAAAGGTAAACATTACTAATCCTACTAACTAATATTTTTTTATTTCTTCCTTCTTTCAGATAATACTTTTGAGTTTACCGTAAAACTCAGGAATAAATAACCTAAGCCGTAGACTAATTTTTAGTCTACTTTTTTTCTGGCTTCTAAGAGGAAATACTGTGTTATGTGCGTGTACTGTACAGCACATACAGTATTTCCTATAATAATAAATAGGCTGTGTTCTGAGGAATTGTTTGCCATGGTACCCACGGCCACATTCTACCGTCGTACTTCCCGCCATCGGCAGCGAATTCATCCCCGAACCTCGGAACCAATCTCTGTCGGTTCCAAAGGAATTTCATACCACGCCCAATTAGGATGTGGAATGAACTACCTACTGAGGTTTTCCCAAACGACTGCAGCATTGGGTTCTTCAAAAAAGGGATAAGATATTACAGGGTCGGCAACGCGTGAGTGACACTTCTAGTGTTGTAGACGTTTATAGGCTACTATAACCGCTTACCATCAGGCGGGCCGTAAGTTTGTTTGCCACCCGTGTGGTATAATAAAACCTACTTACTATAAAATATACTTCCGAAATCTTGGATTGTTTTTATAATTTTTTAACATATTTTACTTGCAGATTTTGCAACCGAAAACAACGAAGCGGACCCATATAACAAAATCCTTCATTATGCGAGTGATATATTTACATCGGAATGTACCTTCAAACCCCTAGCAACAGATTCAGGTGAGACATAAAATAACAAGACCCGAAAGTGACAGATTGCTAACGAGTGTGTATTTATACCACGAGTTCACGGGACAATGTCCAGATGGGCATTGTCCCATTAGATAATCTACGAAGACAATATTTTTTCATCTACATCATTCAAAAGTGAAGTAATAACTTTATGAATGTATCGATGACATTAAGTGCGACTTAGTTGAGCGTAAGGACAAAGTGTTAATGGAATTTTCTATGAAATTTAATGACGATAATCTTTCCCTCATATCGAACCTATAATCAGAAGAAATTCCTCCCTATTTCCTATTAGAGTTTACAAACACAAAAATGTACAAAAGACAAACTAAACCCGATCGCTCGACCCCTGCACTAACCGTGCCGTTAAATTGTCTTGTTTAGACTTGGGGAATCTTGACGCGTCGTGGGCGGACTACGAGCGCTTCCGCTGCGTGATCTCCAGCATCGCGGTGGAGATGGCGGCGGCGCCTGACGTGCAGCCGCTCTTCGCACTGCACTTAGACCGCACGGCGTTGCTCGTGCTGGTTGATGACAAGGTGATGTAACACTTCATCATTAACCTAAATATTCTCCTACTGCTAGGCTCAGGGCATCCTGAATCCTGATCCTGATCCTGAAATCCAGCACGCTAGTCTCGTTAGCAGATTTTAATCGAAATTGTGATAATCCCTCTGACTTTTCTTTTACTATGCCCAATCTTATATATATCTTCTGATTATATAATATTTCATTCACAGACAACGAAAACAATTGTATCGATAGCAGACGCACAGATCGACAACTTGCAGTACGACAACGGTCAGTACGACTTCGCGGTGGTGGCGAGCACGCGGGCGTCGGCTCTGGCCGCCGACCACTGGCCGCCGCTGTGGAACATGTTCGCCGAGAGGCAAACATTCGCCACCCGACAGGATTCCGCCAGGCTGCTGTTCAACCTGCAGCACGACATGTGGAGCGTCATCCAGCACGAATACAGAGGTGTGTCCTATTGCTGCAACTGGATATTAGTTATTATATTATGTATAGGAGTAGTCTATTATTTTACATAATTTTATATATGATGTATAGAGAGATTTTTTGCTCAAATTGAGGTGTCTTATTGGGGACATAGCAATTGTTGTGTTACTCATTATTCTGACTATTCTGACAGCATGTGAATTCAGTTTGCTGTCAGTTTAGTAACTCCGCTATTTTAAGAAACCTAAAACGGTATTACAAGTTGGCATTACGCGAGGGACATCACTGGTATTGAAAACTACTAAGTTACTGTTACCGCTTTACCATCAGGCAGACCGTAAGATAGTATAAAAAATAAAGGTATACCTTTTTATATTTACTAGTTTTTATTTTCATATACTTCTTGTTCAGAGCTGACGGAGGTGGAGATAAGACTGGGCACGCTGGCACTGTACGTGGAAGACGCGTACGTGAAGGCTCTGGTGGAGCTGGTGCGGCTGCTGGCGCCGGAGGGCGCGGGCGAGCCGCCCGAGCTGCGCGAGGAGCGCTCGCTGCAGACGCCACTGCGGCTGCGCCTGCTGCACGTGCACCCGCTCGACCTCACGCTAACCTTGCACACCGCAGTAAGTGCTAATCAAAACTTATAAATGCTAATATTACTCTGAAATTACTCTGTTATTTTTATTGACACCGTATTCTTGTGTGTACGTTCTTAGGTGCGGATGTATATAGCTCTTGATCAGAGTCCACTGCGGCTGAGCGCGTTCAAGCTGCACGATATGATCACGTCATCAGAGCGTCTCACACACGCACTCACCGTACACTACCTTTCTGCCGCCATATTGGGAGCAGGTAAATTTTGCTTACATGATTTTAGCTAAAGTATGTCTGTCAGTTACCTCTTCGGGCTTCAACCGCTGCTGCTGCTTTAGATGAAATGTTGTCTCGGACATGATTCCTTAACACTTTCAATGAAAATACGACCTCGTGGAAAGACACTGAACTCCGAGTCGACACTACTGGAATAAAATTAACGCGAACTCGCGGGGCGAGTCTGTGGTAATGAATGTGTTCAAAGGGTGAAAAGGGGGTTGGAAGTTTGTATACAGTATCGATAATCTATAAAAAATGGTAAGAAATAAATAAACAGATATATGATAAAGCACACTTTATAAAACTCAAAATTTTACGCCATATAATTTAAATTTTCTTACCAAATTTCAGAAAGGACTTTTATTTATATGGTGTATTTCAATATTATGTTGATTTAATTTCGTACTAATAATAATGTTACAATAGGTTGGGTAGTCGGTGGACTAGAACTCCTAGGTGCTCCTGGTGCGCTAGCGGCCCGGTTAGGTGGCGCCACTGGCGGCGTGAGGGCCGTAGCGTCTGCGGCCGCGGCGGCGCTGCTCCGCTCGCTCAGCGCTTGGGCCGGCTCCCTGGCGAGGAACCTGGACCTGCTGGCCGGTGACGAGGAACACGCCAGGCGGGCTGCGGCCGCCCGCAGGAGGCCTCCGCCCAGCTTCATCGCGGGACTCGTCGCTGGAATCACTAACTTCGCTATAAATATACTTGGTAAAACTATCTCCTTCCTCTAAACATGCGTTGACGTCATATTAAGATAAAAAAAACGTGTAGATTGTTTAACCATGTAAATTTATAAAGTAACATTAGTTTAGCTCGATAAAAAGCCGTGATGGCCACTAGGCCATAGGCCAAATTCAGAAATTAAATCTCCTGTTCGAACACAAGGCTCGCTTTTCGGATATTTTGTGCGTTTTTATCACATGCTCAAAGGGTAAAAGAAAACTGTGAGGAACCTGTATGTTTCAGCTTGAGAGACTCGATGGCGCGTGAAGTCTGAGTGAAGTCGAATGAGAGGAGGCTCAATAAGTTGAGATACGACCCGTACTCAATGTTTTCGTGAAATAACAACTCGATCAAAGAATATTACTGGTCTATAGCTTCATCTAAAATTTCAATCACCTTATTACTGTAAATCCTGCTGGTATAACATAAATTCAACGAAATTTATTGTTTAAAATTTATGCGTAGGTACATATTTATTAGACATACATATCTAACAATTCTGATTGCACTCCATAATGTTAAATTCAAGTAATAATAGTAATTAGACTTAATTAGAATATTGAATTAACGTTGTTTGATATCTCAGGCGCTGTCGGCGGTCTAGCGCATCACCCGTTAGTGGGCGTGGCAGTCGGCGAGACGGAGAGCGGCGCGACCGCCCTGCGGCGCGGCCTGCTCGGGGCACTCACTAAACCGCTCAGCGCCACCGCGGATCTCGTTGCATACGCGGGCACTGGGCTGCTACGCCAGACTGGTTGGGATCCCATGCCGGAGGTGAGTACAATGGGTTAATCGAAGGTGTACAAATGTCCATCCACAGGTCGTCGAAGTGCTTTAGAATGCGATGATACTAAAAAACCTGACTGTTTTGTTGGACGTCGAAATTCAACTTCACGTTTACAATCCCCGCACATTGGTATCATTGGTGCATTGCATGATTGCAATAGATTAATAAGGTAGCCAGTAGGCTAGTTACTAATGAATAGACGAAGTATGCCAAAACCATTTTTGGCATACTTTATCTATTCGTTAGTAACAAGAGGTTAAACACATAAACAAGTCTTGAAAGTTAAGGTTAAACGCAACTAGCATTATACAAACACCTGACATCAACCGCCGGGCAGTAGCCCGCTAGGCATAACACCTAGCTTAGTCGAAGGACCATCCTTTACCTATGAATAAATTAACAGCTTCTTCCCTCCATAAGCTTTTGACTACAACGTTCTTTATTGAACCCGCAGCCTCGTCGCACATGGAGCGCGATAGAGGCGCGCACGCAGGCGGGCTGGCACCGCGACTGCGTGCGCTGGACGTTCCGCCTGTGCGAGCTCACCGCGCTCGTCGGCTTCGAGGTGCTGCTCGACAACGCGCCGCTACAGCTGCTGCTCACGCACAAGGTACTGGGACAGAGAGACACGAAAGATGCGTTAAATAAACGCCAGAACTCATTAGAGGAGTGAAAATTTGTGGGACAAACGTAGTCCCATACTAAGATTTTCTCCTGTGTCGTGGGTGCGTTCCCAAACACAATCTTCACACACAGAAACGCCCAGACCCGGAACAACTACCTGTAGAACATACAAATATTTGCTCCGTGCGGGGATCGAACCCGCAACCCGTGACGCACACGCACAAGCCGGCCAGCCTCTGCGCCAATCAGTCAAACTATGACAGCATCTGTATTCCGTTCGTTGTCAGTTTAGCAACTCCCTTACTTTAAGAAATGTACGCGGTGTTGCAACGTCTATAAGATACGGTAGCAGCTTCCTATCAGACGGGCCATAAGCTGGTTTGCCACCCTTGTAGTATACAAAAAAGAACTAGTGATTAAAAAATGGAATCAAACGTACTTTTTACGGAATATCGCAGAGGTATTACGCAATAATAATAATTTTTATTCCTTTAAAAGTACAAATAATCAGCATAATTCGAGCCTCGGGTCCTTATTCTAGGTTACGGCAGACAGAGTTATGTTAACGTAACTTGTCCTTCTGTTTCTGCTATTTTCTTCGATAAATAATAGCTTGTAAAAAATCAGGAATAATAAAAGTCGGACGCTATGTAACAATGTTTATAATAACTCGCTTTCTTTTGGTACTGTTCAGCCGTAATATTGAAATTATGTTGTAAATAACATCTTTATTCATCATTGGTTTTAAGGTTCTGGAAAGTTTTATTTATACGAGTACAATCTAGTTGAGAGATGTTGTATGTTAGTAAATAATAATATTCTTGTCAATTACAGTTCTTAGTGGTGGCGGACCCTGAGTCGGAGCGCATCGTAGAGATGATAGAATTTCGATTCTGTACCCTGGAACCATATCAAGGACAAATCATTGAGGTAACTGTCTCTCTGTCTCTGAGTAACTGTTGGCGTAGCTCTTGCATAGTCCACATTATGCAAGAGCTACGCCAACAGCCATCATTTTCAACAATAAATCCTTTAATATGTAGGTACCGGAAAAAACACGGGACGCCTGGCAGATGTGAAACATCGACATTATTTTGTAAAAGTAATATGCAGAAAATAACATATTGAGATAGGAACTAAATATGTCATAATGATAAAATAAAATATTACGATTTTTTTCCAGATAACGATGACTATTTATTGAATAAACATTTACTTTCATTAAATACAAAAAGAGGTCTAATACAATTCACAATTCGAAAAAAAAAGGTAAACTTGAAAATAGAACTAAAATCAAATTTAAATTTCGTAGCGACGCGTCGCAAATCGGTTTTACGTGCGACTATAGATGTTTCACATCAAAATAAAAAAACTATTTTATTCAAGAGGCTTTGCTCGGGTAGATATAGGTATTTAACAGTCATTCAAAAATATATATTATATATAACACAGCAGACTTTCTTTCCATGCCTAGAACACTCTACCAAGTCTGCTTTTGATAAAAAAAAACAATCTAAATAAACTGTAGTGTACATCACTTAGCTCTATTGTCAATAGTTTAAGCAGTGTACGCGATAAGGATATTTTTCACACCTTGGGTTACATTATCGAAGATTTCATACTTCCATGATTCCTAACTTAATAAAAAGATTACAACCAATGTTTATGAGGGACAATGCAGGATTCTGATGGTGAAACAATTTTTCAAATCGTTCCATTAGTTTTGGAGTTTATTCAATGTAAACACACAAACACACAAACAAACAATCAAATCTCTTCTCTATGTAATATTAGAGTAGATTTGCGATTTCCATCAGATTGCCATAATTGGTTCAAATCGTGTTTAATTCTAATGAGTGGTTTGAGCCTTTCTTGAGTACTTTTATTTATTCGTCATAGGTACTATTTATCATATATCCATGCATACTTAAAAAAAACAATTATACATTGGGTATTTTAATAGTCATATTTCAGCTGCTTTCTTATCTAGGATGCTTTACCAGAGGAGGCGTTACCAGATATTTCAGTACCTTAATATGATACTGTTACATTACAGTTGCGAGTCGCACAAAAGCGGCTGTCGAAGTTGCCTGAAACCCGGATAACTGACGAGGATGATGAGTATCAGGTTTGTGTGATTAATTTCTATAAAATATTAGGATTCATTTATTTCTTAGTTTGTAGAGATTTTTATATTTCCAACGTTCAAATGATTTAAAGCGACTCATGGTCACAAAAATTAGACTGAATTATATTATATGAAGTACGTGTGTTATATTTTGTACGTATTATTATTTAAAAATGATATGCAAATTTTTCTACAATATATAAACATTCGACTGTCATTACAAGTGGGTGTGTGTTCGCGTGTAGATAAGTGCGGCGGCGATGGCCCGCGTGGCGCGGTACACGGGCGCGGAGCGCGGCTCGCAGCAGCAGCAGGCGGAGCAGCGCGTGCTGTCGCTGCTGCCGCCGCCGGGCCGCTCGCACGCGCTGCACGCCGCGCTGGCCGCCGCGCTGCACCACAACTCCGACTCACACTTCCCGATGCTATGACGCCCGCCCACCACCCCGCCCGCCAACGTGCCACGTAAACGCACTTACGTCACAAAATAATGCAGAACTTGAAACCAATTATATAATATTACATTACATTTTACCGCCTCGTCGCTTGCAACAATCTGATTATATTATTTTAACAGTATAAGAATTAAGTAACAGAGCAACTCAAACGGTTAACAAACCTTAAGAAAAAGTATTGTTAATTTGGTAATTTAAAACCAAATATGTAAGTTATTAAAGCAAATTACTGCCCGTAGCGAAATAAAATTTCGTTCAACATGCGCACATTATTACATCCATTGAATACGTCACACAAAAATGTATTATGGACTGTGTTCATTGATATTTATTATTAATAATAATAAAATATAACATTCGCAATAGTACCTAGTCTTAAATATCATACATACATTAAAATTTTATGTATATGTAAGTTATTATAACAATAAGTTCTAATGTGATACAAGGAGTTTATTGAGAGAAATTTGCAATAAGAAAGGTCACAATAATAAAGCCTCTACTGCATGCCTTTTGAAGTAAGACAGAATTGCACACAATTTTATACATACCATGTATATTGTTTATCATTTTTACCGTATTATGTTGACATTTATACATATAAAATAAAATTCATTCGTATTTTTACAATTATAAAATTTTTACATCTACACATCGAGATTTAAAATATATAGATTAATTAACCACCACAAAAGGATATTTTTTTAGCATACAGATAACGTTATACACACTGGTACCATTAAAAACAATTTCTCTAAGACTGAGTGAATTTTAAGTAATTATATTGAGAGGAGACCCGTGCCCAGCAGTGGGACATTAATGGGTTGTTATGATATTAAGAATTCCCACGTCCATAAACACTGTGAATACTACAGATAATGTAACTGTCTCACTTTGATGTTCATTATTGAGCCGACTGTATTCAGACACAAACAATGAGCAGTCTTGATTGGTATTCGTGATTACTAAACCAACAATTTAGGATATTTTTCCACGGTAACACTGTTTATGCTACTGTTCCTATAGGAAATTGCGGAGTGACACATTTACATTAAATGTATCATCATCATCATTTCAACCGTTAGACGTCCACTGCTGGACATTAAATGTATATCAATACTTAACCCAAGTCTCAAATATGTAGTGTTATATATAAATTCATTCATGAAATGTTAATTTTTGTTATTTGTGTTTCGTCCTACGTTGTTGTCGCGCACTGATTGAACTATTTATGTATTTTATGTGTAAAATATGTGTCTATAGTGTATATATATATATATATATTGTATTACAGATATTACTATAATAGATAGCATACCATCACGCCTATCGTCCCCAAAGGGAAAGGCAGAGGTGTACTAATGTGCTTACACATTTCACCAGCCCATGAAATAGGGAGCGTTAATCAAGTTCCAAAAGTCTGTATACTTCTACTGCTACGTATCTCTGTCTGTATTCTTCTTTCTAAAGTAGAAGCGAATTTTACCACAGTTAAGAAAGATCTAGCTACAATTATGATGACCTATTTCATTTCAGTTCGCATTACTATGTCATAGTCTAGTAGACAACTAAATATATATTATTACAAATGTAAAAGCTCGAATAGCAGTTTAATTTTCAAGAAATTATAATTTAAGATTCACCAATGAACTGTAAGATAAATAAATAAAATTATTGCCCTTAAAGAGATGCAATAAAATCTTTTGGAGCAATAAAACTATGTATAACTGTTTTGCCTATGGGGGATCTTCATTTATATTTAACTATCGTATGGCTACTATTTGTGCTTTTGCAATAGCGAACGCTCTTCATGTTTATAGCTGCTAGATCATATACATCAGTAGAAAAAATATTGTAATATTAATTTAATTACTAAATACTACATATAATTCATTATTAATGTAAACATAATTCATGAATATAATAACGTCATTTTTGGTTTCTATGTATCGAACAGTAGCTATGTTGGATACATGACCCAGGTATATATAATAATAATATTTATCTCCAAATAAGACAAATTACATATTATTATTTATAATTTGGTTTTATTCAAATTCTATTAATACAGTCAATATTATGTAATTCCAAATGATTGTAAATTGTTTTGTGTTTCAATACTTGACCGTTATTTTTTTTTTATGTGGATTTATGAGTTGAAAGTTCTATATAACAATTTACTTCACAGATAAAAACAGCTTATAATTAAAAAAGAAAGTTTTTGCAACTAAATAACCATTGTCCGGCGTCATTAAAGCATTACCTCAATGATTGATCAAGAGTGAAACGGACGTTAGCGCCAAGTATTATTGATAAATTTGCGTTTAGTTTTAGAAACAGATAAGTTTTAATTAAATATTATTTGGTATGGTGCTGTCCTTTCCTATGAAATAGTAAATAGTATTTACTATTCAAATACATTTCAGCGTGTACTTAGCGCTGTCACTGAAAATTGTTCTAAGATACTAATTAAAATAGCAATTTCAAGTGAGATTAATGTTTAAAGTTACGACTGCACAAGTTAGTTCGCTAGTGTCGGCTATTTATTATATGTCGTTTTAATATTTCGCGTCAGACAGGTGATGTGTCCTAAAGGCGTTGACGTACTCTAATTACCGCCATCAAGTTGCTAGGTCCTAGAAACAAAAAAGTTTACTAACATTAATATTATGACACACGTCTGGTCGCGCTTAAGTGTGTATTATTGGTAAACAAATACTACTAATAATCATTTTGTCAAATAATCTACAAGCCAGAATTTTAATTGTTCCAGCAAAAATGTTTAATGTCTTAAATAACCCATCATTCCGTGCCGTTAGCATCCAATTATGAACACAAAAAATAAATTGAATTTTAAATTGTTTATTATGTTGGTTTTAAATGAATGGTTGGATTTTTAGATTCCATTAATTATATTACCATTCAAAAATCTATTACTTGATATCTTATTCCATGTGCTTTTATCAATAGGTGAGAAAGTGGTGGCTTGTTTGTCGTTGCAACTACCAGAGCATCTACATGACAACTTCTATGACACGTCACTTATTAAAATATTAATATTTTCTTTATTGACTCAATGACAATTTTATATTTTGTATTGATTGAATAAATATTGTATAAAATTTTGTACAGACTTCCCAAAAACAAAGACTTTATTATTATGTTCCTTATTGTATTAAAAATTGTAAAATAAAAAAATGTACTGTAACTTTCTACTATATTAGCCATAATATCGTAATGTGATATTTTCAGTATAATTGTAAATTTATTTATTATAGTTATTTATTAGATAGATGTCGTGTTATGAGTGTTCTAGAAGGCGTTTCACATCGGAAGAAATCATGTTCTCGGTCTAGACCTGTATAATTAGTGTCTGTACTCACGTCAATATATAAACATACCTGCAATCACGCCTTTCCCCACAGGATAGGCAGAGATGTCTGTACGACACTATTATTAAATAGCAGCCCGATTAATGTGAACGTCTTAAGTTACTTGCATCTTTCAGAATTGAGTGTTGTTTATTTAATCAGAAATATTTATAATTATACCAAGTAGAGGCCAAATGTATCGAGTATTTTAGACATAAATCTGTAGATAATTATAATAGTTTATTGTCTTCAACGGCGCATACTCAGTCTGCCCAATTACAATTTTATTTGACTTTCCTCATATTGTCGATCGCGTCAAAAACGATATGTATAATTTGTGATATTTTTTAAAGTTATGTTATCCAAAAACGAATATGGAAAGAATCGCTACTCGTGTCTAACTTTACACCTTTCTATTAAAACCTTTTTCTACAGTGCCGTAAATGAGTTTAGTACTTCTAAAACTTCCAATAGGGTTGCCATCACCAAAATTGCCGATGCCCGACAAATCTTTAAAACACTGAACTTGTTTTTTTTGACACCAGGATAAGACGATAAAGTCGAGTTTTTACCCGCTAACCAGAAATTATTTTCACTATTTCTTTCAGTCGGCCCAGTCTAGACCTATATATTATATAAGTCTAGACTAGTTATATAGGTCTAGTGTTTTCATAAATCTATGCTGTAAATTAAATTACATGATTGTCAAATAATTGATAATGTTCTACCAATACCATCATTTGTTAACAAGTGTGTCTAATTTGAAATAAAATATGGTTTATTTTATACCTATATGTTTTAATTTTATAACTACTTGATATCACCACGTTATGGAAAAGTAAGTTTTATCATATAATTATGAAGAAAAAGTTGCGGGGCTGCCCTCAGGCCTCTTTTTCTACAACTGTCATCTATAAATATTAATACATATATTCATATTCATTTATTCATAAAATATAAACTTACAGTGTACAACCAAGTCGTTTATATCTATACTAAACATACAAAAATAATTGAAAACAATAATCTATATAAAATAAAAAACAAAAAGTAAATAAATCTTATCTAAAACAATATAAAATCTGTAATATTCTTAACAACTAGGTACTTACATATTTAAGAAATTACTAATCTTTTTACTTAATATGCTGGGTTTGTCGAAAAATATGTCTGCTTCTGGATTGGCCCTAAGAAAATTATTTAAATATTGAATGGCTCTGGAAGTAGGACTGTTGTTTGCATGGGGGGAGCGCCACTCACATGGGCAGCAGAGGAGTTTGTGCTTGCGCCTGCCAATACCTCGCATGTATTGGTCGGGTACATAAAAGTTAATGCTTTCATGTACTGAGGGATTATCTACCCTGTTGGTTAGTACAAGATAATAATGTATTATTAGCGTAAGTTCACGCCTACTTTGTAGAGTATACCCGATACAAACATTGAAGGATATAAGAATGGGTAATATCCATACTGTCGCTTGTAGAGAGATCTAGCAAACTTACGTTGGATTTTTTCCACCATCATGGTATACAGGGTTTCACGAGGATTCCATACTAAGGCATTGTACTCCAATTTGCTTCGTACGTAAGCGTTGTACAGTAGTTTCAGCACACGGATATTTTTAAATTGATACGAAGTTCTAATTATGAACCCTAAATTTTTGTTCGCTTCTTTACATGTTTTAATGATGTGCTCATGGAAATTTAAATTACTATCTATGATTAGGCCTAGATCACGAATTGAGTTTACTCGCTCTAATGGAGTTGCTGTTAGTTGATAAGTCATTGTAATTGGAGATCGAGACCGAGAGAAAGTTATAGTTTTGCACTTTGAGTTATTAAAAGTTAATTTATTTTTTACACTCCATTCAGATACTTCATCAATGTCGTTTTGTAATGCTATACAATCTTCAATTGTACTCACAGAATGGAACAGTTTTAAATCGTCAGCAAACATTAAACATTTTGCCCTAGAGAAAACCGCAGGTAAATCGTTAATCATGATTAAAAATTGCGTTGGTCCAAGCGTACTACCCTGGCTAACGCCCGAGCGAGTATAGTATTCTTGAGATGTATAACCTCCCAGTTTAACAAACTGCTTACGGTCTCTAAGGTAATCTGCCATACATTTTAAAAGTGGTGTAGAGAATCCAAGTGAAGCAAGTTTTATCAGAAGGATATCATTATCAACTAGGTCAAATGCTTTCTTAAAATCAAAATAAGCTGCGTCCACCTGGCAACCCGACCTAACCCTAGTTGTGACAAAGTCCATAAACTGTATATGGTTCGTCAAAGTAGAGCGTCCCGATCTAAACCCATGCTGGCAATTGTCGAGTACCCCTCCTATTTGTTTAGTGATGTATTTGTTTATAATGGACTCAAATATTTTAGCAAATACAGATAATATTGCGATAGGCCTGAAGTTGGTAATCTCAGTGGTCGAATAACTTTTGGGTACGGGAGTTACCCTAGACACTTTCCATGCATTGGGATAAAGGCATTGTTTGAGTGCAAGATTATATATATAGAGTATTGGATTCTGTAAGACTGAAATGCAGTCCTTTACTAAAAACGCTGGTATGTTATCAGGGCCATAAGCAGATGATGCTTTGAGACGATGTACTGCCCATCTCAAATCTGATATTTGGATATTATTAATGATAACGTTCGTTACAAAATCGGTATTTTCTGCGTAGCGCTCAGCTGCTTCTGCATATAACTTTGGAGCGTCAGGAAGATAGACTGAACTGAAATACTGTGCAAACGCTTCAATAGCTTCCTGTCCTACTATGGTCTTGTTACAATATACAAATTCATTACTCAGTTGTCGGTTTTTACGTTTATCCTTAACATATTTCCAAAAATTTGAGGGCTCCAATAATATATTAGTTTCAACATTTTTTATATAATTTTTAAACGCTATTTTCATAAGTTCTTTAACTTTGGTCCTATAATATTTAAATAACTCTTTATTGTATTCCAAGCCACGACATTTATACATTTTTAAATTAAAATATTTTAGTTTTATATAGTTTATGATTTCTTTAGTATACCATTTTGGGTATTTATATTTATTACTGGTATTTATTGTCTTATGGGGAACTCGAATGCTAATGACTTTGTTAAGCTTATTATATAGTCTCTCAACCGCTACGTTTACGTCCTGTTCAAGCATTAAATCAGACCAGTCCAAAGCACTAATGTCAGTATACAAATTATATAAATTATATATGTAGAGATGCACTGAATATCCGGTTACTATCCGGTATCCGGCCTATCCGGCCCTTATTTTACTATCCGGCCGGATACCGGATAGTAAATATGCTTGATTTTGGGGGTAAAACATGAAATGTAAAAAAAGTTAGTCGTCATTAGCACAAAAATACGCGAGCACGTGTGTACTTTTGAATGAAGTTACTCCGTACTGGCATAATAAAACTCGTTTGGTTGCATAGAAATGTGTCCGCGCGAACGTTCACTACGAAACAGGTCAAAAGTTGCTCGACGCGCACCTGCGAAACTCAAAATGTAGGTATAGTACCGCCGGCCGAATATTCGGCGGCCGGATACCGGATATTCGGCGGGTGGTCAGGCCGAATATCCAGTATCCGGCCAAGCAACTATCCGTTGCATCCCTAATTATATGTATATGCGGACATTATGACACAGCGACATCAAGCCTCGAGCTAAGCAACGAGGCTTGTGTTACGGCTACTAGATGAATGATACATTACATGTAGGTTTCCTTTTTTTGTAAATGCATACATTTTAGGCTCTTCAAATGTCCATACTCGCCCCTACCGGGATTCAAACCCCGGACCCTTACCACACAGCGCAGCCTTAATACGGCTGCGCTAATCGAGTCGTGTCTTAAACGCTTAGAGATAGCTAAAATGAATATTACCTCTAGTGCTACCGACCTACTTATAGGTATGTATATTAGTTAATAGTAGTGTTTTCATTTTATCACGGTCACGAGCCTCTCTTTAGTGAAAATGGTTATGGTTTGTTATAATTAAACCACAACGCTTCCATACGACGGGTCGGCAGGTTTCATATGCCGGAAATCTCTGACTGGTTTCCTCACGATGTTCTCCTTAACTTCGAAAAGTCAGTGCCTTTGGATGTTTAATTTTTTTAAGCAAGCGTCCTTGGTGCCAAAGTCAAGACATTATTTATGAATAATTCACAAATAAATGATATAATAAATAAGTACAAACTAATAGACCATCAATACTTAATAAATAAACACGTAGAGGCAGGTTGTTAGCGATTATAACACCATTGTAACACAGCAGATTTCAGATTTTTCAGATTTTTGTAGATGTTTCAGATTTTTCACAGCATGGTCACGGGAAGACTAAATCTTCCCGTGACCATGCTGTGAAAAATCTGAAACGTCGGCAATTAATAACAATTAACCGTTACGACGTGGGAACCTTCAAGAGGAGTGCATATTCTTTTCTGAAAGGCCGGCAACGCATTTGCACGTCCTCTGGTGTTGCAGATGTCCACGGGCGGCGGTGATCACTTACCATCAGGTGAGCCTCCTGCTCGATTGCCCGTTATTTCCATAAAAAAATCTAAAATACTGCGTGCAAATCCGTTAACACGTTGGCTGCTGAAATACACACGCTGTGTTTTGACTCACATAATGCGAGTGCGGCGCCAACACGCCTGGCGTGTTTTCATATTTTGTGCTACGACTGGACGGCAAAACACGCCCTGCGTGTTTTTAACATCGCTACGCCAGTATGGATTACGCGCGAGGCGTGTTTTAAACCAACTTCAAAAAAGAAGGAAGTTATCAATTCGACCGTATTTTTATATCTTTATGACAATATAATATATTGTTCTACATATATTTTTTTATCTTACTTTTGTAGGTATTTAATTCTAATCGGGTTTTACGTAAAATAAATCGACATAATGTCGTAGTTTTAACAAATTTAATAACAAACGCCTTCATAAAATTCGGAGAAAACAAAGTAAAATATTCTACAAAGGATTCTGCGGTATTAACAAATACACATCTGCATTTTAATGTTGAATAAAGAACTTAGTAGGTGATTGTTTTGCAAAAAATATATCGTAAAATAATTCTAAGTACCCAATTGTTTTATGCACTCAAAAATAAAAGACAATTAATGGTTACTATTACTACTATTATTATTATTATTATTATTATTATTACTATATGCGCTCCCCCACCTAAAACACACCAGGTGTGTTTTGGCCGCACTGTTGGTCGGAATACAAAATATGTTACGGCCGTGCGGGCGCTCACGCCAGGCGCGTAAACAGCCGCACCGTAGGTTAGCGCGCGCTATGTTAGGCCGCAGCCAACGTGTTAAAAGTATTCATTTATTTCAAAGCACTACATTTGCACAGTATATATAGGGAATATTTATACTGTGACATTTGGAAGGTCAATAGGCATGAGTATAAAAGGTATATTTCGAATTATGAAATATATCTGCTCCTTTGTAAATTTCAGAACGTAAAACATGGACCTACGATTAAAAGAACTTGCGTAGCTTTGGCTTAAAATATGCATACCCGCTAATATATTAGGCATAGCTTGTCATTTATACTATACACCTTGCAGAACAATGCCATTTTTTTTAATGTAATCCCCAGAGCGATAAAACTGGCTACCTTGACCCAGTGGTGAAATATTGAGCAGGTACATAATTAATGAAGGCAGATCTTATCTATCCGGGAAGGTAACCTAGAAGTCTAGGTAACCTTTCAGACTAGATGACGGCTGCCTAATTTCTTTGTAACAACAATGTACCTACCTGTACCGCTTATTGTAGGTGCTATTTTTTACGTTTATTGCAGCGGTATTAATTGCTACCTGCTATGGTAAGGGTTTGGAATTCGGATCCCGGTAAGGGCTAATGTTTCTGTAATTGCATGCACATAGATAGATAGATAGAGTATTCTTTATTGTACACAAAGAAATACACACCACAAAAATGGAATAAATAACAACACATTTGACCTGAGACGCAAAAAAAAATGTAGTGTACCCGTAACACAAGTTGTTTAGCTCGGTACAAGATGACGCTGTGTGGTAAGTGGTAATGTCGGGGTATATACATTTTATTTGTCTGTTACCTTTTCACGTCCAAACGGTTGAACAAATTTTGTTGAAAAAAAAAACAATCTGATATCATAGGTAATATTATTTATTGTTATCAATATTCTTAATATACCAACGAAATGACGTCCAATGCTGAACAAAGCCCTTCCCAAACAAAGCATCCATATCAATAAACACATTTACTGCTGCCCATTTACTTATTTATTTTTCTTCATTTTCTTTGTCGACCAAACACTAAGATGAAAAAAGTATCATGAGGAAACCAGCATGTCTTTGCACAAGCATAATTTTATTTATTCTTCCTCGGCACCAGCGTTCCATCGGTAGAGAAGTTTATTTCCGAGTGTATTGGACTACTGTCATAGATGGAAGGATATTTTATACTTTGCCTAGTATTCTATAGAATACCGAATGTGCGGCCGGCCTCGTTGGTCTAGCGGTCGTGACTGCGACTGCTAAGCAAAGAGTTCTTTGGTTGGATTCCTCGGTCGAGCAAACTGTTACTGAATTTTTATATAAAATTATCAGTAGGTAGCAGCTCGGAGTTTGGATTTCGTATGTACTCTGTTGATGATAATAGACTCACCCCCTTATACATGGAACCTAAAATCATACCGGCTAAATTTGGGTGTTATTACACTTCTGCCTAAGTCCTCGGGGACGCCTGTAATGATGATATGTTATGTAAAATTGTAAAATTTTCGGGTTATTGATAGAATGGTCACTAATTTATAGACTGACTTCAGCAGGTACAATTACCTCCCCCGGGTTTGTGGTGCATGCTTTCGTCAATCACATGGCTCTGGCAATCGGTTTAGTAGCGTTGACGGGTGAGGTAGAAGTTACCTATACCTTCAGAAAATATAAACCTTCGTAGGATATAGATACAACAGGTATGTAGGTATATTGGTCTGTAGTAAATCATTTTGGACGCTGATTGAAGTCAAGGCGATCGGGGATAGGGGCATCAACAGGAAACCGCTCATTCGAAGCTAACCAACCGAAGGTCGGCTAATTCTATTGATATAAAATGCTATACTTGCATATAGAAGACATATACCTTCGTCAGTACCTACATTTATATTATACCTATATCTAGTATTTAAGTAACTTTGCAAACAAGACAGTCAATATCCACAAGTGTCCACGACATAAAAATATTTTTTTATACCAACAGTAAGCAGATTATTAAAGACGCATACCTCTTAATAAAAACGTTATATTTATTGGACCTTACAAGCACAATGCTACCAATAACAAATCGGCAACGTTTCATCATCAATAACGCTCCACTAAACGAAAACTCTGAGCTGTCAATTATGAATCTGCATCAGATGCGAGGCGCCACTATCAGCGGGCGGCCAAGGATAACAAATACTAAATACTTATATTACTTATACCTACATATTATAAAGTATTTTTTTATTAAGTTTCTTAATATTCCCTAATTTAATTATCATTTTAAGGTTGACTGGAAGCTGCTAAGGCTCTATACTTCAACACCATTACAATCGGTTGTCAGGCACAGTACCAAAGTTCTAATTAATTGCAAGCGTAGTTTTTAGTTTCTTTCGCCCTATCTTTTTTAATTCTAACTATATAATCTAACAGATACCTGCTGTTCGATGTAATACACGAACACCTTTTTGCTGATCTAGCTAATCAATAAGGCAACGTCGAGTGCGCGCCGAAGTCAGTGCAGATACGGACGGCAACCGGGTGCATTCGCCTTCCATTTACATTAATCATCATTTTTAGCTTAGCTTTCGATATCGAAATAAATCATTATTAGCAAGTGAATCTAATCTTTTAATAACTATCTTAGCAATCATTACCACTTAGGTCGCGACCCGTACATTTTGGTCCTTCGAGCCGGATCGACGGGATTTTAGTCCTTCGGTCCAAGGACTTCGCGTGTCGTTAAATAGGGAGGATTTTCTAGACTAACGGCTAGTGAAGTGAACTTTATCAGTGTCATTGTGAAACAGTGTCCATTAGCTTAGCATAGCAGTGACTTTTGTGGTAAGACTTTAGCAGCAGCGTACTGAGTTTGTTCTCGGTACACACAATTTAGCGGAAGCAGCGAGTTTATAACTCACATCAGCAGCAGCTGGCGGTACTGGTGTAGGTACCATTTAGCAGCAGTGGTCATACAGCTCACACTTAGCAGCAGTATCATACAACGGGGGAGCAACCTCGTAAGCAAGCATCAGCAGCGCCGGAGTTGTTCAAGTAAGAACGTTCCATTTTATTCTATTAACTAGTAGCACCATGGAAGGCTTATACATCAATCAAACTGAAATAGCAGAGGGTTTGAAGAAACTTCTCGTCAATTTTAAAAAAGATAGCGTAGAGCGTAAGACCATTGACAATTGTAAGCGAAGGCTTGATTTACTGGAGTCGTACTGGAGTGATTATCAAGTTAACAATGAAAAACTTTTGCCATATGAAACCACGAATCACCAGTACTTCACAAATTCAGAATTTGAGCGTACGCAAGACATTTATTTAGCAGCCAAAAGACTAATCAAGCAATTTTATGATGAGTTAGTTCAGCGTAGTATGAAAGCATACCCAAATCAGGGTGAAATCTCGAAAAGAGTACAGCGAGATGAAGCTGGGACTTCTATCAGCCAGCCGGAACCGCAACCTCCGGCTTCAGAAGCCCCTACATTTGATTCAACGGGTTCCAACAGCAAACTTGACGAGATGCTACATAAGCAATCAGTCAATTTTAAAGCATTTATGAGAGCAATCGATTTTATTGAGGTCGACACAATTGTCGACAAATGGGAATTTGAAGACACCCTTCGAATTCTACAACACCGCTGGACCGTAGTTGATACTCTTCATTGGGAGATCATTGGTGAAGCGGGAGAACATCTGGCCTACGAAGTTCACTTCAACAAATACGAGAAAATATTCAACGACATGAAAAAAGCTCTAAACAAAAAAATGTGGTCAACATCATATCGCGAAAAATCGACCCCGAAAATAGATATTCCCGTTTTTACAGGAAATTATCATCAGTGGGTGTCCTTTAAAGATCTCTTCAATGAAGCTATACACAAGAACTCCGCGTTATCCAACGCTCAAAAAATGCAGTTCTTGAAAGGAAAAATAAAAGGTGAAGCCGAGCGGTTGATTCAGCACCTTCCTATCAGTGCTGACAATTATATTGATTGTTGGGAGATTTTAAATCATCGATACGACAATAAAAAGCTCATCTTCTCCTCGCATGTTAACGTATTCCTTAATCTTTCTAACGTACAGCAGCAATCATTTCAAGCTATCAAGAAGTTACATGACGTCACTGTAGAAAGCCTTCACGCCATTAAGAACTTAGGCGTCGACACATCCACATGGGACCCACTATTGGTCCATTTGTTATCGCAAAAGCTGGATAGTGAATCTTATTCGGAATACATTGAGTCCTTGAAGAATTCGCGAGAACTACCGGTACTACAAGAGTTTTTAAATTTCCTAGAGAATAAGTTCACTAGCCTAGAAGCATCACGTAGGCGTCAAGATATCATACCTAAAGCACATGCCTCTCAGCAGCAAAACAACTCTTCAACATCATTTCCAAATAATCGTAAACATAATTATTATAAATCAAAGGACTTTAATTGGAAGTCAACGAAGCAAGTTACATCAATGCATGTGTCAGCAGTTCAATGTCCCCTGTGTTTAGCAGAACATCATTTACTAAATTGCAATAAATTTCAAGACTTGTCAAATGAATTGAAATTAAAAACCGTGAATCAATTTAATTATTGTAAAAATTGCATTTTCGACCATAATGGAAATAATTGTTATTCGACAAAACGATGTCGCAAGTGTTCTGGAAATCATCATACATTATTGCATGAATGTTTTATTAAGCAAAAACCTAATTACCCGTCCGGTCCGACTATGCAAAAACCACGTTTTAATAAACAAGAAGAAAATGCATCATCAAGCAACAATGGAGTTTACGCGTCACAACGAGATTTTTCAGGAATTTTGTTAGCTACGGCCTTAGTAAAGGTGACGTCAGCAGATAGTACACAGCATGTACTAAGAGCGCTCATCGACCAAGGATCACAAATCTCACTAATAACCGAAAAGGCTGCTCAACTGTTAGGATTGAAACGTCAGCAGTGTAAAGGAGTAGTTTTTGGTATTGGAGAGAAAGAAAGCAGCTTGAAGGGGATGCTAAGTATTACATGTCAATCAATGTACACAGATTTTGCATTTACTTCCGATGTTATGATAATGAACAGCCTCATTAAAGATTTACCCAATAGATCTTTTGAGAAGCCTAAGTGGTCACACTTAGAACACATTAGTTTAGCAGATCCCGACTTCAATACAAGTCGACCAGTAGATCTATTATTAGGAGCAGACATCTATGCGATTATCATGTTAGATGGCATGGTCAGAGGTCCTGACTCGTCATCGCCTTTAGCTCAAAACACCCAACTAGGGTGGCTACTGTGCGGCAGTGTAAAGACGTTTCACTGCAACGTAATTCTAAACAACACTGAAGACATCCACCAATTTTGGAAAATTGAAGATATTTATGAGCAAAATGAAATGTCAGCAGAAGATCAAGAATGTGTTGACTATTTTCGTGCCACAACAAAACGGCTTGAAAGCGGTCGGTATGAGGTTCGATTACCTATGAAGCAACAAGCGGGGGAAAAGTTAGGAAAATCAAAGGAGATAGCGTTAGCACAATTTCGGAACCTCGAGAGAAAATTTAGCAAGCAAAAGGATTTAGAGCAGCAATACAAGCAATTTATTAGCGAATATGAGCAGCTAGGACATATGTCCTTAGTAAATTTTAGCAGCAATGAATTAGAATGCTTCTTACCTCATCATGGAGTACAGCGAGCAGAGTCTTCAACCACTAAGCTAAGAGTTGTCTTTAATGCATCAGCCAAAACTTCCACGGGATATAGCCTTAATGACCTCATGCATAAAGGACCTAACCTGCAACAGGACCTGCAAACTCTGTTGTTGAGGTGGAGACAATATCGTTACGTGTACACAGCAGACATAGAAAAGATGTTTCGCCAGATCTTGGTGAATAAAGACGATCAAAGCCTGCAAAAAATTGTGTGGCGAGAAAACGGAGACCATAGACAGCCGATAAAGGTGTATCAATTATCTACCGTCACGTATGGGACGAAAGCTGCACCTTATTTGGCAATGATGACGCTTCGGCAATTAGCCACAGATGAGCAGTATAACTATCCCAATGCAGCAAAAAGCCTACGTGAAGATTTCTATATGGATGATCTGGTTTCCGGGGTTCATTCAATAGAAGAAGGAAAGAAAAGAATAGCCGAATTAAACTTGTGTCTCAGCAGTGCGGGATTTTTGTTACGAAAATGGTCTGCGAATCAAAAGGCCCTATTAGAGAACATCAGTACGTCTAAGCAAAATAAACAAGCGTCAGCATTTACCTTCAAAACAGAAGATACAGCCAAAACCTTGGGCTTAAAGTGGGATCCGATCAAAGATGAATTTAGTTTCCAACATAGCTTATTAGCAGATACAACGAAACTTACGAAGAGAATGTTACTATCCGAAATCTCTAAAATATTTGACCCCTTAGGTTGGTTATCTCCGCTGACAACAAAAATGAAAATATTATTTCAAAAAGTATGGCTTGATTCGAAATTACAATGGAGTGATGAAGTCTCAGATAGGATTAAAAATGAGTGGGCAAAAATAAAGGCAGACTTAGGCTGTATCAGCCAATGCAGAATACCTCGATGGTTAAAAAGCAAGCAGGATGACGTCATACAATTACACGGATTCTGTGACGCATCTATCAAAGCATACGCATGTGTTGTATATGGCAGGATCGTATCAAAAAATAAATCGACAGTGGTACTGATCGCAGCAAAAACTAGATTGGTACCTAACAGCAAAACTGTATCCCTACCAAGACTCGAATTATGCGCAGCGGAATTATTATCACGACTTATGACTAAGATTATAAACAGCCTAGACACGAGTAGCATCGATTACAAAATTTTCGGTTGGAGTGACTCAAAAGTCACACTTAGCTGGATACAAGGAAACCCAGAACGTTGGAAGCCTTTTGTATCGAACCGAGTAAAGAAAATTATAAATTCAATGTCACCAGACACTTGGCGTTACGTGTCAACTAAAGAAAATCCAGCTGACTCAGCTAGCAGAGGGCTATCATCGTGTCAATTAATGGAACATTCCTTATGGTGGGAAGGGCCATCTTGGCTATCATCCACTGGCTTTGAACCTGAAAAGCAGCATCAAAAGTATATCACTCAAGAAGAAGTCAGAAATCATCTTGTAGCCGCTCCTACGAGCGTACTTGAAAACAGCGTTATTACAGATTTATTACATCGGTATAGCGCATTCATAAAAATAATACGTGTAATGGCCTGGCTATTACGTGCGTTTGCACCAACGCGAAAACAAATGCCTCGATATATCACGTTACATGAGCTGAGAATAGCAAAATTACGTTTAATTAAAATCATCCAAAGCATTGAATTTTCAACCGATATTCATAATTTATTACACGGAAAACTTCGATCAGATAGCAAGCTTTTAAAACTAAATCCATTTTTAGACAAAGATGGAATACTAAGAGTTGGCGGACGTCTTGAAAACGCCAATATAAGTACAGATATGAAAAATCCTATAATAATTCCGTACAGCAGTCGTTTAACAGAACTTTTAATAAATCAAGCACATGAATTAACTTTTCATGGAGGGCCTCGACTTACCTTGTCATGGCTTCGACAATACTATTGGATTATCAATGGAAATCGAGCAACTACAAAACAGCTTCGCAAATGTGTGACGTGCAAAAAACAGGAGCCCAGAAAGCTACACCAGATCATGGGGAATCTACCTAACTGCCGAACAAACCCGGCACCTCCTTTTTACCATACTGGGGTAGACTACACTGGATTCATTAAAATAAAAGCTAACAAAGGTAGAGGAATAAAAACATCGAAAGGATATATCGCCTTGTTTGTTTGCATGGCAACAAAGGCAGTACACATTGAATTAGTGTCCGACCTAAGCAGCTCCTCGTTCATAGCAGCTCTGCGTCGTATGGCGGCGCGGCGAGGAACACCAAAGCATATCTATTCTGATAATGGCACGAACTTTATCGGTGCCAATAGTAATCTTCAGGATGAGTATCAAAAACTTCAGCAAGTTTTTACCGATACGTTTCACAAAGAAATAGCAGAGATGAGCATAGAATGGCATTGGAACTGTCCTTCTTGGCCAAGTGCAGGAGGGATCTGGGAGCGATCAATTAGAAGCCTTAAGCAGCATATAAGAAGAGTTATCGGTGAGCAAGCTTTAACGTATGAGGAGTACAGCACTATATTAGCACAAATCGAAGCGAGCCTTAATTCTAGACCCTTATGCCCAATATCAGAGGATATCGATGACATCGATTTTCTCACACCAGCCCATTTTTTAACGAGTCGCGCTGGTTTGACTATCATAGAAACAGCACAAGATGCCAGAACAAGATGGTATACGACAAATAAAATATTCAAAGACATCTGGAGAAGGTGGAAAACAGAATATTTGAGCCAGTTATCTATACGCAGCAAGTGGTTTAAAGCGCAGCGAAATCTCGAAATCGGAGATATGGTGACAATTCAAGACGATAATTTACCGGCGGGTAAATGGCCAGTTGGTCGGGTGGTGGAAGTCCACCCAGGAACGGATGGAATTGTCAGAGTGGTAACGCTGAAGACAAAGAACGGCTACATAAAGCGTCCGGTAGTTAAGTTGTCTATTTTGCCCATCCAAAAAGAAGAAGACTGCAAGCAGCAGACAAGTGGAGTAGCCGTACAGAAAAGTATTAAAATCACCTCTGAAACTGACGAACTAGGAAAGAAAAAGCCGTACTGTCCTAAAATCATCAGTGTAATCCTATCAGTGTTATATTTTATGAGCAGCGTACTTCCCGCTGAAGCATCTTATAGTTTTACAAATTTTGACAACAACCAAAGCCTATATTTCGACTCTCTCGGAAAAATGCATCTCATTCGCAATGAGTGGAAAATTGTAACTTATTACAACATGTCCCCATATTGGCTAGGGGACAAAGCAGTTACGGAATTTTCTAAATATCTAGAACAAACTTGCGAAAAAATAAAGGAAACGAGTCATTGTCGTATGATCATTTTACAAATACAACACGAGTACAGTGAACTGGAATACAATAATCAGCTGTTGCTAAATCAGCATTACAGAGCGCCCTTGCGAACACGACGCGGGCTTATCAATGCCGTCGGCTCGGTTGCGAACTCATTGTTTGGAGTACTCGACGACAGTTTCGCAGAAAAATATAAACATGACATTGACCTCGTGTATAGAAACATCGATCATGTAAATCAACTGTATAAGAACCAAACCTCGATAATCGAGGCCGAATACAATATTCTAAAACGGACCGAAGCGACTATTGAAAAGCAGCACAAAATAATTAACAAGCATGTGAATTACTTAGAAAGCGTTACCAACACTATAAAACTGGAAATGAGTGATATGACGGTTCAGCAAGACTTCTCTTTAGCAGCGATGGCCACCATTAATATGATACACAATCTAAAGCGAATGCAAGATACGTTTGCGGACACAATGACGGAGATCCATAAAGGCCAAATTAGCATGCATTTATTGACACCCAGACAACTTCGTTTAGAACTGCAAATCATTTCTGGACAAATTGGAAAAGAACTTGCTTTACCTGTAGACAATATTCAGTTTAACCTGTATAAAATCTACAAGCTGTTAAAAACCAAAGCCCGAATAACTGAAGAATATTTCATCTTTGAAATTACATTACCGTTAATCAGCCGAGACACCTTCGAATTATATAAATTGATTCCAGTACCACATCAAATTAACAAGAGCATGATTAGCATTAAAGCAGTTTCCGAGCATCTAGCAATCAACCTAAGAAGAGATGCTTACCTTACAGTCAGCGTAAATGATCTTCAAAATTGTGAGCAGCAAGAGGATACTTACCTTTGTCAACGACAAGGTCCCATTAAAAATATCGGCACTGAAGAGAGATTCTGTGAAACAGGGGATAAATCCGCGTGCAAATTTGTCAAATCTAGCTGTCAAAACAAATGGGTTCAATTACACGAACCTTCTACCTATTTGTACTTCTGTTGTGATTCATACTCTGTGAGAATCATATGCGACGATGAAATCCAAGCGCGTCTAGTCAGCAAGGCCGGACTTATACACCTTACTAAACAATGTATGGTCAAAGGCCGTGACGTAACACTTTATTCATATCAGCAATTAGAAAAGACGCTCGATTTAAGACCAAATATTCTGGAAACTAAGTTAACTCCCATTCATCATTTGGTCAATAATATAACGGTACCCATACTAAACTTCGAAGAATTTGATCATGAAAGGGTACAGATTAACAATTCACTAAAAACCCTCGATAAGCAAATTAAGTCCATGAAGGAATCAGCTCAACAGGATGATGTGCTAACGTCGCATGATGTACACCATTATGTCTTGTCGTATGGACTGATAGCAGCAGCAGTCGCTGGGTTCCTGTGGTTCCTGTGGAGGCGAGGAAGACGAGCGTCCAGCTCGTCCAACCAACAGCGAAATGAGAGCACACCTAGCAGCGTGAATGTGTGTATAAGCCAGTCCCCACCTGAGCAAAGACCTGAAGTGAGTGCGCGTGCCCAGCCTCTGTCCGTACAGGGAGCTAGTGAGTGCAGTGAGAATGTGTGTGAGCCTAGTGCAGCCAAACGTTGGTCTGGTTCGCGCCTTAAAAAACGGGATAGCTCTACGTCTCCCATCGCGAGAAAACAATCGGTGTTTACCATAGATGACTCGGTCATTTGAGTCGATGTACTTTAGCTAATACGCATTTTTGTTTCATCACCTTGTTAATCATATCTCATCCAATATTGTACTAACACTCATTAGCAATTAAGTTCACAGTTTCACGTAACTTATTGTTTTGTAATTTTGTTCATCTTATCTCTCTCCCTCGGGAGCATGTTCGATGTAATACACGAACACCTTTTTGCTGATCTAGCTAATCAATAAGGCAACGTCGAGTGCGCGCCGAAGTCAGTGCAGATACGGACGGCAACCGGGTGCATTCGCCTTCCATTTACATTAATCATCATTTTTAGCTTAGCTTTCGATATCGAAATAAATCATTATTAGCAAGTGAATCTAATCTTTTAATAACTATCTTAGCAATCATTACCACTTAGGTCGCGACCCGTACACCTGCACTTCAAAATACTACATTGACCTTACTATTTTGATTTACTAGATTGAAGTTAAGTTCTTCTGGGACTTAACGACTTTTCTCAAACCGCTGTTTTCAAGCCTCGGTGGTGTGCTCAAATCTTTATAAGGAATTACATGGAATCACATTACCTAGTTCGTAAGAATTTTTCATCGTCAGATGAAGATGCGGTCAATCATGAACCGCGGTCAGTGCGTTGTACGCTTGCTAATTGCCCCTCTTGCTCCCTATTGATCGCAAGCCGGCCATAACCGGCGCGAATTGGATCGAGTTATTCTTGGCACTCCTTAACAGCGACACACTGCGCGCGCGCAGGTGGTCAGGGAACGCCTGTAAGCGTACTATGATTTATGAAACGCGAATCAGTAGTTTTCCAATATCAGCAAATTAATAAATATAATTTGGTAGTAATATAGTTATGTAAGGAAGTCCGAGTTAAGACCGTTCGATATTTATGTTAACAACTACTGTTCGAGAACTCATTACGTAGATTAGTTACTATAAGCCCGAAGAAGACCGAATTAACCATATAATGCTGCAGTTATTAACTTATTAACTATACATATACATTGAGAGGTAGGGCATAGTGAGATTCCTCGCTCAAACTGAGCTCAGTTTAGTCGGGCAGCTGCCCGACTGGGGAAGTACCTCCGCCTTACAGAAGACCGCAGTGAAAATCAACAATAGTAGTATTTCTGTGAGTGAGTAAGGTTACCAGAGCTCGTTGGGGGAGTGACTATTCTGACAGTACAGATAGGCAATCCGTTTGCTGTGTTTAGTCATTCCCTATTTATAGAAACCTAAACGGTTTCTGCAGGGGTTGGCAACGCATATGCAAGCCTTCTGGTGTTGCAAATGTCCATGGGCGGCGGTGATCACTTACCATCAGGTGAGCCGCCTGCTCGTTTGCCCCCTTATCACCATAAAAAAAGACATTATTTTAGGTAAATTCACATGAGTATTTTTTACTCAACTTATCATTCCGATAAACCTTTGCTTTTTGGAAAACGTGTGCATGGTCACATTTACCTGTGTACCAGTTTTAGCAACGTAATGCATGCCCATGAAAGTATGGTGAAAATATAGTATCATACCTATTGTAAACTAATACCTTAAATACCTAGCAGAGTCGGTTGTAAATTTGCTCTTGCTTCGTATATTAGATATTATTAATGGGGTGGATTCACATTCACTAGACATTCACCGCATCACCGCGATTGGCCGTAAACAATTATATTTTCTGTAAAGGTTCAAGTAACTTGTCCCACTGCAGGGCTTGGGTATCATCTCATTTGAGAGGGATTAGGTTTTAATTCACCTACCTAAGATTCGATGGCGAGTGAAGTCTGAGGGCGACTGAAGTCAGACTTCACTCGCCATCGAGAAATCTCCCAGACATGCATGTACACATTTAAGGATGTGATAAATACGCACATAACTTTTACTTTGATTTTTATAGTCCACTGGTCTCGTCACTAGGACGTACGTCACAATTTTAGTCAATGAATAGGTACCTACGTGATTTAGTCGCGTCATAAAATAAAATTTGGAATACATGAGTAAATAAGGCGTAATTGGTAAAACCCTTCACAATACTAAGCAGCACAAAGCAATAATTAATAATACAATAATTATTTTCAAACAATATTTTGATTTCTTACCTGGTATAAAATTTCAAATGGGGAGTTTAAACAGGTAATAGAGATAAGTACATTAATTATACCCGTTGGGTTTTACCGAGTACGTCTACGTCTGGTCTTGGCGTATGGAACAATAGAAATGTATTCAGGAATCTACTAGCCAAGATAAAGTAAGGGTTGGGTTTTTACCTATATATGTATGTAGGTTTCAATGCGGTATTCCACAAAACAAATTTAGTTAAGCTGATAATAGGGATATTAAAACAAATAAGTCTAAAAATATATCTAGTTTTGTAACATATCAGAGCTATATGGTTATTATATATATATATATATATATATATATATATATATATATATATATATATATATATATATATATACTTTTGATAATTAATTGTAATAATTTTTGTTTTTAAAAAGAATTTAAAAAAATAAAGCTACTGAGAATTAAAAAAACCCAATTAATTATCAAAAGTAATCAAGAAATCATAACCAATCGCAACTTTATGTTAAATATATACACCTTACATAAACAAATACTTGTATATAGAATAAAATAGCCCTCTTCCTCTCTCCTAAAATGTTTTTACTTTGCTGTGCCCAGGGTCCATGATGATCTGATTTCTAATTTAAGTCCATCTGTAAAATTACCATGGAATGAAAAAAACACTGCCGCAACTATCGCCAACGAACAAATGAATATATACATATAATATTATGAAGCTATATGTACCTACTTTTGATAACTGAAGGCGAATAAGAATGCCAACGGATGCTAGACCTACTGTTGGTCGCTATACAAAAGAAGCCTCGGCCGCCACACCGAGTGACAATAAGAAAATCTCAATATAACAGTGCTAAGAAAATTGACATAAATAGTAGGATGTTGCAGAAGTGGATTCATCCCGAGGATAAAGACCCTGGAGTGCTTGCGGTGCGTTCAACCATCATCAAGCAATTGAGACACAATTGACTGCCTGCAATTCACGCTGCACCATATTTGTTGATAAGATATTTTAAGATTTATATTGGTCTGATACACCCGGTCAGATTGCTATCCTTTCAAATCCTGGCCTTAACAGATCTCGTGAGGGATTAAATTGCTTGTATATAAAATAAATGTGCGATTCCCGTTGCATAGCCAACCGTCAGGATACATAGTTCAAAAGTTATATTGAGTATCTAGTATCGTAGTAAATAGTAGTTGAATAGTGCTATTACAAACGAGTACATGAGATGCGTACGTGCAGCTGCAAGTGTGACTGCGTCACACGTACCACGACGTAATACGCAATACAGGGACAATTGGCTGTCTCTACCTCTATAAACCTGAAATTGATTATTATTATTTTGTTTTTTTACCTATTTATATTCAGCTTAGTGACGTTTGAATGGTACCTACTGTTAGAAGCGTCATTATAAGCTTAAATATAAGCCAAAAACCCAAACTGTCATTAAAAAGTACATCTACAAACTACGTATGATGTCTTTCTTTGAATATTATTAATTGATCTCAGAGACAGCTGGCTGGCTCTGCGCCTACTAGTATATCAACAATTTTATATAATGTAGGTAAATAAATAAAGATTTTATGGCTAAATGCTAATATTAAATGCATTCGCATAAAATAAGTACATTCCATATCAGTATTAGAATTCATACTAAACAAATATTAAAAAAACCAACATAATAAACATACCATACTAATTTCAATTATACTAATTTCAATTTCAATCGTTTATTGCGAATACAGGTCAATAAGTTGGTAAGTATATACATTTGTCAAATAACAAACATTTTGTGCGGCTATACTCTGCCATTTTAGCATGCAATATTCAAAATAATAGGGTGAAATGTTAAATAAACTTAAATATTACATATTATACATTTCAATTAACAATATACTTAGTAGGTACTTTATCAATAAAATAATATGTCACAAACTAGATACAATTTAATAATTTGAAACGTCCTAAATTAATATAATATTATGTCTGTAGCCTCTTTATTTTTATTTTTCTGTGTTGAATTTGTCATTAAGATATTCCTTAACAGTATAATAGGCCTTATTGATGAGAAACTGCTTCAATTGAAATTTGAACGGTTCTATATTAGAGCACTGTAATATGTATGAAGGTAGATGATTGTAAACGCGAGGTGCCATACAAAAGATGCTATCACTAAATTGTGCTGTTTTATTTGACGGAAAACACACTTTATTACGATGTCTTTTGCTCGAACATGGACATATTTGAAACCACAAACACGGACACCTCAAGTATGTAAATACATGGAAGGGTTAATATTTTCAAATTTATGAAAAATGGTTTACAAGTTTCTGTAGGTTTCAGTTTACAAATTGCCCTCACAAATTTTTTCTGAGCTTTAAATACCGTTTCTTTATCTACCGAATCACCGAATAGAGGTGTACTTTCACCGGTATGTTTTAGATCCTATGTAATAGGGGGCGAGCCTATTGCCACTAACCGGGCACATATCCAAACTCCGAACTGCTATTGAGAATTTTCTAAAAAACCTTTCGAAAATACCTAGTAACATCTTGCTTGACCTGAGAATCCAAGACCTCTTGCTCGACAGTCGCACTGTAAGACCACTACAATGACTGTGTAGTGTATGTAATATGGGTATTTTTTACTTCTCAAGACGAAAACAAAAAAAAATGTTTTTATCAACTTTACATGAAATAGCTGTAAATATCAATAACTTAGGTCATAATCTGCTAAAAAAAAATATGCACCGAGCTTACAACTCTTTAGTTTTACTAGAAATATCCAATAAAATTTCGAACCTCCATGGTAGTGACACTGAATCCAGGGAAGTGACTTTCTATACAGTTTTTTTAACCATGGAAATGACTACAAATCATCGACGTGACATTATATATATTTATAAAAGATCAAGTCACAAATTTAATTTTATCCAAGGAAATATGACTTGTATAAAATACATTGGATTTATTAAATAAAACAAATGTTTGGAAAATCAGCTTTAATTGCTTTGAATCACATGTTTTATCTTAGGATTATGGTATCAACAATTTTTTGTAATAAAATATGAAACATATTATATTTTTAAAAGTAACTGCTAAAGAGATCAAAAATATTATACTTATGGCACTTTCTAATTTCAGTCTCATTAAAATCTTAATATTATAATAAAAAACGTTCAAGTTATTTAATAACTTTAGAAATATTTCTTAATTAAAATATTTCGAGGTCATCATGGCTCTCACTGTCAAAGATCCTCATCCTCCTCTTTTCAGGCTTACTATCGCGTTCCTGTTCTTCAGTGTCACTATCAGACTTGTTATCGTCTTGTTCTTCAGTCTGATCATCAAGTTCTTTATCCTCCAGTTCTTCAATCTCACTGTCTAGTTCCGTATCCTCACATTCTTCAGTTTCACTATTAAGCTCATTATCTTCTTGTTCTTCAGTCTGATCATCAAGTTCTCTATCCTCCAGTTCTTCGTTCTCTTGGAGTCATTTCGGATACTAGTTTTACCTGTTTTTTGCGTCGTTTTTCTGCATAACGCAGGTTATCTTTTCTCTTACTGGCTTCATACAAGTCGGGGTTAGCCTTAATACGAGCTCTTCGTTTTCGTTCGCATTCTCTCTTTTGTTTACGAATCTTTGGCCTTTGGAAACGAGTCTTTGGTCTTTTATTTCTCGCCATCTAAAAAAAAGTAAAACATATTTTTTGTATGTAAATGCGTTTTGTGTATGTATTTAAATAGGGATGTTGACACTAATCACAAAATCGTGTTTCGTGTTAGTTTTATTATAGCTTGTATTATTAGAATATCGAAAATCTCATAATTTTTATTTAATATATCAAATTCAATTCATTAAAACTAGTTTAAAAAGTTTTATTTATCACCAACTGTCACGTGACTGCAAAACATCAAGAAGAGCGCATGACGTCACTAACCGATAAACAAGCCGCAAACATTTCTGATTTTGTGTTCATACCGACGCGAAATTGTAAAACATTGTGTTTATTTAGATTTTTTGTATTCACTTTTATACGAATTAAGCATAAATTCGACAAATTCTCATCAATCGAGATCCATGTTTAGCGGTTAGTGACGCATGAAATCGTGTGACAGCTGTGTCAGTGTTTTGGCGGGTAAAATAAATATTCCTTTATTTTAGTATATTTTCTCATAGAAAATACTTATATTTTGAAATAAAATATATTTTTTATCATAAAATATCAAGAGTCGATCTTTGAAATAAAAACAATTCCGAAAAATTGTCAACATCCCTATTAGGCAGTAATTAAACAAACAATTAATTTGAATGATCAAAGTTAAAGTTCACATCCCTGGACCTGTAGTCACTTCCGTGGAAGAAAAATATCCACGTAATCAATGGAAGTGACATCCATGGAAAGGACATTTTCTGGTTCAAATACGGAAAACTAACCTAAAAAATCTCTTCTTTGCAACCTATTTCGGCAATCGTAATTTAACCATCAAACCTACAAAACAGCAAAACAAATGTAAATTTAACATAATATACTTACTTGGCAAAATAACCACAGAAGTGACCACGTATGCTTGACGAGTTTTAATTAGGTAATCTTATTGTTTTTTCACGACAAACGTATTGCAGCCAGTAAGAAATTGACATCTCATTATGGTTATGACAGGTGACGGCTTGTCAATGCTCACATAAATTCGGATACACGCAGTTTTTTTTCTCAGTAAAAAGTTATTGTGACCTTAATCCATGGAAGTGACCAAAATTTAAGTCACATATTTTAATTCGGTTTTTTATTCTCTTTTTTATCAATTGGATATTAAGTTATAAGCTGATATGGTTCAGTATTTATTATAGTTTAAGATAATATCCTTATATTTAAGAAATATCATCCTAAAGACTGGGAAAAAAATATTAAATCTGTAAATTTGCTTCAGTCACATCCACGGAAAAGACATTTTCATGATTGTTTTTTTTAATTTAAAATAATGTGATCAATATATTTAGTATATTTTTATGTAGTCTTCACCAGACACGGTAGCACTACTTTGATAGAATATATCAAGTCCACGTGCCCTTTTTAATTAAAGAAAAAATCTCTGTCACAGATAATTTTACTGAAAATGAGAAATACCCATATACTTGATATTAATGTTCCTCAGAACGACTTTTGATAAAAACCAACGAAAACATAATCGCGATCGTTCGTTAACGGCGCAGTGTTTTAGCTAAAGCCGAATCGCGAAGACGAAATATCTGACGGATACTAGGTAACTACTTATATATATATTTCTGTTTGTATTATATAGTACCTAATGGACCAAGTCTAGATCATCACGCAGGTATTCTAGAACACCGCCCTAAAATTTCCATGGCAGCGACTAATACTTAATATATTAAAGATATTTTATTATGCACGGCGTCATAACGATGGCATTTTAAATGATTCATTTACAATCACCGTCATCATCTTGGCAACGGCAATGATGATGAACTTCCCAAGGATTCGTATTTCACAATTTTGTTAAGATCTTGTTTTTTTTCCCTGTGTCCGTTTACCCACCAGTAAAACTGACCCTACTGGTCTAACATCGACCTCTCAGGTTTTTGTAACAAAATTTATAATTTTCCCCAAACACCCAAATTGACGATATATTTTTTTATTTTCTACACACACTGGAAGAAAATATGTAAATACTTGTATTATTTATACATAAGTAAGGTGGCAGGTTTAGTGGTAGGCAACGGTACACAATCATTTTTTTTTGGGAAAAGAACGATATTCTAATTTAATATCTATATTTCGGGTCTTAAGCAGTATTTAGTTTCTAGCTTTCCTTTTTAGACAACAATGATCATGTTAACATATTGTAAGACAGTCCCTATGAGTCAAAACTAATTAATTATAATAGGTCTACGTATGTAATGACTTAACCCTCTCCAAATCTTGAAAAGTATTCATATCCTGTGGCACTCAAGGGGGAGACTATTTAAATATCTCTATTACCTCGTTAAACTAGGCTACTACAAAATGAGTACCCTGGAGCTCTTGGATATGAGATTCGCGTATAAACTGCTCAATAATAATATCGACTGCCCACAATCAGTAAACGAAATCAGGTTCAGAGTACCCCGTAGACCACCTCGCAATCCATAACTCCCTTATCTCCTTCAGTTCGCCATACAGTGTTTGGTGCTAATTCGCCTGTACCTCGCATGTGCAAACTTATAAATGAATACAGCGATCTGGTTGACGTCTACTCTGATTCAATATCAAAGTTCGACGGACATGTCAATCGCAAACGCGTAATAAATAATAATTAAGTAGTTAATTAGTATCTAGTTTTTTAATTATTTTGTATTATAATAATTAAGTATTTAAATAATAGTTAAAATTTATATTTTAGAATTAATATAACTGAGTTTAGTGTATAATATTAGGATTTAAGTTCATTCATATATGTATCTTTAAAATTATGTAACAAATGTTGATACAGAACAAAATTGCATGTAGTGTTTGCCTAAAATTGGTTATGCAGCTAGATTTAAGACACAAATACTTGTACGTCTCTATTGTTATTATATGTGTAACAACTGTTGGTGAACCTTAATTAAACCCATTAATATTGCAATGCATCATTTTAATGTATTACTTTAATTAATAACATTGTTTACATATTCAACAATAAGTAAGCATATCATTTATTCAAATTTAAGGACGCTATTACATTTTTCTACAAATAACGGTGTTTTTCAGGTACAATTTTAATGTATAAGCAATCATATATGTGAAGATATTATGGTCTCAATTTAAAGGTAATCTATTCATCTTCAGATTGGCATCACAAAAATTGTATGACATTATACAAATTTTTCCCATAAATCCGTTTTCGCCATCACAATAATCACAGAAAATGTATAAAATAGGGTCTGATTACGTACCATTTTAAAGTAAACTTAGAGCATATTTTATCATCAAAATTATATAAATTTAGGGCATATATAGTCCTCTATACGTTTGACTAATTATTTTGTACCTAAATCATTACATTTTTCAATAAACAGCAAAAATATGAACGCTTGCAAATTTCTTCATACATTTTTCACTCGCGGACTTTCATTCCGCGCTCAGACGCGCTTGTGGAAGCATGTGCGTATCGCTCTGTCGCAAAAAATAAATTACGAAAAAGTCTGTGTCATACACTCATATAGTCGTTTATCGTGACCGGAAGATGTTGATACTTTTTCAAACCTAAATAAAAGCAAATACGACTTTAATAATATTATTAAATTTATTATCAGAATGTTATTTAGGGATTGATGAATAAGATCGGGATTTGGATACTAACGGCTAAGCAGTCGTTGACAAGGTTGAGAAATGGATGGGTGGAGTTAAGTCATATTAAACCTGTGATTTGGATTAGGCCTGAAAGTAGATGGGTAGGGTTAAGCTGCTGTTGGGCAAGTTAACAAATAGATGGGTGAGGTTAAGCAGCTGTTGGGCAGGTGAAGAAATGGATGGGTGGGGTTAAGTCATATTAAACCTGTGATTTAGATTAGGCCTTAAAGTAGATGGGCAGGGTTAAGGTGCTGTTGGGTTTAGAAATATCTACACTCTTATATACTCGTACTTCTTACACGGAACCGTTAAACTGACACTTGGGCACCATTCTGTGTCGAAGGCACTGACTATGGGATGTCCTCAAGGTTCTGTAATCGGGCCGTACCTTTGGAATCTGGGATTTGATGATTTTCTCGCGATACCGCTCCCGCACGGCTGTTCATTGACTGGTTACGCGGACGATGGCCTTCTGCTCATTCAGTCAAATACGCGGTCTGGTCTCGAAAACTTAGCCCACTCGTGTTTACATTTAATATCCGCGTGGGGCGAACGGAACCGCTTAACATTCGCGCCGCAAAAAACCTTTCAACTAATCTTGAAAGGTAGTCTTAAATCCTCGCCTAGCATCAAATTCGATAACGTCACCGTAAAAAGAAAGGAGTCAGTGTGTTACCTCGGTCTCGTACTTGAAAAAAATTTTTCATTTATTGAACACATTAAAACTGTGGGTGAAAAAGCTAAACGTAACTTTTATGCTTTGACTAGAATATCTACGGCTACATGGGGTTTATCTTTTCATACATTAAAAACCATCTATGGGGCTACTTACCTAGGCTGTATGTGCTACGGAGCACCTGTTTGGGCCGATAGGGCCACCATAGGTGCGGTACGACGTAAGTTACTTCAAAGTCAGCGTCTAGCATTGATATTTTTATGTAAAGCATATAGGACTGTTAGTACGGAAGCACTACCAGTACTCGCGGGAGTGCTGCCAGTCGATCTCGAGGCACAACGACGTGCTGCAATGTATTTCGCTTCAAGAGTGTACTTGAAAAATGAATTCCTTTTAGAACGTGACCGGGCTAAGATTATTAGATTGTTTAAACCCCAGGCCGACGTTTGGGAGGAACTCTTAGACGAATGGCAGATAAGGTGGGATTCTTCTACTAAGGGCCGCCATCTCCACCAATTCTTTCCATCCGTTCGTGAGCGGCTGGAGAGGACTTGGTTGGAGGTGGACCACTGTGTTGCCCAATTCCTTACAGGACACGGCAACTTTAAAAGTAAATTGTTTTCATTTAAGCTTGTCTCCTCACCATTGTGCCCTTGTTCAACGAACTGTGAATACGAGCAATCTGCACATCATATCCTGTGGGAGTGTAGTCTATGGCAAAGTGAACGCAATATTATGCTCGATAGTTTGCAAATTATATCTGGGGTGATTTATTACTCGGACCTTGTTGCGACTAGGATGAATTTCCGTGCGTTTAAGCGTTTTTGCCATACCTATTATTGGAATCAGATATAATAGCTCACATTATTAGGACCCATAACTTATTAATTTATCATCCGTGGTGCCTGGCAACTGGGCTTAACTCAGTTGTAAACATCTGTTCTCATATCAATGACATGTAAATTCTATTCTGTCTCTCGCTTGATAAGGAGGGAAGTGAAAAAACTGATATTTTTCTTACTCCTCCTATATAACTTCATGATTAATTTCGCTGCGGGTTCCAAGACAGTTAAAATCATTCCCCTGGGACACGTCGGACTTCATTGTCTCGACGATTTTCTGGATAGTTACTATTGTTGATCCTGGTTTACAGGAGTTGCAGTAGTAGGGATTTGGGTGGTGGGCAAGTGCTGTTGGGCAAGTTAACAAATAGATGGGTGAGATTAAGCAACTGTTGGACAGGTGAAGAAATGGATGGGTGAGATCAAATTTTACTAAAACAAGGCGAGAATAATTGGGATTAAGAGTCTGTAGGTGAGTCCAAGAAAAGGATGGGTAGGGTTAAGCATTTGTTAGCGAGGTCGAGACTTGATGGGTGGGGTTAAGATGTCAACTCCGTTCCTGACGGGTGTTCCCTGACTAGGCTTGTTCTTACTCGGCCACTGAATGACTGTACTAGTAGGTAAAACTTTCAGATGTACTAGTTCTGTCTTATGGTACTATTAGTACCACGTACAACAGTACCATAGTACAGTATATAGTGAATTACATTTTATATTCCTTCATACTTTGCAGGTTTTGCCTATAATTCTTACAATACCCGATTATTCTTTATATGAAATATTATCATGCATCCCACTTATTCATACACTGATTTTATATCGCTCCCGCTCGTTTAGTCGCGTTTCGAGTATTTCAAGTATCTACAGTCCTACAGTTACTCAATTACTCAATTCTTTATGGCATTCCATAATGTGTACATTAGTTGGTAGGCATGTTAAACATTGGATCAATTATGGACCCTGTCGGGCACCGCAAAAGATATTTTTAATAGGAGAGAGGATGAAGGCGCTCTTTGTCAAATAAGATAAAAACTATATAGGTATATTAAATTAAATTGTATCATTAAAATATGTATCATTATAGTATCGTATAATATAATTATTTTATAATAAGTATTTCTATATTTGTTTTAGATATGTTTGTATGTTTGTTGTAATTTTATTTTATTTTATTTATTGCATGTTTTTCATTTTTTTAAATTATTAATTATATTAATGATATTTTCAATTTTATTAAGCCTTATAGAATGTTATTATTATTATTTTAAAATATATTCTGAGTTAAATATAAAATGAAATATAGGTATCATGTTATTGTAAATTTTATTGTTAAGTATTTTTTGGTATAAGTATGTGTAGTTTTTACCGCAGACTGTAGTTTAAAGTTTTAAATTTACTAGCTTGTAGCGTGCGACTACTCGTTCAGAACCAGAGACTAAGAATACTGACATCTCGAACGAACGACGTAGAACTAAAAGAATGATGTAATAATAAGGAAAAGGAATAGTTTGCTCTTGTCAGTGTCGGGATTAATTCTTATTAGTACTTAGTACGTGAACTATACAAGCCTATCTCGAACCGTAAACTTTTGACAATCTTTTTATTAATTTGCAATGTACCTATATATGTAACCACTTAATTATGTTTGTTCGGGTGGATTCTTGCAAGTCAATTTTGAATCTTCAACCGATTGAGCTGAAATGTTGTATAGACATGTTTGGATGTTTAGTTGTGTGACGTCATTCCGGAACACCCATGGCGGACTAGTTATTTGTGATGCACTTTACAACATGGGGATCAAAAACATACTAAAAATAACTCAAAAAATAAAATGACGTCTCTCTAAATACAATTTCTAAATTTTTATGCTTTCCTACAATATGGATATCAAATTATAGGCTTGCTGTGAATAACTCTAAAAATATTGTAACATCACTCTAAATCCAATATCATGGTGGACTAAGCTTTTTGTGGCTTTTTAACTAAATTTAGTTTTCTTATTGTAGTTCTAGTTTTCATTAATAAAGGTAAACGAATATTTTTCCATTATGTTTTTTTTTACTTTTAAAAACATAAATACATATTAATCATAATTAATGAGATATAGCAAAATAGACCGAGTCATGAATGATTCGGTCTATTGTGAATGCATTACAGCGCATTGAATTCACATATAACGAAATAAATTAATCTTTAAGATATTTTACTTAGGGATATCTGCAGACCAAACGTAAAGTAATTCGTATCGAATGTACAATAGGTCACCAGCAAATAACTTAATTATCACGAAAATAGTACGATCACTAAACTTTCTGAATCAATTCAAATAAAAATAAGAAATAATAACAAGGATCAAGATTATTTAAGCGATGTATAAATCGAGCGCTCAGTGGTTTCAATGTGTGCGTGTCGGTAATGTTGCTGTGTGCGACTCTAAATACCTAAATTTGAGTTCGTCGAAAATGTAACAGCGTCCTTAATTGGGTCTCTTTGTAAGTCGACAATAAAGACAGTCCCCAAAATGACATCTTCACCTATATTTTTTATTAACTACTGTTTTGTGAACAATCCGTCACATACCTGTTTGGAAAAACACGTGCAATTACAGTAGAATGTTCCATGGCCCACATTTTGGTGTTTTTCCGATGGTAATAAGATTCATGTTAATGATCTTAATTATCAACTGTTAGCGTTAAAATCCCTAATTCCACGATTAGTGCTTAAGTTAGTCGAAATTGATGATACATATGAATATACATGACGTTAAGTAGTATAATTATACTTAATAGATAATGTTGTACGGTCTACATATAGCTGTGTTTATACATTTGCGATGTATAAGTTTTTACTCGTAGTTTACAGTCAGACTAATTGGATCCTAGTAGTAGACTGTACTACAGTCCGATTGTAAACTACGAGGAAAAACATACAAACAGCTATTAGTTCAGGAGTCAATATTTTCATATTTTTAAGATTTGTTGGAAATATTAATTTATAAAGTATTATGGCTAAGTAAAGTTGTCTCGAAAAAAGGATTCAATTAACAATTCTTGTAGAATAGTTGATAATCACAAATTTTTAAACAGTATAAGAACTACGCCAAAACTTTGTTACTATATTACAATTCAATTCAGCTCAAAACTGATATCATACCAACCAAAACCACCACCATTAGCAATAATCGCATACTAGAAGGATTACCAAGACGCCGATGCAAGCTGTATCAAACCCTTCTCCGAGGGCTAAAAGCATTCTAGCTACTTGAGCAATATAAGCTTTGTACAGTAACAAATGAATGCATGAAAGAATCGAGCTAATTTATGAGACAGCGTTTGATACATTGCATTGCCGGGGTTTTGAGGTCAGAGAGGGAAACAAGAGTATCAATTCTTCTGCATATATAATTTAAAAAACTTTTTAATGTTAAAAAATTTTGAACTCGTAATAGCGTATTAAAATATAGTATGTAGTATGTACAGGAGAACGAATAAGTGTTTCATATTTGAAACAACACAACAAGTAGTACAGTTACTTAAAATACTGTACCAGTAATAAAGAATAACAACAAAAGGCATGCATACGAGTGCTTACCGTCTCTGATTAGCGTATAGCGTGCGAAAGTGAACCACCTGAGGGCGCATGGGCATGCGCGGGCGCCGCTCCCGCTGTCACCTCCGAATACGTAAACATGTTGACCACTTAACACAGTATAGTAACGTTACTAATTCACAAAAATATCGTTACTTATTCATTATTATATTTTTTGGTTATGAAGTACCTACTTGTATTTGCAGATATATTGATAAATGTATGTAGGTTCTCACAGCAAAAGAAGATCACCAAACAATATGAATGTTCTATTCGCAATTATTGCCTTAGAATAGACATTTAGGTATCCGAAAGAGTTTAAATTCTGTAAAAAGTATTAATGTGGTTTTTGCCAATAGCAACATGTATTACAAATAGGATACTGAATACTTAAACTAAATATTAGATTTTATGTGTATGTGTAAATTAAATTCTCAGTAGGCACTTACTCGAAAACAATATTTAATCGTAATTAATTATTTATTACGAATCGTTTGTCGTCGTCAATAGCTACAGTAATTAGTTACGTCGAATGGTTTAATCGGCGCATTCGATTTTGAAAAAGTGATCGATTTGCGATAAGCTACTGGCTTAGTTTTGTTTTTAATTAATTGCGTGAGTTTACATTTCGTATAGTACGTGAAAGTAATTTATAATAGGTAACGTATTTTTCTTCATACGTAAGTTTTTGACTAACTTGTTTAACCTGAGTAGATGTTTATGTTAATGCTTTTGTATTACTTTGTTTGGGTCGCGGTTGGGTGTTTCTTTGGGTTTTTTCTGGTAATAATATACTTAGGTGAAATAAAATTATAGGTACATGAAAATATGTGATGTGAATAGCCTAGTGGTGTAACCAGTGGACTGTGAAGACAAAAGTCTTGAGTTCAATCCCTAGGCACGCCAGGTCAAATGACGAAATCATGTTACCTGCGTTACGTGACGTTACGTGCGAGTCACAAGCTCAAACGGTGAAGAGAGAAGAAGAAGAAGAGATTTTCTCGATGGTGTGGCAAGTCTACCAACCCGCACTAGTCCAGCGTGGTAGACTAATCCTTTTAAAATGAGATTAAACCAGGTTGGTGGTAATGCGGATGACATTATAGAGTCTAGTTGACAAATATTTTGATTATTACAAATATTTAATATGTTGATTAATATTTTTTTTGCTATACAAATTTTCATGAGTAACTTTTAAGACCGTTTTTTACAGCTCTACTTTCAATTTAATCAAATATGGTAAGTAGCGGTTTCGTGTAAATAACGCAGTCACCTGACGAGTGACAATAGCTTATTTTTATGTATTCAATGTGGGCAGTTGACGTATAAAAGCTGACCATCCGTAACCGAAGATATTTTTCAATATTTTTACCTCAAGAGGCAGATCTTTGTTTTTGTGGATAGCAATTATTTTATTTAATATTTGCCTTAAATAATAATATTTACTGTCAGTATGTTGAACTGAACCCAACCCAATAAATATAAATTATCAATAACTTAAGATTATGTAATGGGTGGATTCTCCAAATCACCATCCAGTTGTGCGTTGCTGCAGCAGAAATAGTTGGAATTTCATAATTTGAGTTTAGCAGATTTTCAGTGTATAACGTCGTGTAATTGTGTATAGGTAGTAAGTAAAAAATTGTGCATCCAAAGTTATTCGTCAAAACTTTTTCCGCCGCTGCAACGCACACCCATCAAGTAAGTAATAAGGTAAGGTGACCATTACTGACTATGTAGCTCAGTTTTGTGAATATTGTTTATACACGTTAAGAATAGCTGGAGACCTAAAATAGATCCCTGTGGGACTCCACACATAATGATATATAAGTCAGTTTGATTATTAATAAGTTTACTTATTTGCAACCGGTTTACAAGAAAAATGTTTCTACGTCACTGCCGTAAATATTAAATAGGTTCTAATGCCTTTATTAGAACCTGGACCTAAAAGCCCTATATAATTGTACCTAGGACTAGGTTTTGGTTAGGTGACCTATATTTGTTTACATACCTGTAATAAACATTTCGTTTGCTAAAAGGAATTACAGTATATAATGCAGTATAATATAGTCTCACCGTGGCGTTTTTGGATAACAACCTTTAAAACTGTTCTTGTGTTTTGTCGAGAAGCAAAAACGTAGGACCTAATTAAATTCCCTGCACTCATTTCTCACGTGTGTTAATTTACTAGCATTACTAGGAAAATATTTATATAGAGTACCTATGGTTCAATAAAAATACCTATGGTAAAAGTTAGGCATAGAAACCCAGTATAGTAACCCATGTGCCGCAGTATTGCTTAGACGTGCAATGACAAGCATCACCGCCAGACTAGCCAATATATCAATGAATAGGGGCATTCCAGTCATTTCCAGTCGATCTAGAAGTATGATGATAATTCCTCTCTCGTGATCGATACATACGCGTCCGTTTTCGCTCAGGGGTAGGCAAAAATTACAGAACGCTAAGGGCTAGGACTCGTTCGTACCTCTTTTGGTTTGTCTCCATCCACATATCTTATCGTTTCATGTGCGCTGGCTACGAGTACTATTAGTGCAATTCACATATTATACACACTTTTAGCACGTCCTGTAGTAGAAATGCGACCTGTAGGCATCGCGTCCGTCGATGAGCTGTTTGGATTGTATTATCATCACTGGCATTGAACTTTCCAATGCCAGTGATGATAATACAATCCTAATCTATTCAACAACATTGATAGAGATACGTTCCATGTTCAAACTTAGCTGAACAGAGGAAGGTGTCAGATGGCACAAATAGCCCAGTAGATGGACGAGTCAGCAGCAAACTTTAAAAATCAAAGAGAAGGAAAAATTATCCTTATTTCCAGGAAACTACTTTTATAATGACTAACTTCAAAGTTATGACCATAAAAGTCACAATAAAAACAGTGCGTGCAATGAATTAGGCGGAAAATCATGGTTAGTAGTTGACGTCAATAGAAAATGTAATATCCTCTTAGTAGTTTACGCAGGTTTATTAAACTGAGTTACGTATAGTTATCTCTATGGTGAGGAGTTTTGTGTTGTGGAGGATCTTCATTACTTCCTCGTGAAGGATGAGGGCTGACAGAGAACTTAAATAATCTATATATATCAAAATGAATCCCTATTTGGCTTGGTCAGTTGGTCACGGTATCACTCTTGAACGACTGAACCTATTTTGTCAGTTCCTCTGAGAGAAAATTGAAAATAATGGTAAGTATAAAAACTGAAATCGATTTTATTGGTGTATGCTGTATACCAGCAAATGCTTTAGAATATCCTGGTATGGTCTACATATTATACCTTGATATAAGCCCCAAAAATCTTATCATTGTGAATAACGGCACAAAAACGGTCGCCGCAGCGTTCTATGACGTGGGTACGAGGATACGCAAACTCTAAGCTATAAAAGTCAAAAATTGTTTTTTCCCACAATAATAACGTCACGAAAGAACGTCATGATGGTAATTATCATAATATTCAAATAATAGTAATTATTATATAATAGTATCATATTTAATATAATTACAAGTACATACATGAAAAAAAGATTAAAATTAACCATTTTTAAGTACAAAATTATCCAATAAAACAATATTTAATGCATAGCTTCTTATTTTTTGTCTTGTATAGTTCGTAGGTACAACCCTTTTCTGACGTGGTTTCCGTGACTAACAATCGCGATTAAGGGGCAGACTTTCCATAGGGGGTTGGAGATGTTTGTATGTGAGGTGGTGTAGAGCGCAGGCTGCAGGCGGTGGCGCTTGTGACGTGTGACGTCACTTGCGCACACGCGGTTATATTTGTGCGCGGGCAGAACGGCGCGCTCATTCGATCGTCAGCGTGCGCGCCGCGCACCTCGCGTCACCTGGACCACGACTAGTGATACAAGCGCGAACTTTCAAATAATTATTTGACTTGTTTTGTGGACTTACTGTACTGTGACAAAATGCCGAAGAATATTTTAGCTGAGATGGGGTCCCAAGTGGGACTCACCCCCAGACAGAACAAAAAGGTAAGTTATATTTTAATGCATTAAATTATTATATTCATTAAAATTATATTATATAATATATTTGTGTATTTTTGAAAAAAATGCGAATTTTTGTGAATACGTTGCGTTGATGCGATTACAAGATATAGGTATTTTGAGATATTCGAGCCGAATGAATGGCTAGTCGAAGCTCACGGCCGGACTAAAATAAACCCTACCGGCGCGTCATATTGCTAGTTACAATGTCAATACCGCTTAGCCGCTTACCCTCAGTTACAGATATAGGTGCGCACGAGATGCGCAGGCGCAGCCGCCACATTACGATAGTCTGTAGGATTTTTATGAAGAATTATTTGTTGACAAATAGGTGACATTATGTAAACATACTTATATATTGTTGTCAATCTGCGAAATATCTATATAGTAACTACCAGACGTTCGATATTTAAAATGAGATTATCCTCGATTATTAATGTTGTTTCCTGTATCAAAGATCTATTTACAAACAATAGACTATTGTTGTAACCTCTGGAGGGAGTAGCTCATAATTTATATATTAACGTCAAATATGAAATACAAATACCTAAATTTTTTTTTAAGGATCGATTAGAAGGTAGGTGACTACCTATAATATACAGTATGTGGGTCATGGATAAAAAATATATTTCTTAAGAAATTTAAAGAAAACACTAGATGTACATATATCGACTGCCTGCCCTTCAGCTTACAGCCGTATAGTATCTATACAAGTATGTACATATAGTATTTTATGTACGATAAAAAAACTCACTGACAACGGTTTACTGTAAAACGCTATAAGATATTGGCAATTTGCCATATTTCACGTATTTAACAACATTTTCTTTACTGCGAATCTATAGCTTCAGCCCGCGGTTTCGCCTTTGTGTGTTAATGTTAAATTATTATATGCCAAATATATTTTTATTCGCAATACCCTAAGTGGTGTGAGATCGTACTGCTATGCTGTGACATAGGTCTCGAGTTCGAAACCAAGGCACGGTTGAAAAGATAATGGGGAATATAGTGAGGAATCTTAACGCAAGTTTGAAATCTATTTTTCTCGATGATATGTCAAGTTTACCAACCCTAACTAAGCAAGTGTTGAGGACTATAGCCTAATCGCCCTCAAACTCAGAAGCTATCCATGTTACGGAGTAGGACAGTAACCGAGTTGAAGAATACGATGAATATATTTTGTATACCGTTACGAACTCCTGAATTTCATTGAAATATGCAATAGTACTTTGCTGTACCTGGGATTGAATACATTTCGTGCGCAGTAGTTGCTTTTACCATGCGCTAGATTTTGCATGCACCTTATAAATGGCATGTTGTGTTTGTGGCTATATATTTTTTTAATGTATGTTATATTTTATTATGCAGGTTATTAGGGACTTAACTTATCCTGAATGTTGTAATAAAAAAAATACTAGTAGACCACTCCAAAAAAAAAAAATATATACATCATTTCATTTCATATTTTAACGAAGTACCTTATCGCGCGTTGCGAAAGGGGGCTAGACGGAAAAAATTAAGACGAAAAGTTTTAACGACACTTTTTGCTATAGTAAGCTATTGTAAAAAAAAACCTTCACTAATTAATCGAAAGGAACTTCGTCCCTACCGGGTGTCCCTTGACACCTCTCATTTTTTTTTTACTTAAAATTAGGTATCCCTGACTTAGAACAAAAAGTTTATTATATTTATCAAAACCTTTTGATTAGAGACAAAATGTTCATAAAACTATGGTGCTATTTATATAACACCATTGTTCATAATGGATTGTTTTATTGGCGCAGTAACTTTCTTCGAGTACGGAATCATGTGCTATAAGATTTGCAGTTATATTAAAATATATCTACAAAATCATGATTCTAGATTCATTAAAAATGTACTGTCTCTAATATAAAGAGTACACTGAAAGAATACTGCGTTTATTAATCGGAATAGTCATCACACATCACTCACAAGCACATACAAGTCATTTGTCACACACATGCACGCCACATATTCACAAATGTTTGTAACTTACACAATTCAATTATTATCGTAAATATTTCATTGTTAATTACATTAGCCTATTTAATTGCATTTTAATTTTACGACCAAAAAATGCAATTAACGTCATGTATATCTATTATTTAGTAATTTAATGTATAGGTATTCTATAGAAGGTTATTTGGTAGGATATAAATATACTATATATCCTATAACAGGTATGTTTTATTATACCACAATACTGGCAAACTAGCCTACGGCCCCCTGATTGTAAGCGGTTACCGTATTCTATGGACGCTAGCAACACTAATGGCGTCACTCGTCGGTTGTCGACCCTGTAGAAAAGGGAGTTACTACACTGACAGCAATTAAAATTCCTGTATTTCCTTTGCTGTCAGAATAGTCCATCCCCTGGTGAGCTCTGGCAAGCTTACTCACTCGCAAAAACACAACTATTGTTGTGTCACTGCGGTCTTCTGTAAAACGGAGGCACTTTTCCAGTCTGGCGACTCAATTTGAGAGAGAAATCTCGCTATGGTCTATCTCTTCATAACAGCTAAGCAATCTTTTTTACAACAAGGGCAATTTGATAGAATATTATAGACAAATAATATTATTACTGTTCTTTTGAAAATCGAATGGACTAGCTGGGCATGAGAGAAAGGACAATACCCTCCGTAGCGTTAATAATATGTGTCTGACAAATAGGTACGCGTACAACCTACCGCAGGAAAAAATTGGCATACGGGGGAACAGAGATGTTTAATAAATAATCGAAAAGCTTTTTTTTAACTATATTAAAATATTTCTATCTTCTCACTCAATATCAGTTAAATTTGGTTGTAGTGGGTACCTCGTAATCTGATTTTTGTTCCTCGTATACTGCGTTAACTGATTTTCCCAAAGTTTTTTATTGCTAAGTACCAACAATAGTGTGTAGTTACCGCCTTAGGCCAATAACAAACTTTAGGCTTTGTAAATATTGATTGTATATTATTGTATAATATTGATTAGATGATTGTAATGTTGTATCCAACATCATACCGGTTCTACTCACGTACAAACATCACTTACATACTAGCTTTTTCATAACGAATCATAACGATACTGAATCGAGACCATATCATAACAACATACAACAACATAGTCGAAAATTTCTAGCTGTACCGACAACCAACAACTTCTTAAGGAAAATGTCGGTAAGGAAATCTTATAGAATCACTATAACTCTTGGGAATACCGATAACAAATTATCCTTAATTTTGTGTGTCTAAATTAATGATGTACATTTAATGTACATTTTACTATTTAATTCCTTAATGTATATTTAAGTATTTAGTAATAACAAAAAAAAATGATAAACCAGGTTATATGTCCAAGCCATTTCAATAAATATAACTCATAGGAATATTTATCCTTAAATATTTATTATATATACAAATCCTGAACTTGAATTTAAATAAACTAATTTGCAAGAACTCGTTTATATATATATATATCGATTTAATCTATTATCTAGTGCAACATTTTAGAACACCGTAGAATATTTTCCATGTAGCTTTATAGCTACATAAATACAGTATCTTATAACATCAACACGCTTCCTTCCTGTATACATTTTTTAACTTTATATATACTAGTGGGCCACGCGACTTCACATATAATAAACCTATGGGTACCTTAAATTGTCGTATATACCTACAAGTTTACAATTTTATTTAAATTTACCTTGGTGAAATTATTCAAATGAAACTAACAACTTTATACGAATTTTATCGCAATATACCTCTTCATTCATTTTTTCTTAAATTCCGACAGAAATTCTGCCAGCGATCATGGTCTGAAGGGTACGTAAAATACACATGTAAAGTATTGCGTACTTATCAGATCCCTCTCTCTTTTTGACCTTATATAAATACATAATTATGTATGTGGTCCTACTGCCCATATTGTAAATAATATTTTTGGGATAAGTATAAATTAATATTAACTTATGACTTAATGTCAGTAATAATAATGTACGAGTATGTCTACATTCCGAGGTAGACAACTAACAACCTGATTACTAGTCGGCCAATTAAATGACACTCTAATTGCAGTATGAGTGTCTACTTATGATTTGCAAACGACGGCGCACATAGAATATGTTAATGGCAGCCTTGTCGTTGTAGAATCTACAAGTGTATACGCGGTCAGATCATGTCAAGGCTGTCCACATGCTCTTTACCTTCGATGCTGACCAAAGTCGTACGATTTAGGACGCATCTGCTTAACGTTGTTTGGTACCGACTCTCTGTCTAACAAGATTTTGCCAGTAAAGGCAGAGCGAAAAAAAAAAAGAGTTCATAACTCTTTTGTTGATTGCCAAGTTTGGCTTGGGTCCCAAAATAAATAAGAAAATTATAACAGTTCTTTAGAACCGAACTAATAAAAGGAAATGCATATAAAATAAAAATACTACTAAATACAATAATATGTGTATATTATAATATTTGATCAAGACTCACAGGTCTTAAGCTCAAACATCTAAGTTTGTGAACTGTTGGTCCTCGTGATTAGTATAATCATTTATTTGAAAAAATAATACAACTATCCTTGATAATAAACTTATTATACAAATAAACACCATAATGACCTATCAATATATAGCGTTTTTTATATTTTTCAAATAAATCGAAGTAAAATAAAACTAGAAAATGAGCTTGATGAGCTTTTTTAAATAGCTTCTTAAAAGCGAAGAGCAGGAGGCTGTGGTACTGATTTAAAGAACACACTACCTACATATACCTATGTGTCGGCGACTGCAGTGGCTCAATCACGTCAATATCGCCAATGATCGTCCAATTTATGCTTCGAGATTGATTTCATAAAATAGGTAGTTCTAGGCAACCTAGGGACGGTATTCACAACTTAGAAAAAATATGATATGGAATTTTTATTATCAGATATCAAGGAAAATATGTCTTTTATTTCCTACTAACTTAATTGAAAGAATGCATTTGGATATGTGTTGCAACCTGTATCTTTACTAAATGTCACCGGGTATTTCCCTTTTCGGAAACATGTTTCAAAGTCTCGAGACTGCTGTTGCGTCATAAACCTGGTAAAGACATGACAATAATTATTATATAAATTGTTAGTTAATAATAACTGTTATAGAATTTAATTATGAAAACAAGTTAAACAGAGAATTTCCGCTTCAGATTTGCATGTTTATATAGAGATTAAACAGCATTATATACTTATTAGGATATTATTTATGTTATTAATATTTAAAATAGGTACCTATACTATGTATTACCAGATATGTAGTTTAGTAATGTTTGTTAAATATTCGTACGTCTTCTACATTAAATTGCATCCCAAGTTTGTGTTGTAGTGGCGCCACCTAAGAATAATGTAACATAAACATTATTGAACGTATTAAACTTTTAAATTAATATAATGTAACTGGAGGTATGTTTCAAATTGTTAGAAATCTAACAGTAAATGTTATTAAAAAATGGTTCTAAATGCAAAAAAAATTGAATTAGTAGTATTTGTTTTTACTTTAGATGAGATTTTATAACACTTAACAAGGATATTGAGATGAACGGTTAGGATAGATATGATCTGGTTTAGAACTAGGGTAGTAACATATTTATTTTAAATATTTGAGTACAAAAATAGTGACAAATCTGTTGTGCCTACGGTAATTGACATTGTTTAAAAAATAAATATTAACGACATTGAAGTCTGAATATTGACGTCATAATTTAGTGATGCCATAATCATATTAACTCACATCCCTCAATCCATTCATCGACTCATTCATACATCAATTTAATAAAAATACTCACATATACATATTTAGAAGATACTAAATAATGATGATGACATTTTCTTTTATTATTGATAATAAAACTCCGAAACGGCTTGACCGATTCTCATGAAATTTTGTGAGCGTATTGAGTAGGTCTGAGAATCGGCCAACATCTATTTTTCATACCCCTTAGAGGGTTATCCACCAACCCCTATAATGTGGCAAAACAACGTTTGCTATACACTAGCTGTAGTGTATATGTATATATATATGAAATAAGATTAGTTTCTACGTTGTATTTCATCGCGGTATGATATGGCTAACTTAAGGGTTGCTATGGGTTTTAATAACCTATACCTATATCTTTAGCATAAACTGGTTTACAGTATTTTCGGGATATTGACTACCACTAACGATATGTCATAGGTATTCGTATGACATTATTACCTATCTATGCAAAACTTTCTAAAAGTAAGTCATGTGTGATATACGTTCATTTAAATTATTTTACATACTTAGTGTTAGTGAAATAAGTAGTCTTTATTAAAAGTAAAATAATTATAGTTAAATTAAAATATTAAATTGAGAACAAAGTGTCCTACGACCTGATATCTTATAGATCATGAACAATATGGACCAATACGTACTGACACTCAGTGTCAATGTTTCATACTAAGCATGGTGGAAGCTGTAAGAATTAAGAGAAACTGATATTCTCTCTTTACAACAAGATAAAGTTCATCAGTTTTTCACTCATAGGGCGCATATTATTAAAAACATTTGTTGGAAAAAAATGAATAACTGCTTAACAATCGATAAACCTATGCATTAGTCACAACTTTCCCGTAATTGGTGAGAAAACTCTCTTAAAGCCATTTACTTACCCACTGGCCACAGGCCTCTTCAGGAACTAGGCTATATAATCCACCATTCAACCGAGTGCGGGCTGGCGAACCTCGCACGTCATCGTGAAAATCTCTTAGGTCTAAGAACTTATTGCGAGGTTTTCCTTAACCGTTTGAGCATGTGCATACAACTTTGAAGTGAGTGGTACATACACCTTAAACCATCGTAGACGCCTCCAAGAAAATTTAAACGCTGATATCAGTAGAAATCTTATGAATATAGAAAAATTAGCAATCTCGTATGCAGATTCTGTACAGTATTATACAATGGAACTTGATCAATAAAACATTCCACGAAACGGCGCAAGCGCATGAAGTATAACAATATGAATCATAGGTACGTAAGTAGTGTAGCTATTTGATCACGTGTCTTTTAGAAGCTTTATGCGCTCGCAGGATTATTTCAGCAATCAAACGGAAATCGTGTTTCTTTGAATTTTGATGCTTGTGTTTTGTACACTAAAAGTAATGGCTGCCATATTGAAACGTCAAACAAACTGGATTAAATGTTCAACAACCATGGCGGCTTGATAAACATTCCACAATGATGATAGGGATTTACTAGTAAAAATGTTTTTGAAATATTTATTTCTCGGAATAAATTGCTGTTTTTATAAGACTGTACTTACTTTTTACGAATTTTATTAGTTATTTTAAACTTTTACAGCGTCCACGATTACGATCAATGTCTAGTATTCGTGTAATACTTAATAAGTGTAAAAAACTATTTTGATTTTAAACTGCATTGATTTTGCGCGCCGAAAATATTTAATGCATTCAAAAGACTCTAGTGCAAGTGCTGCACTCGACGTGATGGCATCAGTATATAATTTTTATTTCACCTCAGGACGAAAGAACGTCATTAAAACTATAACAAATGCAAGTACATTATGGTTATTCTATATCTATTTTCAAATAAACACAACGCAAACTGGTCAGCTACCTAAAATAACAAATCTTTAAGCACGTGATAAAATGTCGACAAATCAATATTCATTGTGCACTTACATGTGCGAATAGTTCAAAAATAATACGATGTATCTGTCAGACCGGGGCTAGAACATTCCTGGCAATATTTTCAGTCCATCCCAAACAATAAGTCATGTGTTTGAGCGCGCCAAACTGATTTCGGTCCGTATTACCATCCGTTGTATACCGATAAACCGATCCGGCCGGCAGTCCGCCAACACACACTGCCAAGCGAAACATGAAAAGCACACCAAAGCTGAACATACGAAATTCCGAACATACATTAATTGTGCTTTTTTCTGACAGTTACGCGAATATGAACTGTTTTTCTATTCTGTCCTGTTTCATTTGCCGAGATTCTGTATTTTAATACATTTTATGTTGCTATTTAAAAATCTGCGATGTGCAAATTAATTGAAAAGTACGACACCGAAAACCTCACAAGGATAAATTCTACACATCTTTTAAAATTCTGCACATCATAATAATCTAAAAGATATAGGCAATTTTTAAAATTAAGTACCAAAAACGTTAAATACAAAGCATAAAAATATACCTGAATAACTTAAAAAAAAAAGAAAAACCAACTTCAAAAACTAAAAAGCAAAAAATAACTTCATACAGTTTTACCTTTTTTTTAGTTTTAAAGGTATGAAGTTGGTGCCAAGCCAAACGTAATAGTAAGTACACTCACCGCGAGTGACCTTGAGCAGGGTGATTAAAACCACCACATCATCGGCACCGACTTCATACCTTTAAAACTAAAAAGAAAGGTAAAACTGTATGAAGTTATTTTTTAGTTTTTGAAGTTGGGTTTTCTTTTTTTTAAAAGTTAATTTATTTTTTCTTTTTAGTGTTGTATATATTAAACGTTTCATATCAGGTCAATCTAATAGCCTTAAAGAATACAACTATCGATCCATATATACTTATAATTATGAAAGATTTTCCCTTCAACTCCTAACCGTTGAGGAGTTGTACCTTCCATCATCAGATTATTACATGAGAAGTTGATTTTCAGATGCAAATACTTGAACAGCTTTGGAGAATACATGTAAATGTAATAAATGCTTATAACTGAAAGAATTTTCTTTTAAATCTTAACTGTTGAGGAGTTCTACCTTCCATCATCAGCTCATCAACCTCAAATGATGATTATCAGACACAAATACTGGAACAATTTTAGTAAATATATTCAAAACGTGATAATTGCCTATAAAATTTGAGGGTTGCCCTCGATTTCCCTGGGATCCCATCATCAGATCGTGATGTGGTTACAATGGGACCATCTGTGAAGAATACCCTTTTAAACAAAAAAAACATTTTGCAAATCGGTCCAAGCGTTTTGAAGTAATTCGTGAACATACATAAAAAAAAAAAAAAAATCCGACGAATTGAGAACCTCCTCCTTTTTGAAGTCGGTTAAAAAGTAATAGGTTCAGTTCAATTTTGGAGTGGTCCAAATCAGAGAACATCAATATCGATATTCTTCATAGAAGAAGAATTTTTATACTTTCTATTTTACGTTTTTGGTACTTAATTTTAAAAGATACCTATATCTTTTAGATTATTATGATGTGCAGAAATTATCCTTATAAGGTTTTCAGTGTCGTATTTTTCAATTATACATACTTATGTAATTTCGCAACGCTATTCAATTTTAAGTAGTCGCCAAATATAGTGCTTCACTCATGAAGCAATATTATAATCGCTGTAATGTCACGTGGGGAATAAAATCCTTTATGTCTTGCTATAAACGGATATTTATGGATAATTATTTGCAGAAAAAGCCATCGGACTCTAGGAATGAAGGATTAAACAAGTAAATAACATATTCCTAACCGACCTTCAACACACGAACATCTTGTTTTTGTTAATATGTAAATAATTCAATGACAAGACAAAAAATATGACATACGATATAATACCTAAGTCATTATTTCTCAGTGATGTGGATATGCACTCTAAGTCATCAAAGTTTCAAGTTTGAGTTCAAGGCACCTTTGAATTTTCTTAATATAAATCACACTCATCATCATCATCATCAAACCATTAACGTCCCACTGCTGGGCACGGGTCTCCTCTCATTTGAGAGGGTTTAGGCTATAGTCCACCACGCTAGCCTACTGCGGGTTGGCATCACAAATCACACTCAGTAATAGTGAAAAATAACAGAACACCGTATGAGGGGTTTGTTAAACCTGCCGATCCAAACAGTACGTTCCTGGTGAGTTGTATGAGACTGTTTTAATCCATGACACTATCCCAAGGGTTTGTGTACAATGCTCCTTTTAGGTTGAAAAGGTGTTTTTACATCAATGGGGCAGTGAAAAACTTTTCTCACAATCAGCAACCAATCATCAACTACCCCAGTGCTGGGTAGTAGTCTCCTTTCATTTGAGGGGATTAGGCTATAGTCCACCACACAGTTGGCAGATACACGCCATTGAGAAAACCTCTTAGGCGTGCAGGATTCTTCACGATATTTTCCTTCACCGTTTTAGCACGTGATAAAATTACGCACCTTGAGATTGAACTTGAGACTATTGACTATTGATAATCCACTGGTCACACCACTAGCTTATCATACAGATTGTAAAAAACTAAACGTTTGCGAAACAATAATGACATTAGGTACGCACAGATGCGCTGGAATAGTCTCCAAACAAAACGCTAAACCTAACAGAGATGAATGATGTTATTGTTTTTCAAGTATTTTATTCATATTCAAAGTGTGTCTGTGTCAGTTGAGAGGAAACATTTGGCAAAATACATCGTTAATTATTGACGAAGCCGACCAAATATGAGGAAGCGTTTGGGAACCGTTTAGACGAACACTAATTATGACTGCGGTAATAACGCTATGTTTGACTCATACGCGTGTATTGATTTTAATGAGAATATTAGGTATAACAATGTTTTTATTATTAACTCTAGCTTCAATTGTTATGAGTACATTGCAAAAGGAACTACGAATATACCTATATCTATTTTTTTACAGCTTCTATGGTTACAGGCAAACAAATTTTTCAATGTTGTATTTTTTGGAGTGAATCTTTTTTAGGCATATTGGGAACTTTTGTGATGGGAAAAAGTATCTACGCATATAAGAATTTTCAGATCAAAATGTTTCAGTGTCAAAGAAGAAGCTGAAGTATTTTAAACCTACATACACACTTATTCTATTTAATTTGACGGAACGCTTGACGTGTTTTTAAACCAAAATCTTTGATTAATCGTGTTTGGTATGCCAAGCAACAGTTTCGCAACCATTTAGTAAGACAATTTCAAGTGGCCCACTAGAGATAGGGAGGCGACGCGCGCGTTCGGAATTCTAGCGACAAACAAAACAATATCAAGGCAAATAAACTGACAAAGGAAGCTACAGAGCATAGTATTCATACAGTTGATTTCTATACGTACAGAGTTCTAAGACACTGATAAACTGAACGTAGATTTACATGGTATGAGCTCTTCCGTTACGGGTAATTAGTAACTAAAGTAGTAAATAAAGTTGTGTATCTGTCGCAGCCGAATAGTACATATAATCCATAGTATTTCATAACAACTAGCCTTTTTCAAAAATAGCGCCGTTTTGTAAAGCGGTGGTTCACCGATTAGCTGAATTGAATACGGCTGAATGCATAAGGCATTTTAAGATCTGCCTGCGATATATCGACTACGCACGAGTAACAATTAGGTATTGAAACGGGGCTACGTGGGAAGCCTGGCCAAACTCCGCCGTAGTCAAACACCAGTTAGAACCAAACATTATCTGCGAAATAAAATCATGTTCAATTTTGCCTTGAAGGCAAATCGATGAGATCCTCCGCGGTATAACTTTTTGAGTGCTGTAGCTACATACTATACCTTTTTCTACACAACATTCCATACCTGCGAAATATAATGTATAATTGGGTGCTTTACCTGAGTCTCAATCCAATATTTTATTTGAACTCAAATGGGTGGGAGACATTGGATTTAAACTCATTAACCGTTTAGTATATAAATTTTAGCTATTTCCATAGCATGACGTCGTACGGCATTCTACTATAGGGGAAAACAGCAGACATCCAAAATATTTTTGTGTTTCAGAAAAGGGCTATTAGATCAATTTACAAATTAAATCTCAAATATTCACTGAGGTAGAAACGAGGAAAAAGAAGAAATAAGAGAAGGAATAAGAAATTCCAACCCATACGGCAAATTTAAATCCATTATCAAACCGACACATTTAGATTACAAGGACGATAAAACTGCTTGTGATTGAATAGTTCTAATGAACCGGGCTACCGAATTTTTAATGTTTATTATATAATTTGGTCATTTTTAATTTTTTGACATTATGTTGATTATGTTCTGACATTATTTATTATATACCTAAAAAATTAAATGAATATAAGCAGATACACATACACTTACAAGGTCTTAATGTCAGCCGGCTTTGGGATTTTCAAGTAGCATACGCAAATGTCCCACTGATCTCGCATTGACGTGCGTCGGGTGAAGTCGGGTCGTTGAGCCCCTTCAATAATGGTTGAGCGAAACGATGGTTAATATGCGTGCTGTCGGTATGGACAAGTCAAATCAAAGCTACTCTGGTATTTTTTGAAAAGGCAATTTCAGTGAGTCAGGTTTAAGTCTGAAATGAAATATGTGACCCAAACATACTGATGCTACTCTGTGCAGACAGATACTAGGTAACACTGGTGATACGGATAGGCATTTAAGCGAATAAGTCAATGAAGACACGAGTTAGAAATGTTAAATGGTGCTTGTATGTATTATATTTGTTACAAAAGCGGAATTTCGATAAACTGTAAGCTACTAAAAAAGATTTAAACAGTATGTAGAATTTATATCTAACAATTTATGGACGTATTGAGAAGAGCAGTTGATTGATGTCATAAAATATGTTTTTCTTGCACATTGGGATGAAACGAAAGACTTGTTGACCGCCCCGTGGCTGAATATAACTCGAATATGAATAAATACGTATTGGCCAATGACTTAAAAAACCTATATTACCAATACTAGGTATTTAACTAATTACATGATCTTATCGCTGTGTATTGATATTGTATTAATAGTGTCGTTTCAGATCTATGGTCGTATGATATGTTTCGTTATGGTATCATATCTTTATAGCATATCTATGTTCACGATATGATGGTACTGATTTTGTTCAGGAACTTTTGATTTTGCACACGTCTGGATTAAAATAATATCGAAATACCGCAATAATGCCAATAAAAAGTTGTTTTATTTTATTGTCTAATAATTTCAAAAGTGTGAGGAAATAGGTACAAATTACATGATTATACATGGCAACGTAATACGCTAACAAATCGCTTATTTATTTAATGTTAAGGGTAATTTTGCTGAAAAAAATATGCGATACGTTCTTTCACGTGGGTAACAATTTTCCCTTTTTTTACTTGTGTGGAATCTTAATTGTTACCAAATATTTACTTGTTGGTCGTGGTAGCCTAGTGGGAGCCGTGGTAGCCTAGTGGTGTGACCAGTGGACTGAGATGTCAAAGGTCTCGAGTTCGAACCCAAGGCACGCACAATTGACTTTTCGGAAGTTATGTGCTTATTTATCACAAGCTCAAACGGTGAAGGAAAAACATCGTGAGGAAACCTGCATGCTTGAGACATTTGCCTCGATGGCATGTGAAGTCTGCCAACCCGCAGTAGGCTAGCGTGGTGGACTATAACCTTATCCCTCTCAAATGAGAGGCGACCCGTGCCCAGCAGTGGGACGTTAATGGCTTGATGATGATTTACTTATTGATATCGCGATTTGATGCCTCCTCGCATTCCTGAAAAAGAGAATCATCGAGGCGGGGAATCATTAACTAAAATATGATAGCACAAAGTGTAAACAAAGTTCTTAAGTGGAGATTTTCCCTATTTTATATATCATTATATATAATTTAATTGTCCAGTGACATGTTAAGCAGACATGTATTGAGTTCATATAAACCTACATTTCGCAGTATGGTATAAGGACGAGTCTTTAACTGGATTGATACATACTTTACACCCTGAACTGCGCTTGTCCATTGCTTATTGTCAAAACACAAAAATAGGGGTTATGCTGGATTTCTCACATGCTCAGCACTTGCTTGCGAACACCGGATCAATGAGACAGTTGATAATTCAGAATAAATATTTGCTATTAAATAGTTATATCATTGAGTGACCTTCATTGTCACATTTGTCTGGTAGCACAAATTTACCTCAATGTTTGATCTGATCTATTTTTACTTTCAAAATATTATATTTATTGTTGTTGTATATTACGTATCTGCATAGCGAATGTGTTCAATACTGATTTGGCATAGCGAATTCTTCATTTTCTTCCGATTTTAAAAATAGGAATTGATGTTTATTTTTGTCATTTAAATTTAACTGTCAACATAAAATACTATGAACTGAAAATGTTTGCATATAGAATTTAAAAACGATTACATATTTGTTTAAATTCAAATAGTGATTAATAAAAAAATATTACCTATTAGAAGTCATAAAAATAACAGTCTAGTGCGTGCCAGAATTTTCTTCTCTTGCAGTGTCCAAGAACTATATATATATATGTATTTTCAATATAACTATACAATAACATAACACAATATCACGCCTGTATGCTCAAGAGTTTGGCAGAGGAGCGCTGTCGCAGTTCACCAGTATTATATCAAAATCTAAAATGCTACTGACAAATTAATTAATAACTGATAATCGACGAACTCTCTGTACATCTCTTGCTCAACAGTCCATCAAACTGACAGTTACTCAGACATGTCGTCTACTAAGTAACAATCGCGCTCACCACACTATCCATAACAACAAGCAAATATGAAATAAATCTATAATCATTTATGATTTATCAATGATATTACATTCTTCAGATATAGTTACAATTTGTAAGATTCCACGCTATTATAAACCAGTTTATTTAACCTGTGCGCCTCAGCTCTGTACACAAGGGTGCCTTGTAACAGCTGACACAGACAATCGACATCATTGAACGTATCGTAAAAGTGATTCTTATTAAATTATTATTATTTATGAGTGGCAGACTCATGTTTGACATTGTGTGTTATTATTTGAAAGTCGTTGGCCGGTGACTATCTCGCGAGACAGACATAGAAACTGTTGGCAACATTATGTAACTGAATTAGCACTCTGTATTTTGGCTATGGCAATGGTTAGATAGGGGGTGCAAAGAATCCCTGTCAATATGTATGACTTAAGAAACTTTAACGTAGTTAAACTTTATAGTAGGGGATCGCAGAGTTGAAAAAGGAGGTTGACAAGCTTCTACCTATGTTAGTGGGACATCATAGGGTTATTATCCCGGTAGTTGGTGAAGTCCAAATAGGGCGACTTTTTCCTCTGCCGCGAGGGAAACCACTAATCCGTCGCCTTGAGAGCGTGTTGCTAATTAGCGCATCATAATATGTTGTTACTTATGTGAATAAGTACTTTGGAATGCTAGTAACACGGTAGACACCATCAGTTGTCAGGTTAGGTGCTATGTATAAATATTATCTAGCATTGTTTATCACTATATTTAATTTTTAAAAAACATGTGAGAAGATTAAGACAATGTAAGTAACATCGTCTTAATTTTATTGTTATTTAAATAACATTTAAATGGGACATAAATGTCAACAAAAAATTATACAAACGATCGCGCATATTGTTATATAATGCCTTGTGTTAAAAATCAATTTACTGAATCACATTGTTTGTTCAGTATAGTGTATGTTACATACCGATGCAATTATTTACAGCTCGTTTACAACAAATCTGTTTTTAAGTCGCAGGTGCCTTAATGGTGGCGTATTATGTAGTAGTATGGGCGAGGTTAGTATAGGCATATACTTAAGGTAGATTCCGGATCTAGTCAAAGATGCTATTCCGACAAGATGACAGTCATGTTAAAATTTCTGCGCACAAGAATATATATAATTACTAGCGTTTGCCCGCGACTTCGTCCGCGTAGAATTAGTACTTTTATTAAATCTGCTTATTTATTTCTTACTTCTCTTTTAAGAAATTATCTATTCCGCATATTAACCTACACCCCTATTTTAGCCCATTTATGATTTTTATGTCTTTATACGAAGGTATATATTGGATTAGTTGTTTCTCGTGACTTCGTCCGAGTGTAATTAAACGAACAAGAAAATGTTCATATTCATTATTCACTTTGCCCGCTCCGGGTTCTTAAGTCACGCGGTTTTAGTCCCGCGGAACTAATTCGTATCATCTCTTAAAATACAGTGAAAAGCTAAGTTACTCCTTATAACATTTGCTATCTGCGAGTGAAGAGTTTCAAAGATTAGCCGAAACAAACAAACAGACAACAATTAAAAAAAATTGAGAATTGTTTTGATGTCTTCAGTACCGCATATGCTTTCATTTCTACAGAAATTACAAACAGTCAATTTTGAAGAGTATTTGCATGGCAAAAAGCTTATAATTGAGTTCAACCTTTTGAAAATCGGATTCAGTTTTAAAACATGTCAAAATAAAAAGTAATTTAAATTAAAATCACAAAGGAGTATCGGTTTCAACGGCAACGGCAAAATAGGGGGTGCAAAGAATCCTCGTCAATAAGTATGGCTTAAGAAACTTTAACGTAGTTAAACTTTATAGTAGGAAGATCGCAGATTTGATAAACTTTGAAGTGAATCACACCTAATATAACTTTCTACCCTTTTTTACCCGTTAAGGAATGAATTTCAATAAAATACTAAACACATTCTTTAACAAAATACCTGGACCTCCTCGTACAGGAATTTTGTTAAGGAATGTTTAACCAAAGGAACCGTCGCGTCGTCCATACAAACTTTTCCCCCCTTTACCCTTTGGGGTAGCAATTCGAAAAATCCCTTGTTATCGGTGCCTATGTCATACAAAGAACACACCCTCCAAGATTCAGGTCTCTACGATCAGTGGTTTAGGCTGTGCGTTAATTCTATAGTCATTCAGGACAAATAATTTTATATACATATATAAAGATAACTAACTGACCCAGCAAACGTTGTTTTGCCACATTATAGGGGTTGGTGGTCAAAAAGTGAAAATTTAGGGTTATACGTATTTTTTAATGCCAAAACATAAAAAAGATACAAAAAAATGTTTTATCATATAAATTTTAAAAAAAATCTGATGAGGGAGGGACGTCCTTATCACCTAGGGGTGTATAAAATAGCCTACGACTGATTCTCAGACCTACCAAATATACATACAAAATTACATAATAATCCCTCTAGCTGTTTCGGAGGAGTTTAGTGACAAACACTGTGACTCGAGATTTTTATATATAAGATACATATGTATGTGACGACCCGTTTAGCTCAGCGGTAGTTAACGCTGCCTGCTGTGCTATGGGTCCCGGGTTCGAATCCCGGTAGGGACAAATGTTTGTGTGATGAGCATCAACATTTGTTGTATCTATGCATTATATGTATGTATTTACAAAAAAAAAGAATATATGTAGTATATCAACCAACTAGTATCCGTAACACAAGCCTCGTTGCTTAGCACGGAACTAGATGGCGCTGTCCGCTAGATGGCGGACAATATGACACAGCGGAGGTAAGCAACTAGGCTTATGTTACGAGTACTAGTTGGTTGATAAATTCATAAAAATACCAAAAAAACATCCGGAAACACATATTACATATATACTTTTTTATCCGAGTAAAGGTCATATGTCTAACATATAAACACCAAAATTTTAACATTTAATTTTTCTCTCTGCGAAACTGAAACTAATCACATCACTGAAAGAAATGCATCGATGTGTTCCGAGTGCGTGCGCACTAGCGCCCGCGGCGAGCGTCGCGCCGGCGGCGCCGCGCCGCCGCGATCCGACCGAAACGTACATAACACACCCACATTATTCTCACGAAGATCAAGAAAAATATAATACTAACTGATATGTTACTATTAATTACTATTAGACTAGCTGAGATGTTTTCCTGAAGTTAAAATGGCTGTGAATCATTTTTTAGGTATGAAAAGGCCTTCGACCTTTCTGAGGAAGGAAGAATTGAGTAGGCACTTAGGTACAGGGGACTTATTACTTTTTATAAAATGTTTATGTTAATTCTATAAGAGAATAAGTGATCTTACTGTGAATAGCTCGAACGTGTCTGTCATAGAGAACGATCTAATTATTTCAAGGCTTCTTATGGCCCGCGCAGATTGTAAAGGATGTCATCGTATACCGGAGGAAGAATGTATATAAATCACTCGTTTTCTTTAAAAAAATTGATTCTATGATAATTTAAATAGGGTTTAAACATAAATGGCATAGCCCTGCGAAATGCTATGTCGCGCTGTGACTCGCTGTGTCCGAGTCCTATGGCACGCTACAAGATCTTTCAGGCTACCAAAGCGTATTCTGCATTAATGAGCCAGTCCAAAGTCAACTATGTCTAAAACCGGTTGGCATGTATAAACTGACAATCACACTTACTTACCTTAAGACAAACAGTAGGCGCGTATGATTATTAATTAGTCGATAAATTCCAATTTTTATGTCCTTAGTCATTGGGTTTTGAAGCACTCAATGAAACATCATTTGATGGACGTTTGGAAATGTATTGTAGGAGGAAAACTTAAAGATTTTCCTGCAATCTTTATAAAACCCAAGTGGAGTCGGACCGTCCAACGCATGGTAGAAAGAATCTTTATATTTTCGTGAATACTAAGAAACGATTAACTAAGAATATACAAGGTTTAAATATTTTTATCGTCTATGCTCTATATGCTTGTGATAGCAGGAAGTGATGAATATAGACCTACATTATAAACGTTGGTTAAAATCACTCATTAGTAACTTAATATACATATATTAAATGGGTAGATATTTAAATAATAATTATCTCTCCATTATTAACCGTGATTAAAATAGACATTAAAATAAAAAAGTCAAGGTATACCTACCTATTCAAATTACATTTCGGATGCTTTACAGAAGCCATAGTCACATGTAGACTTTTATTATCTAGATCTTAGGTTGGTATGTATATAAGTCTGCCCATGACTAATGTCAACATACCTGTCTACCGCAATAACATTTTACATCTATTTTAGTAATTAAACACAGTGGAAAATTATGCAGTCACTGTTAGGAAAATTTCCTTACATTTAATACAGAGTTAGGATAAACAAATACTTAACACTGAAGTGTTTATTAAAATGCTATCTGTGTATAAGTATAATCAATGAGCGCATTTCCACTACAACAGGTCTCTTGCAGTGAATAAACAAACACATGTCCTGTTGATTGGTAAAATGTCATTGACCTCCTTAACACGGGGTTGCAAGGTTTCTGTTGGGTTCGGTTATCGGGGTACAGATAACTACCCCTATTAGGTATTTCTTTGACTTTTATAAAAAAATAGCTCGTTAAATAAAATTATATCCTTGTAAAACTAAAAAATTAAAAATAACTTCATACAGTTTGAACTTCTTTTTAGTTATAAAGGTATGAAGTCGGTGCCAAGCCAAATGTAAAGCCAAATACACCCATCGCGCGTGATCTTGAGCGGGGTGGCTTCAAACCAGGCACCCGGCACCGACTTCATACCTTTAAAAGTATAAATAAGTTAAAACTGTATTAAGTTATTTTTAACTTTTTAGTTTTGAAGACGGTTTTTTTAAACGCAGTTTTTTATTTTTTATTTTACGTTTTAGTGTCTGTAATAGGTTGAACAATAAACGCATCATCTGCGTAGAAAATTGGAGAATTTCTCTCGATTTCCAAAAATCCACTGATCAGATCCTCACCATTTTTTATGGGACCACACGGAAGTACTAGCTTTCAAATAAAAAAAAATCATCAAAATGTCGAAAGTTATGAGGTCACAAACATAAAAAAATTGAAATGGGCTAAAAAAATACAAAAAGATAAAAAATTAATTAAAAAAATACAGCCGGTTTGAGAAACTCTCCCTTTTTGAAGCCGTTTAAAAATTTAACGTGTTTTAGCCACAATACTAGTACATTTGAAGTAATAGTTTCTCAGAATTGTTTTTTTTTTTTCTATTTTACCTTAATAGTTTAATGTTGTCTCTAGTACCTACGAGATATAATGCAGTCGAAATTGCAAGTGTGTTGTTTCTCTGCACACTAAATGTAATTCAGTCTACACAGTCGGTCGAATGTCTCAATGCAATCATATTAACTACCTTCAACCACATCAAAACTACAATATAGTAATAAGATTACAGACCAAATGCAAGTAACATGAGTCGAGGGTTGCCATACGTCTGAGTTTCCCTGACTTTTTCTAGTTTAGAAGTCGTTTGTGTAACGGGCGGATGACATATTCGGTTAGCATGCTTGCCTGATTATTGAGATGACTATCTGAGAAAACCACAGCGGAGCACTAATATTACAAATTTACAATAATATTTACGGCCTTTAAATAACAAAATTATTATTCTTACGGTTTTTAATTAAAAAATACTCTTTATGTGAAATTGTGTCATAGGTTCGTGGCGTCATTACCTACGCCTCTCCTGCCATGCCAATGTTAATTACATTATTACGAGCACTCTAGAACAATACTTCTTGGCCTTGATCGTAAAAACAATTGCGCAACATATCATTGGCATATCTTTAAGAAGAATAATAGAAATTATTATCGGTATAGTAAAAAGTTTGTACATACAGAGAAATTATAATAAGTACCAGAGATGAGCGAGTTCACATTATGCTATAATCTAATTTAACTTCAAAGCATGTAGGAAATTTAATACTATACTTAAAAGCTCGTAGTACCTATACCTACCTACCTGCCTATAGAATATAGAATATATGTATAAGAGTGAATATTTGGGTTCAGCATGACGTGCAGAGGAACTTTTATTACATAGCTATGAAGAAGAAACTGACAATAGATACAAGGATTCAATAAACCTAGTAATTATATTATTATTATAATATATTATATTTTTATGTACAAATTCATTCTGTTCATTCAGACATCAAGTATAAATAATTGTATGTATATACCTATAACCTACTCATATATGTAATGAGAATAGTTTATTCATTGACACCGAAGTAGTAATGAATTCGAACGTAACCACAATGAGGGAAAACTTACAAATACAATATTGTTATGTAGGTACGCGACGATTACTAACTGCTACATGAATGGCCGATTTATCTTATGAATTAGCCCGATCATCCGATGCTCGCAATAAATCATACCAAAACGGCAGGCGTCTGTTGTAAACCGCAAAACATCCACCGCTATGGCTCACGTTATGTAAACATACCTATTAACCTACCTACATGAAATAATACTTTATATCTGTCATACCTGTTCTAGTGTTTTTTCCTTATTTTTCGTAGATAATTTTAGTAGACTTTTTCAATCTTCAACCCATGCGAAACATTGTGACAATATCTACATGGATTGAAGACGATGCAGTCTCATGAAACGCATGCATCAGGGTACAACATAAGTCCAAAACACGTACAATTATCTAATAGGTAGATAATTTATATTGATTACATACCCGTACATGGTATTTTTTTTTATGGTGATATGGGGGCAAACGAGCAGGCGGCTCACCTGAAGGTAAGTGATGACCGCCGCCCATAGACATTTGCAACACCAAAGGCTTGCAAATGCGTTGCCAAACCCCTTAGAAACCGTTCAGGTTTCTTAAAATAGGGAGTTACTGAACTGACAGCAAACGGAATTCCCATGCTGTCAGAATAGTCACTCCCCCAATGAGCTCTGGTAACCTTACTCACTCGCAGAAAGATAACTATTGTTGATTCACTGCGGTCTTCTGTAAGGCGGAGGTACCTACTTCCCCAGTCGGGCAGCTCAATTTGAGCGGGAAAACTCGCTATGCCCTACCTCCTACAGTGACCTTTGTCAATAAGTGACTTAACGACGTAACATGATTATGTGACATCGTACATTGCACTTGCTGCAAACTAAATCCCCCTTATCTCTAAAATGAAATAATCTCTAAATTATTACATTTTAGAGATAAGGATAGCTTCCATAAAATGCGACAGTACAAATTTATGAAAAAGAAAACTAGTAAAACACCAAAATCAATGAAATGGAAGGTTGAAACACCGCCGTCGAAGTTGTCATACGGTTATCGATAACTGTTAGTCAATCAATCATTCAGCTATCCTGTCCTGTTCCAAACTGCATCATAATACTCAGTTCTCCGCCTTCCCCATCCAGTCTGTCCCCGTTACGTTTTTTAGATCGTCGGTTTATCTAGCCGGGGGTTCGTATGTTTGTTAGTGGCAGTTAGAAACCCGAAAAGACAACAGCGGTTTATCCATAGAATTTTGGACTTGTGGAGCTCTAACAATGATAAACCGCATAGGAACTTAATACGTAGACTGGAAATTGATACCTACTAATTATGAAAAGGCTAGAAAAAAGATGAATGGTGACTTCATCATGAAAGCTCCACAATTACATCATCTCCTGTTTTCTTGGTATTTATAATTGGTCATAGGTGAAATTGTAATAAAAAGTATTCTAGTTTTGATATAGATAAACTAGACTTCCTAATTTATATGAATACTAAAATATTTGTTAATAGTATGTACCTATCTGAATAGAACGGTCCCGTTGGCGCTCCGATCTTACGCAACCGACAACATACGGAAATGCATGAAACGCCAATGTGGAGCAATACTTGCACAACTTTCCGAGTGTACTGAGCCTATAAAGTTTAACGAAACAAGCGCAAGCCTGCGCCCGCGCCAAGTACTTAACAGACAGTACAGACATACTGGAGACTAAACCAATTACTTGTTTTCAATCTCTATTGGATACATTGCAACTAAATAAAATGGTGGTCTTAGGATTCAGACTAATTCAGATTACTATAGGGACTGTAATTTAAGAGCTAATTTGTAGCACACTGAATAGTTATATACCACCTGTGCGGAAGCATTGAAGCACTGCACGTACGCACGCCAGTTATTACTACGCGAGAAAAATCGTGTCCATTGTACCGCGATATTGAGACTATAAGTTGTATGTTTATTCATTATTGTTTAATTATTTATCCTGTATATAAACTCAAAATACTAAGGAAAACAAATCAATAATAATATCTAGAATAAAGTGTTGGCTACCCGGAAACCGGATCCCATGTACTTGAAAATCTTTTAGTTTCTTTGTCCATTTTCCAATCTGCTTATTTTTTTCTACCCTCTTTTAATAAATTATCGATACAAACTTACACCCCCGTTTTCGCCGTTTTTCGGGATGATTTCCGGGACAAAGACTATCCATACAAAATTTCATCTAAATCGGCTCAGCGGTTTAAGCGTGAAGAGGTAACAGACAGACAGATAGACACACTTTCGCATTTATAATATTAGTAAGGATTTAAGTTTTTTTTTTTCTCGACATCTCATAGAAATAACTTTGTCAGTTTATACTTTATAGTTACTTGGACCCATCATCAAGAATAAATAGTACCTAACTCGTGTGAGTATGGAGACATACATAGCCGAAGGACAACAAGTTTGATTCCGTGTCGAATTCTTATTCATTCTAACATTCGCCTACTTAGTTTTTCTGAAGTACTTACCATAAGTAAATAGAAGTAGTTATTAACAAAGATTTTTTGTTGCTGTATCATTGCTTATTATTATCATCAGACAACTACTTGATTTAATTATCTTACTTAGCAGTACAAATGGATATTATAAACTCGTTGTGCTCTTGGACGTTGCCCGTTTTGATCTAATTTATTCGCAGTAACCTTTAGGTCGTTATATAACTCTGAATTAATTCTGTAACCCGAAGAATCCTTGCTCTTTATTTAAAAATGGCGTCGATATTATAGTGTGGGAACACACTATATTATGTTCAAGGCGAATATTTTGTTTTTGTCGTATCTACTTAATTAGGTATTTAATTCTTCTTATCACTACAACATCGTCGAGAATTTAAACAAAAACGAGATTACATTGGATTTTTAAACTAATCACATTGTTAATATAATATAAACTTCAACTAGCTACATCTCTCAGATCTTGACGTAATAAGTATTCATTTGACTACTCAAAATATAAGACCACAAGCTGCTTCGTACGGATTTGCCCGCATGGAATTCATTTAAAAAGTAGCTTATGTGTTAATCCAGGTAATAAACTCTATGTGTGCTAAATTTCATGCAAATCTGTTTAGCGGTTTTTGCGTGAAAGAGTAACAAACTTTCACATTTATAATATTAGTAGGATTATTTGGTTTATACACTCATAATTGATAAAAAAATTGTATTATTTCACTTCTAATCTAAAATATTTAGAAATAGTCCTATGTAGTAGAATGATAGCAATAGTCCTAAATAATTATACTTTATATAGTATAATATTTTAATTAAATTGACTTACATCCAAGGCACAGGATTACTTAGTTTTAAGCCATTCGGAAATTTTGTTTATAATCCGGTTTCCTAATCTTTATCTTATTTTTTTCTATGATTAGTATATTTACGTGTTTATAAAATATTTGAAACGTATAGATACGAACACTTAACCTAGTTATATTACACGTACACTTACAAGTACATATTAGATTATGTAAGTACCTATAGAGTAGGTATAGGCATTAGGTATTATAAATCTTGTGCATCGGCTACTATGTATGTGTAACCCAATCATTAGGGATGACACAAGTGTTGTAAAATAAAATCTTGAAATAATTATTAAAAGCGTAATTACTGTCCGATTGGGTCGTATATGTATAAAGTTTTGCCAATTGACTCTCGCGTCGGGATTTTTTTACTCATTAATTGTAATATTTATTGTTTAATTATTATAAAATTCTTTTTGAAGTCGGTTAACAATGATTTTCACGAAAGGTGTGCGCATCCTCTCTACACACTGCCACTAGGAAATGCCAGTCGCTCGTTAATCCATGTTGGTAGAATTTCATGACACCACCACACCATATCGCTTAACTTGGATACAAGTTTGCCGCAATGAATTATACACCTAATCTTCGTAAACCTAATTGCTACTTCATAGATATTAACAAGTATTAGTTTAGTTGACTATGTGCTCTGTACAATATACTACTAATGTCAGTTCTCTAGTCTCAATGGTAGAAAAATCTTTTTAAAAAGTCGCAAGGCAACCATACTTAAGAGGTACATACGGGCATGACGATATGAGATACATAATTATTTTGGTCGTAGCGCGTGGCATGCTGTAGTTTTTGCCTTCTATACATACGGTAGGTTCTACCCCCATAGGAAAAAGTGTATGTATGTATGTATATACCGATATATCATTGATTAAATACATAAGTAAATCACAACCGTAGTATCTTATAACATTAATATCTGTAACCTCAACATGATTCAGCCGCCATTAACTTAGTGCCTTTATCGATACTAACGGGGCAACCGCCGGAAGACTGGGGTACTTACCCGACGCCGGTATTTAATTTGATTCGAGTAATGTGACCTCCTGACCTGTCCACAGATCATGATTATTCAGTATAGGTTTTGCCCGCGACTTCGTCTGCGTGTATTTTACCCATTACGCTATAAATTCCGCATACAAACTTCTACCTTTTCGTCCTTTTTTTAAGTCATTTTCGGGTCAAACTACCATACCAAATTTCGTCGAGAGGTAACAGGTAGAAAAATAGACAGAAACACTTTCACATTTATTATATCAGTATCAGTCCCATACCCTAGGACTGATACTAACGTGTGGATGTAAGTAGTATAGATTGTATAAATACTTGGTGTCCGAGCAACTGTACGAACTGTTTATTTGATAACGAGGTCATTAGGCAGGGAGGAAAAAAGTGATTTGATTTAATAATTTTAGGGTTCGCGTTTAGCTCGCGCGTTGCCCTGTAGAAATCGTTTAGGTTTCTTAAAATAGGGGGGTTACTAAACGGAGAGCCAACGGAATTCCTATCCTGTCAGCCAAGTCACTCCCCTAACGAGCTCTATTCTGTTCTGTTCTCTGTTCTTCCTCTGACTAGTGGAATAGGGACTAGCTATTAGTTGACTGTATAGTTCAGGACGCTGACCGTTTTGAGGAGTTCCAAATTGATTCTTATATCACTTTATAAAGTCTTGTCTTTCACTCATTGAACATGTTTTGCTCAGTTTGCGCAAGCGCCGCGACGCGCCGCGCCGGCAACTTGCTACAACCGATGAATTCGCTTGTACTAATTACATATAATGCAGGTACGATAATCCATATCCATACTAATATTATAAATGCGAAAGTATTTCTATCTGTCTGTCACACTTTAATCGATACACCGACTTACATGAAAGTTTTTATGGCGATAGTTTGAGTCCCGGGAAAGGATAGTCTTTATCCCGGAATTCATTCCTTAAAATGGCGGAAAAAGGGGCTGCACTTTGTATGCGGAATCGATAATTCCTTCAAAGGGGATAAGGTACGAAATAATGAATAAACTGATGAAAATCAGATTGGATAAAATTAACTAGGTACTTCTACGCTGACGAAATCGCGGGCAAATATTTTGACGACCTCTGTGGTCTAGTGGTTCGAGTACCGGACTGCTGATCACGAGGTTGTGGGTTCGATTCCCACGGGACACTAATATTTATGTTATAAATATAAGTGTTTGTGTTCGTCTGGGCGTTTCTTATGTATTATAAGTATGTATTTACAAAAAAAAAGTATATAAGTTGTCTAGTACCCATAGTACAAGCTCTGCATAGTTTGGGACTAGATGGTGCTGTGTAAAATGTCTCAGAATATTTATTTTATCAGAATATTTAATATGGTAAACTGAATTTGCGCCATTCCTTAATTTAAGAGACAGACATCCGAAGTCCCATTATGTTTCGTTTTGTTATCAAAATGACAAAGACAGATACATAATGTAGTAATACCTGTCCTACTAAATACTTTAAGAAAGATCCTAAATTAATACAATCTCATCGGTGACAGTGTTCAATGTTTGGCAACTCTCCCGTGTCGGCTATTTGCCATATGCTAGCAGCTGGCGCCATCTATCCCAATAATTAGGAAACAACTGCCAACGGCAACCCATGTTTTTCCTGGGTTTGGTTTTCCTGGGTCTAATACTCCCCCCCCCCCCCCCCCAACAACCAGTATTATTTCTTAAGAGTCAAAACACTAATAGGTATAGAACCTTCCACGTTGAATTATGTGGAGTTCCCACGCATGAGTACAAAAGCCGTTATGTGCTTGGGTTTTCAATATGTAATCGTGTCATAAATTGCTAGTATACCACAGGGAACATGAGTTGTCTGTAGCCAAGAGTATCTTATACCTATATAAAAATCCGTGTCACGGTATTTGTCGCTGAACTCCTCCAAAGCGGCTGAATGGATGGTTATGGAATTCTGTAAGTATGTATACTTGGTGGGTCTGAGAATCGGTCGTAGGCTATTTTTTATATTCCTAGGTGATAAGGATGTCCCTCACCAGATTTTTTTCGTTTTTTTTTTTAAATATTTTTTGTATTTTTATGATTTGCCATAAAAAAATACTTATAATTCTGAATTTTCACCCTTCTACCACGAACTCCTAAAATGTGGCAAAACAACGTTTGCTGGGTCAGGTACTAGACCTATATACATATATATATTTATGTTTCCTGATTATAACGTAGTTATCTTATGATAAATATATCAATCATTTATTCACTTTATGTAGGTATATTATTTTACGTACGCCAAGAAAATAATACATACGTTAAACATCGTTATTGCCCTTTGTCATTCAAATTAAGCTAGGTACCTGACGTTTTAACATTAAAACATACATAATGTACCATCACACCTATCTTGTCCGGAGGGTTAGGAAGAAGAGTACTAAATATGTAACCCTCATTTCGCAAGTATATTTTAAGTCCCATATAATAGGGGGCGAGCCTATTGCCATCCACGAGCACGAATCCAAACTCCGAGCTGCTACTGATATTTTCCTAGAAAAATCTAATAACTACTTTACTCGACCTGAAAATAGAGCCCAAGACCAACGAAGCAATCTTTACAATATACATCTTATTAAAACAGACGATAGGTTTTGTTTAAAAGCTAATTGTAGGACAAACTACAGTTAACATAACGGTATTACGTAGTACATAATGTCCATAAATGTAAAGTCACTGCAGTTATAAATATTTTAAATGCCAATATTATATGGCTATATATACTAGCTGACCCAGCAAAAGTAGGGTAGTTGGTGATAGAAGAGTGACAATTTAGGTGAATAAGTAATTTTCAATGCCAAATCATAAAAAGAGTATTTTGTCAAAAATAAAATAAAAAAAGCCTGGTGAGGGACATCCTTATCCCTTAGGGGTGTAATAAATAGCCTACGACCGATTCTCAGACCTGCCGAATATACATACAAAATTTCATAATAATCCGTCTAGACGTTTCGGAGTTCAGCGACAAACACCGTGACACAAGATTTTTATAATATAAGATATTATAAAGGCTACCTTCTGACATTCACTAAACCTTTACATATTCACTTATTAATGTATGAATGTATATTTTATAGGCTTACGTGTTTGTTACCTTTTATTAGCTAGTTAGACTTAAGGGAGAAAATGGTCTGACAAAACAGTTACTTTGGTATCTAACACATACTACGGCTGTATCTGTATAGTGATGGTTCTATTATTTTAACCTATGACCTATGTCCTACCTTGGGTAGGACAATATAAGATATTTTATGTCATACCCTTGCTTGAAACGAACAAAAATAATCCCACTCTTAATATAAGAGGTCCGAAAAAGCAAATGGATTTTCAGAAGTCAGTCCATATAGACCATTTTTGCGTGAACTTGTGAGTAACTGGGTTCCTACGCTGCATCCTATCAGCTTTATGCATCTAAATTCCTGACACTCTATTAATCATTGGCGATATCTAGTCTGGCCGTCACCTGAGTTCTGTCGCGGGAAGCTCCGTTTAGTGTAGGCGAGTGACTGGTTCCACAATTACTGACAGACAGACGGCCTTGTGACCTCTTTACTACCGTCTAAGGGCGCGTACATAGGTAGGTAGATATGTACATAAAGCCGTGGGACATAAACTCGTGGAACCTAGAAATTTGACGACCCGATCACCGCAGGTCATATTACAGGCAACCTTCTCTGGTAAGGGTGGCGGGATCGAGGCCCGATAGGGGCAAAATGTCTACAGACATTTTTATTTAATGTTTTATATTATTTTATTTATCATTTTCATTTTTATTTATTTAATATCGCCAATGATTAATAGAGTGTCCGGAATTTAGATGCATAAAGCCGATAGAATGCAGCTATAAGCATGGACATTTGAGTAGAGCCATGGAAGTTTATATATATTTACGATAAAAAATATCTTTGTAGTTTATCAACCATGTAGTATCCGTAGCAGAAACCTCGTTGCTTACCTTAGAACTAGATTGCGCTATGTCATAATATTATTAGACACAGTTATACAATTTTTTTTATAAATGGGATCTTTTATTGTACAACATAATCTGAAGCGATAGTTTTGCTGTGGTTTTACTATGCATTGGCCATTGCATCGAATTGCAATGCGACCAGCAATTTGCATGCTTGATGTGGTCCTTTATGAACCCTACTTACCACTACAAGATTAAAAACCAACCAGTTTTAACAATGGGCAATAATGATCTTGTTATCATTCATTATTTCTTTAGAAATTTTAAAATAAACTTACTTTAATTAAATTTTGTTTATGATAAAATTTATTAAATTTACTTGTCGGCGAATTATCGTAAAGAAAAATCTCAAGAAACTGAAACTTATCGAGTCTCTTATTAATAGGTCTGTAATGAAATGTAACATTTATTAGCCATAATAAATGTAAAAAATATTATTACTTTCGTTTATTCGTTTCGCCTGTTGTCACCTGCAGTATTTTCGATAAATAACTAAGCGGACAGGATGCATGCTGCATGTACTTTATAGTGAAATAAATTACTTATATTGCTCTATTTTACAACTTGCCCGCCATAAAATATTTCTATTCATTCATATAAACGTACACCTACATATAAACATGGCTCGCATAAACAGTTGATAGCTTCTAGGAGGTTCTATGTGAAATCTATCAAGCGTACGCGTTATTGCTTCCGCAATTTTCATATTATGACTGCTATTGCAATACCAGTAACATAACTGCCTCGTTGGGGTAGTGGTTGCAAGTGCGACTGCTGAGCAAGAAGTCTTGGGTTCGTTCTCCAAGTCGAGCAAAGTGTTATTGGGTTTTTCTAAGAAATTCTCAGTAGCAGCTCGGCGCCTATTACCTAAAACTAATGGCCGAAATGTAGGTGTACATTAATACACCTCTGCTTCCCTTTGGGAACGGCAAGTGTGATGGTATATTAGTTAGTAGACACTATGAAATAAAATATTATCGCCGTTCTTTCAACCTTTTCATTTTTATGTCAGAGAAACGAGACAATAAAACGCATAAAAGTACAGTCAGGCTTAATAAGTTTAGTTTGAAAGCTTTTTACGAATTTTATCAAGGCACATTATATGATATTATATCAATCTTGGCGATTCGGATCCTTAACAGTGTCAATGGTTACAGGGAGACTGTTGTGTGTACTAGTTGAATATTACAGCCAGGCATCGAGGAACCTACTAACATCTTTTTTGAGAAAGGGCAAGAACCATGCATCCATTCGATTCCATCCATTCTGGTAACGTGCTTTTTAGTAATAAGAAGCAGTTTATAGCTTCTTAAGGACTTTATGGTATCTTCAAGGACGCTTTGTCATTTAGCTGTTCCAATGCAATCTTTTACAGCCAGATGTCCGGGATATTTCGTTATAGGGTCGGGGTAGTGTGTTTCCTGTGTGTTTCTGTGCCTGGGTATAATGTATACATACAAAATAATACTCCAATATCCTTTAACAAATAAATTGCATGTTTAAAAACTGTTTTTTTTAGACAAAATTAGTTGCAACCGCCAATTTTTTGTGGGAGTACGATGGTTTTTATGAGACTTCGTGTTATTGCAAGAACTTGTCTGGTTTTGCAATAGATACTCACTAAACCAAACTAACATTCAAGGACAATGAGTTGGGGTATCACCAAGAAATCAAATGAACAACACAATAACGTAATAAACTGTCAAAGTGGGTTATCATTAGTGGGTATACATTAAAAAAAGTTAAATCGATTTGACATTGCAGACTGTACTTTAGACGTATTTACTAGTATAGTTCAAAATTGTATGCGTTCATTAACCTCGCATACAGTCGATAAACTTAAATGCACTTAAGTCTACTTTCGATCGGTTTCAAGGACTGCGGTTGCGATATTTAAAAGCAGTGGTGTATAGGTCAGCGGCGACGCTTGCGCCGTTGTGCGTAGAAATTGTGGTGCATGCGCGCAGCGAGACCGGTCGGCGCGCCGCTGAACCGGTATGCCTGGGAATTTTCCATGCTTTCCTCGCTACCTCGGTAGGCTTCAAGGGAACTGAACACGTTGAGTGATTGCATCTCTGTTAAGTACCGCGGCCACTTACGTGGAAGGAGGTCTTCAATTATAACTATAACGTTAATCGGAACTCGTTTACCAGAGTGGTGTCTTTCGGTTAAAGAATATTTATGCAAAAAGTGCAATTAACAACAAGAAACAATTCAAAGAAGAAGTTTCCAAATAACATTCCTGTGTAGCAAAGTAAATTCGTAACTATTATGACCGTCAAAACGTATCAGCCGAGAATTCTGGCATTATTTCTTTTTTCTGGAACTGAATTTGAAGAAATGTCGCGGCTATGATGTATACACATCGTTGGCAAGCTTGCTGCGACAGTAATTTTAAGAATAGTCCACAATCCGTCCAAACCTGAATGGGCAGATATTGTGTTGTCGCGTGCCAAGCGATCGCGCCAGGCGCCGCCACTATTTGGCACGCCACGCCATGCCAGGCGGCACGGAACACCGCACTCACTGCAATGATTTAGCGGCTGAAGTTCAAGGCCAGCCTCAAAACGCTTCGCGATGACTCAGGCCTCTCGATGCACCACATTGCAGCAGCGTGCAGACTCTAACAACAGCAATATTTTAGACAATAAACAAAACACGCGAGATAATTTTCTGAAAAACAGCAAGAGATTTCGTGATATTTAAAATAAAACCATAAAATAGATCTAATAAAAACAGAAAGACCATATTTTCTAACACTTTGTTTATATCTGCAAAAGTGAAAGCTTTTGCGTTTATCTAGACATTTGTCAGGTTTAGTACGACGCCTGTTTCTTAATAAATACAACAGATATTTTTGTACTATATTAATGTCTTTGGCACTCAGTCACACAAGGGGCCAATCTAGGACCATTAAACGACAGAAAAGTAATAGAAATCATTGCCAAGTGTAAAGATTTTTGTTTGAGAATTTCTTTAATTACAGCGTAGAAAGAATCGTCTCAAGTTCAAGGTTGAAGAGACAAAATAAAATTAAAACAGACGTTCTCTTAACAATTCAGTGTTTTGGACGATACGTTTCAGTTTCGTTTTATGTAATAGAAGTTTCAATATAAATAACACCTAATAATCATGTACAAAATACATAATTTATAATAAACAACATTGAAAGGAATCAGTGGCCTGGGTTTGTCTTTCCTGAGGACTAGAATTTGAGGGTCTTCAAAGTTAATCTACTAATAAATATGTCACAGACTAATTGCACCGGGTCAAATGGAAGCACTGACCCAACAAAACATTACACAAATACTTGTTTGTAATATACCTATGTACAATATACATATTATTTCTCAGTCAGACGTTATGTTTGCACGACACTGGCTATATTTGGATCCATATCTAAATTTATATTAGTACAATATTATCAACATATTTTAAGTCAATGTTGCCAAATGCGGCAACACTGCCAATATTGCCCCGGGAGTGTTTGTTTAGGTGGTAGATACCAAATTAATTACTTTTTCTTCTTATTTAATGTCAAATTCTTTGCTTTGTATGCTGTTAGCCCAAAAATGGTGGGTAACAGGCGAATATTGTGTACGTCATTAATGATATTATTATAGAAAAAGAAAATCTGGTTAGTCTAACCCAAGGTAAAGTTGAATATGAAGAGATTAGATTTTCCAAGGATCCATGGATGACATGACAAATATTGCATTCAAGGTACTTGTGTAATATCAACGTTATTTATAGAAACCCCGTGTCTCCCAAATTTGTCATAATTCACATTCGCTAATAGATGAGCACGTGTTTATGGTACCGATATTTCGAAGTAATGTGCAGTTGGAGAGCTGCCCCGTCGTTAAGTAGCATATATGGCAGAAGTTCCATTGCAAACATAGGTAATTGTGGTAAAAGCCTGCAATATTTTTTCTATCTTTGATATTGAAAATGGAGTTACAGACCACAATCTAATGCAATTTCGTTTATATGTCGACATGAAGAAATATCCTCCAAATCAGTTTGAAAACGTTAAAATACGTGCAAAAATGTTTAAAAAAAACATTTTATTTTGTACGGGCACATTGATGAACTCATGAGAAGTCAGTTATAGGTAAATGTATAAATTATAGTGTTTTAGCAAATAAAGTAGAAACATCGTCTTTAAAATATTTACCTGTGCTTATAAGAAAATAAACGTAATATCAGAAATCATCACATAACATTTAGATCTAAATACATCAACACCGCTGTATTGATACTAAATTAATGAACCTTCTGTAACTTACTGCCTAGTTAACAGGCCGCTGTTGTGCACGTGCTGTCACAAAGCACGTGCATTTCGTCCTATCAATTATTCTAGCGGTCTTTACATGTGCCCGATTCAGAACGTCGGTATCAATAAAATTATGTTCCTGGCGGACTACCATACCGCGGTCTATTTCAGAATATACGTCTATTTACGACATAAGGACATAAGACGACCCGATTAGCGCAGTGGTTTTAAAGGCTGGTTCCAGTTCTCAGGTTCGCATAATGGTAGGTGCAAATGTTTGCGTGATGAGCATAGAAATTGCAACTTTAATTTTTTGTACCACATGGGTGGCGAACAAGTGATTACCGTGGCCTATAGACGTCTGCAACACCAGAGGAGTCGGTCGTACGTTGCGACCCTGTAGAAATACGTTTAGGTTTCTTAAAATATGGGAGTTACTAAACTGACAACAAACGGAATTCCTATGCTGTCAGAATAGTTACTCCCTTAACGAGCTCAGTTAACCTTACTCACTCGCAGACACACAACTATCGTTGTTTCACTGCGGTTTTATGTAAGGCTGAGGTACTTTCCCAGTAGCTTAGAAATTAGAACGAATAATCTCGCTATGCCCCTGCTTCTCAAAACCACCTAATTTTTGTAAATAATGTTTATGTATTTACAAAAAAAAAACTGTCGTGTATCAATCATCTTGTATCCGTACAAGCCTTGTTGCTTAGCTCGGAACTAGAATATTATTTATTTTTTTATCATTATAATCATTTGTAAATCAGATTTCTTCCGAGAGGTATTATTACTTAAGTATTCATTGTTATAGTTCGATTAAACAATCTATTAATTCTTTATTCATGTTTTATGCAAATAAATACTTTATTATTATTATTATTTCAATAAATATGTTTTCAAACTAATTCATTTGGCTGTTTTAGTCTTTTAGGGCTTAGTTTCTAAACACGTTATAGTATAAAAATTATTCTTCTTTCTGCATGCTGGATGGATGGATGGATGGATGCAAGAGACATCATAGATTAGGTACTACAAAGCAATGTCTGACTCAGACTAAATTCATGATTCTTACTCAAACAGATGACATGTCCTGATTTGTTTAGTAAACATTCTTGTGCCTAGGTACAAAATGTACTAGATTTTTTCCATAGTGTGTGTTTTTAAGAGCGATAAATATCTATGTGATTCATGTTCGATACTTTGTATCTACTTACTATTATTATACTGTAGTACTTTTAGTCTTGTTCATCTGACGGCCACAAAATTAGTCACAAATTTACACAGCTTGCGTGTGTGTTTGTTTAACGAATTGGTATTTGCTACCGAATGGTTAGTGAAAATTTAAACAACAAATTGAAGGTTTTTAAACTATGTTTTCTTTTTAATTTAGACGAGGAACGTGTTGCTTGTAGTTGTACTTATACAATAAGCTACTTATAAATAGGAATGGATTTACTGAAGTGAGAAACTCGCTGGATCTACATAGTATATTGTTTGTGATTTTTTATTCCTGACAACTAATCTCAATTAATTTAAATCCTAGAATCATAGGTTAATAAAATTAGTCAATTAGTATAATAAAATATCTTATATCCATTTCAGTATATGTTCTTTTAATGCGTATAATAAACGTCAAGCCGAGGCATGCTATAGTCGATCAGGTTGGAATAATGGATATTCTTTTGGTCCATCATAGGATATGATACTAAATACTCAAAGTGATTACTATTATTTAAGACAAGCGTGAATAATAAGTAATTACATTATTTTTTATTGACTTAAATTAATCCATTGTTCAAAGTATCTACAATCATTTCGAGGTCTCAAACTCAACCTACACCTTAAACCTGCCTCGAGGGGAATACTGTGAAAAGGGAACCGCCGCCGCGCCGTCGTTGGCTTTCCGCTGTAAAACCCATAACACACATTAAAAACCCTTCAAAACATATATCATATTTACTAGAATAACGACGTCAAAAATGAAACATCATGTCAACAAGCGTGTTAAGTGTTCCAAGAACAGATAGGCACCTACAATAAATATTTCTAATATTTAAAGATGGATTCTAAAAGCCATTACTAATTGTGATACAATTAATTATTTTTTTCACGTAATGTGTGATAAACGTTTATGACTTTTGGCAACCGCCTTGTGGATCAAGAGGTCATAAGTGCGACTGCTGAGCAAAAGGTCTTCGGTTCGATTCCGTTCAAAGGTCAAGCAAAGTGTTATTGGGTTTTTTTATGAAATTCTCAGTAACATTTGGGAATTCGGATTCGTGGCCAGTTGATGGCAATAGGCAAGAGCCTATTGCCATCAACTGGCCACGAATCCATCAACAACATGTAAGAACATGGGACCTTAAACCATATTTCGGCGAAATGTGGGTGTACATTAGTAGGATGGTATGTATGTTAAAGTTTATGTAAATTGTCGCTTAGCTGTCTGCCTATAATTATCTACTTACAACAAGTAGGTGAGAGGTAGGCGAGTCTGCTTCATGCCGGCAAATATATATTTACAGATCGCAATTACTGTAGATTATCTCATGTCATTATGTCCCTCTTGAGTGGTTTGACGGTTATGAAATGGCATTAGGTCTTGCGCACAGACGGCGAAATAGTGCAATTAATCGCAACGCTATTCGTAAGTAGATATGTAATACATAGTTTCTAGTATTAACTAGTTTAAATGCTCTAGATTAATCGAAGACACGACAAAACATGGGAAATTGGGAAATCAAGTTATTGTAGTGTATAAAAATTCTAGTAGTGTAACAATGTGTTCTAGATTACAAGTTCAAATTCAAGGTAGATTAGGAATAATTAAAATAGGGAGCTGTTGGAAAACGTTGTTACTACACTGACAAAACAGTCAGAATAGTCCATCTCCTAACCACCTCTGGCAGCTTCTCTTACTTGCAGATACACAACTAAGTAGGTATTATTGTTTCACTGCAGTCTTCTGTTAGAGTGGAGGCACTTCTCCAGACGGTCAGCACAATTTGAGCGAGAAATCTCCTCTTACGTAAATACCAAAGACATTTACGTTGGTAAATACGCACGAAAAAGATTTGCAGTAGATATTTGAACAAAAGCTTTGGACAAAGTAAACGCACCCTAAGGCTTTAGAACAATAACATGGCAAAATCTACTTGATAGCTAAGCAATAAACACTGCGCCGGCCGTAATGATGGACGACGCGTTCGTTGTTAAAACACCCCCGCGTTGTAGGAACACTCCTATCTCTAGCGGATAACTGCCAATAAATAGGTGCTATTATCGTGTGCAACATAAAGATTTTAAGTCAGATAGTTGGTATTCTCAATGGATAAAGGTGGATCCAAATATCGGAGACTAAACTCAGACTGACTCTGACTGCTTCTTTTTTTTCAATGTACCGTTAAATGCACTTGTTTTAGTGCAATAAACTAGGAGATTGGAAAGGACATTCTAACAGGAAGTTCTGTTTAACGCAAGTAAAGGCCTCTCAACCATTTCCTCATTGTTCGAAAGAGTATCGACTGACTCATTAATATTTTTTTCGTTTATCACTGCAAAATAGGAAAATTATTAGACTCTCGCAAATATGCTTAACAAATACGTATGTTCTAGGTATTAATATATTTTAATGTAGAAAAAAAAATGGAATTTACGTGTGTCTTATTTCTGTGTACAGTGTATATCGTTCTACGAAATATGTAAATAAAAAATGGTCTAGTATAAAAGATTGCAAACAAACTGAAAATTACAATATCTGTCGTAACGTTCATCGACCCGACCGGGGTAACTACGTCACGCGTACGATATAAAAGAAACGAACACTGCAATTTTATGGCGAACGCTGTTTTTGTGGTGCATCATGTAAACACACGACCAACGTCATACAAACCGGCCTCAGTTTCGGAAACTTGTTATGGGAATTTCTTTTTCGCAAGTAGCAGCGATTAAAGCGTCGCTGATGTGGGCTCGGTGCGAACAGGCGGTCCCGGTTCGGCGCATGCGCAGCCGCTTTATAACGATTGCAATGAAATCTGCGCGAGCGCTCACTGGGATATTCTGCTGTGATTGGGTTTGACCTAGAAAATACTAGTCTTCCAACTACGTAGAAACATCAATATTTTTACAAATAAACCTATTACCAGTATAAATTGTTATAACAAACGTGTTATTTATTCTGTAGGTGCATGAGTAATAATAATAAAAGTTTACCTGTTTCAATTGCAATCATGTACATCTCAAAGACTATTTTTAATAGATAGAATATGTTACTTGTACAACACTAATCAAAACAAAACTTAATCTCATTAATCATGAAAGCCAAGTTACTCGTAGTAATTTGGCCAGTTTAGTTTTACATCAACTGATTTACTCTCTGCCAATGTTGCCATGAGAGCTGTGGTGGCCTCGTGGCGTGACCAGTGGACTGACATGTCAAAGGTCTCGAGTTCAAACCCGGGCACGCACCACTGACTTTTCGGAAGTTATGTGCGTATTTACCACATGCTCAAACGGTGAAGGAAAACATCGTGAGGAAACCAGCATGCTTGAGAGATTTTCTGGATAGCATGTGAAGTCTACCAACCCGCAGTGGGCTAGCGTGGTGGACTAGTGCCTAATCCCTCTCAAATGAGAGGAGACCCGTGCCCAGCAGTGGGACAATAATGGGTTGATGATGATGATGATGATGATGAATGTTGCCATGGTGTAAATCATAGTGCGAAATAAATCGCATTAGATATCGTAAGAATGTTACTGCGCGACGGAATTAGAACGGTGTGTTCCAAACGCGAAGTCCACTAGGAATTTCAGTTAAAAATAAAATGTATGACCTTGGTTGAAGTAAAGAACTAAAAACTATATTAATATTCCAAGTATTGACGAATTAACCCTTCGAAATGAAAAAAATTTTTACGGATCTTTTCACGCCTATCGACCCCAAAGGGTTTGGCGGAGTTGTACTAGTATACAACCAGGCACCATTCCAAACTCTGAGCTGCTACTGAGAATTTCACAGAAAACCCAATAACACTGCTCGATCTGGAACTGAATCGAACACAAGACCTCTCAGCTCTCCGCTGAGCAGCCGCACTTTACGATCAATTTATTATTAAGGCAATTATTTATTTATCTATATAATTATAAAGGTATTTACTTTAACTTGAAAAGCTTTTGCAGTACAACAATACCTATGAATATCAAATTCTTAGAATTCAGACGCACTGAAGAAATGAACCATTTTCCTGCTCTCTCAAATAAACCAGGACCACTTAAACATTTGAAGACTCTGTTGCTTTTAGAAAAAATCTACATTGTTTATACCTTGCAAGGTACACGCATTTTTTTTTACATTTTGATTGCAATTTTCCAAATTATTATACAATTTGTGTTTTGTAATACAATGTATGTCACAATGTGTGTATGTACTATGTATGTTGAAAATTTATAGGACTCCGGAAGTTTTTTTTTTTTTTCATTACTAAATTCTTGACAACTATACACACAAACAAATCCGCGGATGTTAGCGGTAGGCGTTAATCATACATTTCCCAATAAACTGCATTATTCTTATGATACTACATACGAACATTGTAAAGTAACCTAAAAACATACCGCTGTTATCTGAATGTACATTCATACACCTTTTTTTTTTTTTTTTTTTTTTGTTAGCCGTGTGGAAATGCATTTACGCATTCCCCGCCGTCCGGGGAGACGACGGGGATATGTCGGACTCCACCCATAGTGGGTGACTACCGACTAAAACCACACGGGATCTTTTCGTCTCACCACCATAGTGCCGGGGTTACGGGAACTGAAATATTCGTCCGCGACCCCGGCGGTGGCGGACCGCCCTTGCGGTCCCCAGACTTGCCGCGGAGCGTCCACTCGACGCCGCGGAGCGCGCGGACACTCGACGCCGCAGAGCGCGGGAGCACTCGACGCAGCGGAGCGTGCGCACACTCAACGCAGCGGAGCGTGTGGACACTCGACGCGGCATCTCCCTCTCGAGTGGGCGCCACCCACTCTGGCTCCACCTGAGCCTTGTTTTCGGCCGCAGAGGATAGGAAGAGCGGCGAACGACATACCGACACTTCTCTTCCCCTGCGGCCCCACCGCGACCACAGTTCAGCGGCTGTGGCCCCGCCAAGGCCGCGGAAGGCAGGGGGGAGCGGCGCAACCCTGCCACCGACAGTCCTCCCCGCCGCGGCCCCGAAATCCTTCAGCCGCGGTGCCTCCCATACGACACCGCGGCCCGCCTCAGTTGCGGTGCCTCCCATACGACACCGCAACCTACGCAGGCATCCTGCCGGAACGGCAGGTTCCACCTCGTCGCAGGCAACCTGCTGGGCTGGTCACACCCGCAGGTACCCGCGACAGGGCCACTCTACGACCAGGCTTCCTGGGAAAAGCCCGTGTCGGAGCGGCCCGACATCTCGGGGTTCCACTTCGCTTCGCCGCGGAGTCACGGACCCTCCGCGGCTACTAAGCCCCCCCGGCACGACAAGCCGAGAACCCCGGAGTGGGGGGACATTCATACACCTTGGCCTAACCCTTCAGCCCCTTCAGGGACGACAGCCGTGATGGTTGATCATAATGGTTCAATTTCATTTCAGGCATGACGGTAGAAATAAAAATAATTGTGTAATATTCTATAGCGGAAAATTGTTTCAAGTTCTTCGATTAACCCGTTAGCGCTGTAAGTCCGTTTTAATTGTAGTGTTGCGTCACGAATTGCTTTTAAATTGCGCGGATAAATCATGCGCTGAAACGCTACAACAATGTGAAAGATGATTTAATTTTAGATAAATGACTTACGTAACCTCTTCATGTGTCGGAGTCGGTGCGAGTGGGATGTTGTGTGTACCCAAATTGCGAGGGTCGAGCAGGTTCCTACATTATATTATGTCATCATCAATCTATTTACTGTCGTGTCCACTCATTTGAGGGGGATTAGACTGTAGTCTACCATCCAGGCCTAGTGCGCGTTTGCCGGCTTCACATGCCATCGCCATCGAGAAAATCTTTCCTCACGATGTTTTCATATAACAAGTAATTTCGAAAGATCAGTAGCGCGTGCCTTGGGACCGCAAAAATTTTGGCTCTACAGTCCACTGGTGACACCACTAGGCAATCACAGATTTTATCATCATTTTGTGTAAATATATATATTTGTAAAATGTAGCTAAAGTATATATTTTACGATATTTTACATAATTACCTCAGGTTCAAACCTGTAAATACATAATTATTACACGTGCCAAAAGAAATTTTATTATCATGTAGGTAAATAATACATTATTTACTTTGTTTGGTTTTAACCTCGTAAAATTATCAAATCTCTGGTAATAAACTAAATCTCAAACAAATCTGGCTTCATAAAAGTGGAAAATAAATCTACTTAAGCGTCAGACAAGATTACATCACTACAAATAAATAATAAATTGATACATCAATGTATCAATTTGGTTGTACTTAGCCCACTGCTGGACATAAGTCTTTTCCAAGGTATTCAGCCTTATCCTTCACTGGCAGTGGCAGGTGAACGTATCTAAAGTCGAATATTTATGAAAATTGTCCAAAGTCAACACAAAATAAAAGATCAATCCTATGGACTGGTGACATCAATAACCAATGAAGTTTGTCTGCTCACATTTAAACCACTGAACTGCTTTAGTTGAAAGTCTGAGTCCCATTTATATCAGTCTCAACTTTTATCCCGAAAATAATGTCTTAAAGGAGGCGAAAGGGGAAGTGGAAATATACATGCAGGATCAATAAATCCTAAAAAAGGACGGTTAGTTAAAACAGACAGTTAGTTAGAAAAATCAGCTAGGTACAATTACTACAAATTCTACGCAAACAAAGTCGCGGCTAAAGATAAAGCTAGACCTTAATTTACTTTTATGATTTCCATAATAAAATTTAAAAGAAACTATCTTAGTTTAACTAAACGTTGTAACCTACATTCGACCGAGGTCGCGGGCCGCGCTATTTAATATGAAAGAAAAAAATACGTGTGAAAAGATTACAGAATTGCCCGCCAATAACTCCTCACTCTCGACGAAATCCGGTTATATCTGGTTTGATCGACGTACGCTAAAGGGTACACGGTGAACTTAAAATGAAGACAGGGTTGTCCAAGGAAAAAAAATAAAGTATGCAATTTTGAAATTACAAAGAAGTTTTTTTTAAATTATTATTAAGATAAGATTTTACCAGGTTTTGAAAATGCTACAATACGGCCTATTACGAAATTGCTTTGTTCACGAAGGATCGCTATTACATTGGTCGTTTTTGTTTTGGGTCTAATGTGTTAAATGTACCTATGTTAATTAGTTTCGGTAAACATATACACAAGTAAATCCCAAATATAGGAAGGAATACTAGTGTGGGATAAAGTTTATTTTTTATAAAAAAAAACTATTATAAATATATTTCTCAGTGCTAATTTAGAGAGCTGTGCACTCTTTAATTACAGTTAGAAATATTTATACCAATGACGTTTTACTACAACGGCAGGCACGCCTAGATGCATGAGTGTTAAGATCATAATTATGTTTTGTAACGTAAAGCGCATGTGGAATGCCAAAACTATTACGTGTTTTATAGCATACTGCGACGAGTCAGACTTGCATATTTTCATTTATTATAACTGTGAACTTTTTAGACGACTATTTTTAAATAAAAATAACAGATGCGTCTTGGCACCGATGGACAAAAATATTCAATTATAATTTATACTAATATAGACACTAGTTGATTGGTATCATAGCAACGTTAAGAATAAACTAGTAAATAAACGTAGATAGTAAACACTATCTACTTACTATATACCACATATTTATTGCGGTTTTGATGAAAAGTAACCTATGCAATAATCCAGGTAATAAACTATCTGTAGGTATGCTAAATTTCATCCAAATACGTTAAGCAGTTTTTGCATGAAAAAGTAACAAACATCAACACACATACACACATTCAAGTTTATATGGGATGATATTATTTAATCTCGACGTTTCGGATCCTTTACATCATCCATCACGTCACGATCAGGCAGTTTTATTTCAAATAATTTTATTCCTTGTCAACCTGTCGTGTCCTTGTGGTTTATACTATACCGACTAATTATCTTTACCAACCTATCTATTTATTCGCTAAATATATGTATCTACTTTAGCAAACACAATAGTCTCACATCGACACATTCGATTATGTGACATATCTACAAATACTTTGCTATTGACATTGGGACCAAACACTCATCAACCATTTGCTAAAATCATCATGTACATGTAATAATTACCTTATAACACTAGGGGCTGTAAGTAAAATGCTATGATAGCCTAGTGTTGTTACCAATAGACTGCGTATTCAAAGAGGGCGCGCAACACTGCAAAGGCTTTTCGAAAATACTTGTGTATTTACCGCGAGTTCCAACAGTGAAGAAAACTGACTTCTCGATGGCATGTAAATTCTTCCAACCCGCACTAACCCGTGCCCAGCATTGGGACAATAAAAGGATCGATAACGGATATCTTTGAATATTGGTGAACAACTGAAGATATTTATCACATCGACAAACCTCGAAGAGTATATTAAGTGTCGATTTCCACTCAAATGCCACTGATAAAGTTTAATTATCAAGATACTGGCGACATTGCCCAGTAATTGGTAAAATTTAAGAAACATTCAGTTCAGCCACATCTGTAGTCGGATAATGATTACGTTGTAAAGAAAATATAAGCTTTGTATCCCTTGCACTGTGTTATCGGTTAAAGAACTCAAGAACGAATGTCCTGTTGTCGCAATTCCATCCTCAAACCAGTTAGTTTATGTATTTTTAGTATCACCTTAATTCTGTTCTTTCGTTCAGTAAGTTTGTTGCACTGGTCCCTTTGGAAGTCAACGTGCTGTTTATGACAATTTTTTGTAGCTTTTGAAGACAAATTAGGACTTTTAATTCAAAATGTTTTCCTGTTAATGTTATCGGTAAACTTATCATTTATTTCCAAAAAATGTTAAAATCAAACACCACACTTTATTTATGTTGATGATGATGCACCTGGTTAACTATTCAGGTGATCTATTGTTTTCGATTCGCAGGTCGTGCTAATTAAAGATGAGTCATACTAGGTAAATTTGATACTAGGTGCATCCAGTCCGATTCCGTACAAATATACGATCTAAATACCACCTAGTCCATGAAGTACGCGTACTTTATAGTATGTTTCGGTTAAAGTCTGCTAGTCAAGTCTGCTAGTGATACCTAAAAGTACGGTTACGGCCGCAGTAATGAATTGTTATCTTTGCTTCATACTTTACACAGTCAGTATCACGACGCACGCCGTGTGCAGAACAGTCAGACTCGGTGGATCGAGTATTTTGTAACGTGGGAATAGGTGCTACCTAGTCCCTGAATCTGTTCTAGTATATACGCTTCATCTCTAGTGCTAATTCGACTTGAGACTTTTTCTATGTTCATATAGGTACCTAGCTATGTATTAGTGCTAGTCGGAAACCGACTGATAATTATATGATAAACTTTGCCTTTAGTCCAATGGCAGTCGTTTCTTATAAGTCTGTGTATATACTAGCCCGCCTCAACATTTAAAAAGTTGGAAAATTTGAGGAGAGATGATAGTGTACCTACATTAATAACTGCGTGTGTGGGTACGTGAGCAAATAATGTTCATTGAATTCTTAGTTTATTAATATTTGCACTGCGGCAACCGAGTGGATTTTTCCACAACCCGTGTACACAAAATTCATTGCTGTTCAAGTGTTTACGACAGCGAATACTATAACGTGATCTGCACATTAATTTTAGACAATATACATCCGCGTTACTTTTTAATATAAGTCACCTACCAACGCGTTCTTACGTTGGACTTCAAAATATGGGTAGCAACTATAAGAGACGGCACGGAATAGATAAAAAGAACTTAATGACAGTGATAAAGAAACATCCGTGGAACCCCGTCTAGCTAAATCTGCTGGTTGGTTTATGCCCAGGCGAAACAGAATGTAGATATATTACATTCACGACTTCCCATGGGCAGGTAAACAGTGACTTTAGATCGCCACGCGTTCACATTCTCATCATACATATTTTACTTTAGGTACTGGTCTTGTCCGAAGAAAAGACCTAAAAACGCCTAGTTGGAACACTAAGCGTTTGTTCAACGTAAGCTTTAGCCTGACGTATCTAAATCACACATCATGTCATAGATTTGCTAAAGTATGACTCAAAGTATTTTCAACTTTAAATATTGATAATACTTGTTAGTAGTAGTTGTTAATTGCGTTAAGTACGCAGGTAGGTACTAAATAAAGGATCTACCTTGAAACAGATTTTCTTTAATCATAGCAAAAACACTTGTGATCACCTGTTTATTAAGCTACGATGCCACTGAGAGTCACACAGATTCGGGAGTTAATTAATAATAGTTTCAAATACTGAAAACATGCTCTTATAAGTAGTTGAACTAAACAGATGAAAATAATTTTCCTCAAACACAAATTTATTTATTAAGAAAAAACATTGTATCGTAAAAAAACGATATTTAGAAATACGAAACAATAGTAAATTAGATAGATTATATTTGTGTCAATCTCATTACTCAGTTTCATTAAATTCTAATTGAAAACATGATTCTATTAAAACTAAAATATGCAACAAAGGCATATTTATAAACCGTATTCAATACCATTATTTTGGTTACCTTTTGTTTTGCCACAAAAATAATAAATTATTTTTAATTTACATTTCTGTAAATGAATTATTACAGCTTGTTTCTGTTTTTCGAAAACCTTTGGAATGGACTCGAATTATTTGGAATTATTGTTTCTAAAACGTAGATTAAAACTAAGAATTTCTCCTATGTCATAGGAAAAGGCGAATCCTGGGGGGTTCATAGGGGTCATGACGACCCCTATGAACCCCCCACTCGTTTTTTTAAAACCTACTAAGTTTAGCGACTGGATTTTTTGTTTTGACTGGATTAAGTATGATTTATTTCTTAAATAAATAGCAGTAAACGTATTCTACATCCCCATAATATAGATAATCGTAACAAATATAATAAATAGACTTCTTTAATAGTATTTTCTATCTTATAGCTGTTCTTTAGCTTTACTGTAGGTAACGTTTAAATAAGACTACATCAAAAATAAGCATATGTCGCAGTCTATGCTATGAATTATTGAAATTTGAACCTTAATTTCCGTGGAATAATTCACTTAATGGACATTCCTCAGACGAAATACCTATTATAAACAAAATATATCTGCGATATTATGATAACACGCTAGTTCTGGGCTAAGCAGTGCGGCTTATATGTACAAGTAAATGTCGACGACTTCTTAACTTCTTAAAATTAAATTGAGGTAAAATTTATCCCGAATTTAATACTTTCATTTCAACTTTTTTCGGCATCTTTATTTCTTTTCTCGTCATTTTCTTGCATTTTAATTGTAATATCCAATTCAACCTCTAGCTTATCAGAATATCAAATTAGACCTAACATCAATTACTACGACTCAAACAGCCGTTAAACAGGTAAAAACCATTTAATAAAAATTGTGACTGACCACTGTTTGATAAACAAATATAAGTCATATGCATCCACCATACGAAATTAAATATAAAAAATTCCATGACAACAAATCTTTATTATGATGTTATAAACAACTTTGCGGTTTTGACTACCTAGGTATTGGTACAGCGGATTATTTTCCGTAACTCCACATCTTATTACTAATGGACAAATACAATACCCAGAATTGAAAATCGTTTTTTAAATTAATTTGAGTTAATAATATTATATATTATACTCCCATGACGTAGTTCATCAAATAAATATTTATTATTTATTTGATGAACGTAATCGTATGACACAGCTCCCTCTAGTTCTGAGCTGAGAAAGGAAGCTTGTGTTACGGATACTAGATGGTTCATACACTACATAAATACTTTTTTGTAAATACTAATATATTATATTATACATAGAAATATTCATAATTCGGGTAGGCACTAAAGCATAAACACTTACCTCCAAGGGATCCAAGACTTACCTCAGAAGGCAGTCTTTAATACCGTTGCGCCAACCCGCAACTTAAATTAATCAATAGCGATTCTTAGCTTGACTGGATCTATTTTTAGTTCTACCTGAGCATTTCCCAATTCGGTGGGCGTGTCTAATTTTATTGTTGGTAGCACATCGACCTGCCGCCGAGGATGTGGGTCACAAGGAGTACGTGCAATTGAGTCATCTGCATAGCCAGGAAGACGATTGTTACTCGCCGTCTGTGAGATTGGTTTCAGAATAAATTTAGACGTGTGACCTACACATTAATTTGAAGCCTTTTGTTTGTTATAGGCTAATAATACAATATAGATTTAGAAAAAAAATATTGATTGCGGAATTTGTCTCGTTCTATGTTAATTGGCCAGTTCAATCAGTTCGGCATCATCTAATAATTAAGGCATTGACTTGTAAAAGTGTCGTAAAATAGAAATATTTACAGAAATGTCATTTAATTTTAAGCAAAGTGTTTATGCTACTGCTAATTTAACGTATTAAGTGTGTGATATTGAATTGTCCAACATGATCAAACCATATGAACATATTAATGCCTTAAGTAATTATTATAAAAGCGCATTTAACTGACTGGCACAATCCGGTCCCATAACATGAAGGTCAAATTGATTATAAAATGATACCGCACTGTGTGCAAATTGCAGACGCGCTTTCAATGAAGTGATATATGGTCCTACAATGGAAAAATCTTTAATGCGCAAAGAAAGACCAGCGAAACGGAACTACTGAATAAGTTCTTCCTTACCCTGACCTGACGTCTTCCTTCAATCATCTGGATGCATGATTGAAGGAAGACGTCTCGCCAAATAACAAATGAGTACTTTGTTGCAAGAATACCATGAAAGTTTGTACGGTTCAACCTATTATTGTCCCACCGCTGCTGGGCACGGTTCTCCTCTCATTTGAGAGCGATTAGACGTCCACCACGTTAGCCTAGTGCGGGTTGGCAGAATTCACGAGCAAAATTTGTTAGTTGATTCCCGCACGCAACTTTGAAAAGTTGTTTGAAAATTATGATTCACTTAATGAGACACAATGTTAGTGTTATTTATTTTATATCAAAATCTATGACTAAGAAACTCAGCTGAATCTCTTACAGTGTATTTTATCTTTTTAAAGTTATTCTTAATAATTTTAACAAGAGCAACCACTTCATTAACACTGACCACTTGAAATTAAACTAATCCTTTCATAACTAGATAGGTTGAGTGCCTAAACGTGTCGAGGTACGGTGACGAGTGGTTCGAAGCTGGTTAGTACTGGTGCAGATGCAGGTATGGAGTAGGTACTCTAGCCTTCGAGTATATCCAGTAGCCGGAGGTCCTATTAAGAGTGACAGGTACTAGATAAAGGTCTTTAGTCTATTGAAGAACTACAACTTTACGTGTCCGTGTAAGTTACCTACGCAGGAAAGTGGAAGTAGAATTTTGATATTTGGCTTTAAGTCGACTACGTTCGTGTGAAATCATTTTGAAATTTATGTCAATATTTATTACGATCATAATATAAACTTAGGCACACCGCGAACGACTGACTGGCTATTAATATGTTTGTGCATACCTACATGTTGCAGTTCCACAGACTCACTAAAAGTCACCCGTCTGCGTTACACCTTATTTAATTAAATTAACTAGGCCGAGGTTAACGACTTTGTTGAACATAAATTAGTCGAGATCCGTGTTGCATAATAAATAGATAATTTATATAGCTAACACAAACTAGATTTGTTAGTGTACATTTTTTGCCCGTTTTAAAGCGCAACAAAAAATCGTAACAAGCCGAAATTATATTTGGTCCGTTTGTTATTCTTCCTTACACTTTGGCATACATCACTTTGACACACTTTAGTAAACCAAATCAGTGGTTAAGCAATTTTTCTTTAATTTCGTTCCAATTCAATCAAAATTTAGAAAATTTCTTCCGAAAACATTTAATCCGTTTTTATATGATTTGGAGACAAAATACAATACAAATACTAGTTCATTACCTGCCCGCCTCATCACGCTTAGGTATAGTCAACAATCATAGTCTATCAAAAGAATTATATCTACTACATATTTATAATAGGTACGCGATAACGTCAAGTACTTACTTACTCTAATTGAGGTATCACGAACAAAATGACTACAGGTGTTAATTACTGAAACTGTAAGTAATGGCAACAGCAATGGCGGTCACGGCCGTCGGGCCTCATCGATGGTGTTACCAATACATATATAATTAATATATACTTAGATAATAACATACATACCATGACACCTGTCGTCCTCAAAGAGTCAGGGCAGTGGTGCACTAATGTAACTAATTTAAAGATTGATTAATTAAAAGTTAATACTGCCTCTGCCTGCTGTGCTATGGGTCCCGGGTTCGAATCCCGGTAGAGACAAATGTTTGTGTGATGAGCATAAACATTTGTATCCGAGTCATGGATGTATCTATGTATAATACATAGGTATGCATTTACAAAAAAAAAGTATATATGTAGTATATCAACCAACTAGTATCCGTAACACAAGCTTCGTTGCTTAGCACGGAACTAGATGGCGCTGTGTCATAATGTCCAGAAATATTTATTTATTTGATGAACACCCACATTACGCCGGTATTGTTTATCTCATAATAAAATCTCAATCGCTTGCGCGTTGCTAACTTTATGTAAGAAATATAGGTTTCATAATATAGGGGAGTGAGAAACTGAGAATGTGCTGTCAGAATTGTCACTCCCCTAACAAGCTATACTTTAACCGTACTTACTCGCAGAAACAAGTATTTTTGTTTCACTTAGACCTTAATATTTTACATGTTGCCATATCGCTCATCTGTATAGGTTTAGGGCTGTACAGGTGGGTATATCCACAACCTACCTTGGATGCAGGGCTGAGTAGCTAGCATAGTAATAAATAATGCTCTATTCGGAGTAGGCTCTACGTTAATACATTCAACAGATCATATGAATAACAATAGCTACTTAAAATCCTTTCGCTATTATGTCCGATGTCTGGCGGGCGTTGACGTTTGTTCCACAGAAGCAGTTGTTAGTGTTTTGTGCTGTGTGTCATTGGCATTTGCGGAGTATTTCATCTAGGTTGTTTAGCGGTTCTGCATTGTATAGCTATCACAACAGGTTGTTTTGCTGTCTAACTTCTTAGATGTCAATGCTGATCACCCACTCAAGATGCAATCATTTTTGATTAACCGATGTACCTACTCAAATTTTTTTATGACTGATAACATAATTAGCTAGGGAATGACTTAAAGTTGCTCTTATTTTTTATCATTTGTTTTTCTTTTAAAGCGGCCATATGGGAGAATTTAGTATCGATTCGATTTAATTGTGTAGTTTCTACGTTCAAAATTAAAAAAACAATACATATTGATTAAAGAAATTTTGACCGTAACAAAATAAAACAAGCAAATAAATTATCCCTTCATTTACAACACGGTTGTTAGCTTTATGATATAACTACTTAAAGTTGCTTTCGCTTTGAGAACATGACATCGAAAATGTTCTATATATGTCTACTACGCCCACGCTCTAAATATAGTGCAAAAGGATCATTCGATATAATTATTATAATATATCTATGTAGTTATATAATTATAATTGTTTGTCCTGACTGATTCATTAACGCAAAGCCTAAACAACAATATGCATTCCCTAACGGGCGAAATTAGAAGGAGAAATTAGTAATTAAACGCTTATGTTCAGCCTCCTGTGCCGAGAGAGCCGTGATATTATTGTGTTTTGCATTTCTAGTTTCAACCGGTTCATGAGCACTATTATTTATTGCACCTGATGACAACATTATATACAGAGTGTACAAATATGTAGATGAAGTAATTATTTTACATAATATCGTAATATGCCACTTTAGATCCATATCATTTATAAATGGCTACAAGCTTTTTAGTCATAAATTAAACCAGTATAAGTATTCATTATTGGTGCGATGACAATACGTAAATACTATATACATACACGTATACGGTGATACACGTGATCACCACAAAATCGAGAAAGTGTCTCACGTATGAACGCATTTGCACGTCCCCTGGTGTTGCAGATGTCCATGGGCGGCGGTAATCACTTACCATCAGGTGAGCCTCCTTCCCGTTTGCCAGCTTACTTCCATAAAAAAAAATCTTAACAATAACAACTACATGACTTGGAATCGAACTCCAAATATACAGTCGACTTAAACACTACTCGGCTATCGATTTTGGCTTGATAACCATCTCTAAATTAGATATAACAGCCGTTGTAAGCACCTGACATCATGTTGCTGGATTGTCAGATGCTGGGCGGCTTCCAACCAGTGACACTGTTGTTTGTAAATATGAATGATGAGGAGTTGTTGACGGAAACTAAATATAGTAAAGCTATTATTGAGTGAAGATTAGTAAGCGAGTTCTATACTGGTTTGAGATATATTTTAACGAAGATTTATGGGGATTATGTGGCTTCCTCCAACGCATTCCGATTTTATTAGGTCGTTTGTTTTAAATACAATAGGTAGGTAATTGCTACCAAATTTCATGCTCTCGTTTACACCACGTTAGATTTTATGCATAATATTTCGTGTTTTTCATATCCCACGGAATAAGCATTGAGTATGCAAAATAAGTTGCATTGAAATATGTATATAACATATTTTACTGATATGAAATGAATACTACCTACTATAATAAATAGAAATTTTGTCTGTCTAATTGTCTTTGGGTAAGGCTAGACCTTATCACCAGTGGACGTCGTCTAACTGATATGATGATGATGTCTGATTGTCTGTGGGCTAAGTTAATGATCACGTTAGAACTGTCGAAAAGGGCGTAATGTATAAATTACATTTAATGTGTCTTAAACTCTAGAGTATTATGAAATTAATGCAAAATACTCACTGAATTGACAGGCATATTTAGGACCTAATCGGTTTGCGAAAAACAATATTTCAAACTCAACTCAAACTCCAATGTTTTATTTCTATCTGACCAATATTTCAGGTACTTTTAAATTGTCATAACTAGTTGCTCGGTTCCAAGAAGTACCTAAGTAGCTATGTGCCGGCATGAAACTCCATGTCGACGTGGGAAATAATTAATGACTATGTAATATTTAATTGAATATGTATTGTCAATTCCAGGAGGCCGAGGAATGGGCGCGGCGACCCAGCGGGCCTATGATCAACCCTTCGTTCGAACCGGACGACTTTCTACCACAAAGGTAAATATACCTCTAAATTATTATTTTCTTACTCCGCCTATTTTGACATGATTCATTTCGATGCGGGATCCAAGACAGTTAACATAATTTCCTTGGGACACATCGGGCTGCATTGTCTCGACGATTTTCTGTATGGTTACTACTGTCGATCCTGGCTTACAGGAGTATCAGTAGTAGGGATGTAAGGTGGCGGGCACGTATACTTCAAAATTGTAAAATATTACTGCCTCGTAACTCTAGTACTAGTTACTCTAGTAGTAGTAGAACCTTTACATTCCTTTATATTATTTGTTATTCAAATATGAGAATAATTCAGTTTAATGTCAAACGTATGAATTGTCTCCTAAACAAATAATAATACCTAAGTCAATCATTTAATCCATCAGATCTTATAATAAATAAAAGGACATACCACCTTTATGATAAAAGTTACAGACAAAAGACAAATAGTTCCGTCTATACATATATGTACCGATCAGCACTCGGGTCTAAATAATAGTCGCAATAAAACACACGCGATGCAATATAATCTTTTTTAATAGTTGATCGTGACTATAAGACCTATGCTGACCTTTCCCCTTGACTCTATCAGTCTAAGTATCGTCATGAAAACATCAAGCTAGTCCCATAGTACAGTTATAGATAGGTAGACAACTGACGTCAGCGCTGAATTACCTATTGTACATTTAATAACATGTCTTATTTAAAATAACAATACGTGACGATACAATTAAAATCTATTCCGATTGCTTTGACAAGGAAAATGCTTTGTTAGTTTTATTACTTTATTGATTCATCTCCAGTTTATTTTAGCATTATGTCACAAAATTATAAATTTATTATCAACCTACATTATTGTCTCATTCATTTAAGGTTTCCTCCCATTTAATAGAAATCAGGTTACACTGCACCATGCTAGTTTGGTATACTTCATATGCCATCCAGATAATCCCGGAGGATTGTAGGTTTCTTCACGTGTTCCTTCACCGTTTGATAAAACATAAATCCGCGCGTAAGTTCGGAAAGTCAGTGCAATGAGATCGAACTCAGAACCTTTGACTGCACAATCCACTAGGACACACTACTAGGCTAACATAGCGAGTAATCAAAATTAAATTTATTGTTTTGTACCTAAGCATAATACATTTTACTCAATTACATTCATTTATTTATTCGTATCATGTAGAGATTTAAATAGTGTAGTTGATCTGTAATTCAATTGGCATTATATCATTCATATCACCCTCTTTTGTCGATATCTGTTGGCAATCTTAAAACAAATGAAAATCGATATTTGTTTATTCGTATTTAATGAGCTGCTATACAGGTCTCCCGATTCTAATGAATCTTTAATGAGTTGGTGAATGAACGGTCTGGAAGTTTATAGAGAACAAAATGGGTTATTTCCAAAATACTCCATTCTTTTGTTCTAAAAAGATATGAATCTCATACACAAAATGTATTGAAAAATTAAATAATTTAAAAATCTAAAAACCCGACTTCGTAAAAAGTAAAAAAAAAGTAAACTATTTGTATCCACTATTAGAAAGGTTTTTTTAAGGCTCCCGACTGTAAAAATCGTTCAAAGATATATTAGGGACATTATTTTGTAAAATTCTTAAAGATCTAAATACATGTCTAGCTTGCAATTTTACCGAAAACTTTTAAACAGCGCACGGAGAACATAATTATATTCTAAGCGAAAGCTTTCCGTTTTGCTGAAAAGAGAACATATACAGCCCATACTTATTAATATGAATGAAGGTCGTATACAATATAGTATTGATGATGCTAATTTTGCTGTAAATTGAGCTCATTGGCTGTAAATTGAGCCTTCACTCAGCTTCATTGGGCTTGGATCTAGAGAGCCCCTTTTCAGTACTCGATGCCTCTTTTAAACTGAATATTCAAGTGCTCTGTATTTAATTTTATATTCTTACATTTTTGAATTTGGTAATTATCGGTGTCACAATTTGATGCACGCTGAGACATCTTAAAATATTATGCATTTAATTGAATTATAATAATTATCTCCTAGATGTAAGAAATAATGTAACAACTACTAGTGGTGTGACCAGTGGACTGAGACGTCAAAGGTCTCGAGTTCGAACCCAAGGCACGCACCACTGACTTTTCGGATATTATGTGCGTATTTATCACATGCTCAAACGGTGAAGGAAAACATCGTAAGGAAACCTGCAGTCCTGCATGCTTGAGAGATTTGTCTTGATGGCATGTGAAGTTTGCCAACCCGCAGTAGGTTAGCGTGGTGGACTATAACCCCTCTAATCTCTAATCCCTCTCAAATGAGAGGAGACCCGTGCCCAGCAGTGGGACGTTAATGCGTTGATGATGAAAACAAAACCAAATCAACCATCAAGTTAACGAAATTTAATTGTAAGCATTAAACGTTCTATATTTATTTTCAACCGACGAAACAAAAAACGGAAGAGGTTCTCAAGTCGACAAGTATATATTTTTTTTATATATAACCACGCATAACTTTTTACAGTGTTGTCCGGTTTTAATAATTCTTTTAAAATAATAATTACATAGAAAATACATATATGTAGTAGCCGATGCCTTGATTGTAGGACTACACAGACATATTGTTTTTTCCCGTTCGTAAAGGAAAACGGGTACCTGAATAATTAATAGGCGGCAGTCGGCACCCCAAGAAACTCCTATCAAACGTGAACTGCAGTGTAACAACATATTTGTTTCATGCCACGTCGATATAACATCGACACGAGTAACCGTGGCGCAAATAGCGACCTTATAGTGTGCTAGTAGGTTAGTATAAATATTAATCAATACAACCAGATTTATATTTGTATTGTATTACGTATCATTGCACTTTCAACAACCTACACAGGAGGTGGGTCAGTTTACCTGCAGCCCTTCAGCAGTGCAGCAACTTTTCTAACTTCAGTCTAAAAGACTACACATTAGCTGCGCTCTAAAACATTGTTTTACATCACAAATAAAGATTGTAGTTTTAAATCAATATCAGTCAGTTAGTTTGGTATCCTAGCAATGCAAAACTGAAAGGGCGATGGAGGGGTACGTGCAGACAAATTTACGCTTTACGTTTTTTATTAACAAAGTTTATTTTATTAAAATGGTATGTGGAGCGTTAATTTTTTTGTTAACTATTTGCTATTTGCGAGTGTGAATTGTTAATGTGAATTACGTACCAATGATTTCGCCAGACAAATAAATTAAACAATGTTTTGTTATTTTGTGAGAATTCACGGTCAATCAATAGTGTTATTTCGTACGTGATTTCACGGATTATGTTTCGAGATTGAGTTTTATTTTTGTACATTATTATTATAGTAAACACTGTAACAATGTTTCATGATAGATAATTCTGAAAAAAGTTTTCATATCAGCAATCTAACAGCTTTTTTATGGAAATATGGGGGCAAACGGGCAGGAGGCTCACCTGATGGTAAGTGATCACCGCCGCCCATGGACATCTGCAACACCAAAGGACGTGCAAATGCGTTGCCGGCCTTTATTATTAAGTGTTTGATTGTGATCCCTCTCAATTGGAATCCCTTCGAATCAACACATAGACTATTCTTCCATACAAAGCTACGTTCAATTATAATTGTATATTTATATCTGTGCAGCCTATCACCGGTGAAGGATGAGAAGAAAAGGCCAGGGGACAAGGGGATCTTCCTTGTTAACATGAAGGAGAAGAATATTCCTGAGGTGGAGGAGTACGAGCCGTATGACAATCGAGTTGTGGACCACCCAACCACGTAAGTAAAAAAATATTATTACAAAAAATTGTTGATCCTAGCTACTGCAATCATGATTGTTTATATCTGGATGAATTATAACGCATCCAAAAATAATGAATAAACACAAATAAGTATTATCACTTACGGATTACGGATTCTATCGCTATATCGCCAATGATTGTATTGTATGTCTGTCAGCCAATTTACAATTCAAAGGGTTTTATCGTAAATAAACGCTTAAAGTTTGGGAGAGGCTTATGTCTCCAGCAGTGGACTGCGATATGCTGAGATGGGAAACGCTTAAACAAGGAAGCACATAGGTACATATACGTAGCTGATTTTGTTCACCAGTTAGTGGGGCCCTTTTTAGTTTGAGGGATCTATGCCCAGCAGTGGGCCACTGGAATGTGTTTTTCCATTTGGGTTTAACTGCTTATATTCTCACTTTACGGAGAAAAAGTAGTCATGTGTGAAAACAGACAAACCTCTCAAATACATTAACGTTTTGATACGACAGCAAGTATTGAACACTCCGAGTATAACATCATTGATATTTAACAAATATATTACACAAGCTTACGGTTAACTGCTTTAACTCGCCGTAACTTGTCCCTAGACTAGATTTTACGAGATTAATATCGATATTATGAGATAAATAAGATTACCAGATGGGCTATCTATGGATATGTCTTATGTATTTATTTTGACACCATTTTCAAGATAATGTCGACAAAGGGCAATGTGAAGTAGGTACTTGTTTCTAAATACATACAATATTTATTAAAAAGCAATACGCATCTGACGATCCGATCAGCCCAGCGGTATTGAATGCTGGGTATTAAGTCCCAGTTTCGAATCCGGCAGGGGCAAATGTTTTTGTGGTGAGCTCGGTTCATTATATTTATTTATTTATATTGATAAATGCAAGGAAAGATGTCGATCTCCCATAAGATAGACATGCACGAGATGGTTTTTCTACGCTAGAAAAACAGACGAGGTAACATTCAAACCACTATCCTAAAATTAAAAAATATAAAGTAGGTATCATTGGATATTATAAAAAATATCTTAAATTTAAAGTAGGTAATCTATAACTTCAGTTGTCATTATTGTTTCCTTTATTTTATTTTTATCATCAAACATGAAAATAACCCAGAAAGTGTGTCATGAATCATGTAGGTATAATTAAATTTACCTGTAAATAGCAACCTAACTTCCGCGGCAACTGTTTCCTATATCGATTTCCTTTTAAAAACTGTAATGACAAATGATTGCAAGGATTTTTCCGTATCGACATTCTTTAGACTATAGTATTTTTTGGTTACGCGTGACTGACAATACCTATACCTACCGATCTGAAGTAGGTACACGATCATACGAGTGTTTTGTATGTATTGATATTGTCATATAAAGTGTAAATTTTGTATGGCGATAATAAGTCCCGGGGTAGGACATAGGATTTTTGTCCCGGAAATCATCCTTTAAAAGGGCAAATAAGGGGTGGAAGTTGGCTATTAAATAAAAAAACGTATATTCGATACAATAATTAATTCTACGTAGACGGAGTCGCGGGCAAAACCTAATAATTTCTAGAATAAATAAATATTTCCGGACATTATTAGGTACACAGCGCCATCTAACTCCGTGGAAAGCAACGAGGCTTATGTTACAGATACTAGATGGTTGATATACTACATATATACTTTCTGATTTGGAAATACATACATATTATATATAGATACATCCATGACTCGGAAACAAATGCTGATGCTCATCACACAAACATTTGTCCCTACCGGGATTCGAACCCGGGACCCATAGCACAGCAGGCAGCCTTAACTACCACTGAGCTGATAGAGTCGTCAATGATAGCTATAGTTATATAACAAAATATTTAAGCGCAAAAAGATAACTGAATAACAAATTGAGGTACGACGTCTTTCATATGTTATAACTTCAAATATCAGAAATCATTTAAATATTCGACTTTGAAATAAACACGTTAGCCTTGGACTATGGTTGCTGTAAGAATAAGGGATCTGATTCTTCAGGATTAAATTATATCAGTATACCGCGATAAAATCAAGGAGTTATATTCGCGTCATTGGAAGGAATCAGTTTGCAATAATTTGTGTAAGTGATTTTGTTGTATTTGGGAGAATGAATGAATATTTACGAAAAAATAAATTTAGACAGCTATTGTTAGTGGCAAATAAGATGGGATGTTGATGAAGAAAATGTCAGGTGCGAAATTCGGCATTCTTACACGACTTGCATGTACGACGACCTACCTACATATATGTTTAATAATTGTCATGAAGTCGTAAAAAAATATATAAATAATTACGACTTTTATTGCCAGTTAAATTTTAGTTTCGGGTCAATATGACCCGAAGAACCGAGGAAGGTTAAGTACAAATAGAATGCAGGAACCGCAGCATGTTGTTACTGTATTTTTGGTAATACCACGAACGTGGCAATTAAGGATTTTGCCCGCCTGATAGTAAGCTGTTTCCGTAACTGGATGTTTGCAACACCAGAAGTGCCGCACCCGCGTTGCCAACCCTATTAAAACCTTATTAGTCTATGTAGCGTTTTAAAAGGTATTTCTACCTACCCCCAATAATAATAAGATTTAAATATGTATGAACTGCTGGTTACAGATCTATTTAATTTTATTTGAAAGGGACTGGATTATAGTCCACAACGCTAGCCTAGTGTTGGCAGACATCACAGGATATCGAGAATACCTCAGGCGTGCAGTCTCAGGTTTCTTTCACTCTTAGAGCATGTTATGAATACTCACGCAACTTCACAAAAAGTCAGTAATGCGTGCTTTAGGTTTTTACTCATGACGTTCAACTTCGCAGTCCACTTGTTACGCTGTGTAAATTATGTAAATGTGTGTACACGATACATACAACAATTGCCATAAACACAAAATAATTAACATACACACGTGCACTCAGCACGTGTTGGTATCAGACTATTCGCGACCAACTCCAACAACAATACCGAAGGTCCCAACGTGATCATTGGTATCATCAATCAAGTTGGTGTTACGAATATATAAATATACATAAATGTTAAATATATGTATGTAACCACAAGATGAATGATTACAGGGATCATTAATGAGCATACGATAATTATATACAGTAACTTACTTCGTATATAATTATACATATAGGTATCTGGACTTGGCTGGACGCGCTGATGTATACCATTATGATCTAGTGTTACATTTACCTATAGCATATAAAAAACTAGAGTTGACAAGAGGCCGAAATGTGAGAATAGGTACTCCTTAGCCTACCCCTTCGGGGCTACATTAGTAATGTACTTATGAAATATTACCTACCCGTTAATAGAAACTAGTAAGGTCGGCTACTTGAAATTCAACCGCCATTTATTTAATATTAGATTTTTCCAGTGACTAAGCCCACTTACAATTGAATCAGTAAATGTTCCTATTCAATGTGCTTATTTGTTTCAACAATCTTTTAAGAAATTATCCATACAACAACCCCCCATATTCGCTTTTAAGGAATGGTTTCCATAAATTATACTATATCCATTCCCAAGACTCAAACTATCTATATTCTACCTATACTAAGCTTAATATAAATATATCACGCTTTTAAGCGTGATACGGTAAGAGATACAAATGTAACACATAAAAAATCTAATTTGCAAATAATATCATCTATGGCCTATTTGAACTCAAATCACGAACCACGATGATAACCTCAACTATCCTTACCTTGGGCGAGGAAATCTTATGTTCTTAGTAGTGTGTTCAGAATACTAAACTATCAGGAACTTAGTGTACCTACCTACATATATGATTAGGTAGGTAATGTATTTTTATTATTCATTTATAGTTTCGTTGTCTAGGGCTGTAGTACATAATATATCTTGACAATATTAGGTTTACAGCGTCATCTAGTTCAAAGCAGCAACGAGGCTGTGTTACGGTCACTTAATGGCTGATACACTACATAAACGTATACCTAAAAATACTATTTTTTGTAGATCCACGAAGACAGTGCACACATATAATATCCACAACAAATCCATATCAATGCTTTCTACACAAACTGCTACCGGAATTTGAACCCGGAGCTTATTCCACATCCTTAGTTACCGAACTATTTCCAGGTATTTAAAATGTCTTCCGCGGTAAGGATATTGTGTTTGAATTTTCGCCAATGTTTGAAATCAAATGTTTGTATTATGAGCATTAACATCTGTACCTTAGTCATTGATGTATACCTTGATGTATACATACATTTGTAAGATGTAACTGTCTAATATCACAGCTTAGCTCGGAACTAGATGCCGCTATTTATAAATCCGGATGTATTTTTAAGAGTTAATAAGAGTAACTGCTATTTACCAATACCTTCTTCCAATATTGGATATTGGAAGATGTAGGTGCCTACTAAACAATTAAGTTTTGTGGGCGACACTAAAAGGCAAACATTGTCTTGTAAACATTATTGTTATTAAAATTCTCAGTTCTTTGAGAATTATCCATTAAGAATTCACAACAAGAAAGATATAGTATATTATATGAGTATTCTGCTTTTTAATCTTAAGTCGTTTTATTAGCAACGCCTTTTTTGGAAGGCGTAGCATTTGCTCTTGCAAAAAAACTTTGGTATCGACTTATTACAGGAGGATCGAACGCCATATCGCGGCAGTTTGTATTATTAGACCCAATGGCCTACAGACATACGGTAAATACAATTACATACCTATCAAATATTAATAGCGGCATTAGGTAGGTATTATTGCGGACAGATGTAACTCAAACCCAATCATTGGCAATCGACACATATTTACCAATACTATTTCTTCAACAGAAACATGGAAACATTTCTTCACTTGATGAAGGGCAGCTTGGGGACTGGCATCCTCGCGATGCCGAAAGCATTCTCCAACGCTGGCTACGTCGTCGGATCCGTGGGAACAGTTGTCATAGGAGTTCTGTGCACCTATTGCATTCACATCCTGATTGACTCCTGCTACGTGCTGTGCAAGAGGAGAAAAGTCCCCTCACTGTCGTACACGGCAGCGGCTGAAGCAGCTCTGCTGGAGGGCCCAGACTGGTGCAAGGCATGCGCGCCGTATGCGGCGTAAGTTTTTTGAAGTTTAATACTTTCGTGAAATGACACTGCAAGTACTACTTAAAAGTACCTACTTGAATTACCAACTGTTTTAACACGAAAAATAATAAGCTATCAATGAATTCTTCATATGCTTGAATGTAAAAACTAGGAACTAGCTATTAATTCGTCAACCCATTATTTTCCCACTGCTGGGCACGAGTCTTCTCTCATTTGAGAGGGATTAGGGTATCGTTCCCCACGCTAACCTTGTGCGGGTTGGCAGACTTCACATGCCATCGAGAAAATCTCTCGTGCATGCAGGTTTCCTCACGATGTTTTCCATCACCGTTTGAGCATGTTATAAATACGCACATAGCATACGAAAAGTCAGTGGTGCGTGCCCGGATATGAACTAGAGACTTTTGACATGTCAGTCCACTGGTCACACCACGAGGCTACCACAGCTCCCTAACATATAAAAATCCTAAGTTCGCCAAACAAATGTATATTTTCTGTTTTACAGTCACGTGGTGAATGCTTTTCTACTGGTGTACCAAATAGGAACGTGCTGTGTGTACGTGGTGTTCGTGTCAGAGAACATACACCACGTGCTGACGAAGCATTTCGGTGTAGAGATCACCGTGTTTCAAGTCATGTTATGCGTTCTCCTACCGCTGGTCCTCATCAACTGGGTCCGAGATCTCAAATACCTGGCTCCGTTCTCTGCGATAGCCAACGTGGTGACGATCGTGAGCTTCGGGATTATCTTGTACTACCTCTTCAGAGATACGCCTACCCTGGAAGGGAAAGTGCCTGCAGGAAAACTGGCCAACTTCCCCTTGTTCTTTGGCACAGTACTGTTCGCGTTGGAGGCTATTGGTGTGGTAAGTATTACTTATTACTTTGGTCACAAACTGTTTTGAAAACATTAAAATGTCGGAGCTGCTAGTTAATCGTAATAGGAGAAGCGTAAGAAAAGTCAATTTTTTTCCACAGATTCTTCCGTTGGAGAACGAGATGAAGACTCCAAGGGACTTTGTAGGCAAGTTCGGTGTTCTCAACTGCTCAATGATCAGCATCATCATAATGTACGTGGGCATGGGCTTGTTCGGCTACCTGCAATACGGCGACCTATCAGAAGGGAGCATCACCCTCAACCTACCCTCCGATAAAGAAATGTAAGAAAACAATTATTATTTTTAAATTTCCCTTTTCTTACTTTTTGCCATGTAGTGTTGTTACACTACGGGATAAGGAATTTCCCAAATTCTGTTTTATCGTCGTATCGTACGATTTTATTGCCCAAACCTTTGAAACGTGCATTCATAAATTTATCGTCCATTTTCTTTTTCTTTTTATTTAAAAAACGAGATCTTATTTGAAGATCAACGTAGGTACGTCAGTCCCGAATATTAATAAATAATATAACCGAGGCATTTTATTCCCAGTCTTGCCAACGTAGTCCAGTGTCTGCTGGCCTTCGCGATCTTCATAACCCACGGTCTGGCCTGCTATGTGGCGATAGACATCCTGTGGAACGAGTACATCGGGATCCGGATGCCGAACAACAAGCATAGGCTGATCTGGGAATACATCATCAGGACAATTATTGTGCTTATGACTTGTGAGTACAGTTTATAATTGTATGTTCTTTACTGACTAGTGAAAGGAGAAACGCCCAGATAATAAGCAAGTTGTCTCATAACTGAATGAGACTGATAAATGATAAGTTAGCTTTAGGTATAGTCAATATAAACCCATTTGCGAGACAAGCAATGTCCCATAACAGAGCAAGGGCCTGAGGCTTAGGCAGGTGTAGGCCCAACACTCGGGCCCGGAGCGAGTGGTAATCCTCAAATACCATCGAGAAAATAAAGTGGCAATCGGATTTTCTCATAATATTTTTCATCTCCGTTTCGACTAGTAATGATTAATATGCACATGATTTTGACTTTAACTTTAAACTTTAACTTATTGGTATCGCGAATCATATTTTGTTTAATGTTCAGTCTGACAATGACCGGCAAATTGCAAAAAACGTACGAAAATTTGAATTTTGCGGGCTAGCGTGGAGCTTCCACCTTAAGCTCCGATTCATAGTATCCAACTAACTGTGATCATTATATTTGTGTACAGTTGGCATCGCAGCCGCCGTTCCCGCTTTGGAGCTGTTCATCTCGCTGTTTGGAGCGCTGTGCCTGTCGGCACTGGGTCTTGCTTTCCCCGCCTTAATCCAAAGCTGCACTTATTGGTACTACGTCTCACGTTCCGAACGCATACGTATGATCGTGAAAAACGCCATAGTTGTACTATTCGGAGCTCTCGGTCTCGTGGTTGGCACATGGACATCACTAGAACGCATCATAGAGACCTTCGGCGTGATCCCAGTAGCCCCGGTCTCAAACCACACCATCGTACAACAGCTCGAGAACATGACGCTAGCACCTTGAAGTTTGTAAGTGGAGTGCGTTGAGCCACTCTCGCCACACAGTGCCATCGCAGAACCGTCTTGCATTTATACAATGCAACGATTCATGTAGGTACACAATATAGTTATAGATTTATAAGTATTTTGATGGACGTTTTCCATGCAAACGTTAACATATAGTTTATAAGAGATGTATTATGAATTGTTGACTCATATAAATCGTAAGACAGCTTTATTTTAGAGTTAGAATAGTAATGTTCGCAATCGCAATCTGCGTGCAATGATTACACGTAGAAACAATATAGAAAGCTGTTACAAATTACCTCTTACCCACTTTTCTACTTGTCTCACAGGCAACACTCGCCATAGTATCAACGTAATAATTAGATTTATATTATTTTTATGTTAAATTTACGAGTTTGTGATGTATACAGTGATTTAATGACTTAGTTGCGGAATCTATTATTTAATTTATTATTTGAGTATTAAAGGTTTACAAAGTATTTTTTAAATATATTTCAGTAGTAAACGATGATGTCTATAATTATAATTGTTAATTAATTCTGAAATAGTTATAATAAATATTGACCTGTTTTTAAACTGATTGTAACCGTGCCTGACAAACATTTTTCATCACATACCTATCTTAAGTTATTGCTCGTTGGACTTTCACATTCGTTTTATATTTCTTTAGATCTACACTTAGCTGCTCGATATAAACTTATTATAATATTGTCCCCTGTCGTCGCGTAAATATTTTAAAGTACATACAATAACATATAAGTACAGGGTTATAAAAAAGTTATGTGTCCCACGCTCTACCTACGCTCGATACATAATTAATAACATTGGAATTGGAACTAATAGGTCGTTTATTATGATCTTTCGATGAACTATAATTCTTTATTTATAGAAGTGTGCCTACAGTAATACTGTTCCAGTATTTATAAAATAAATATTGACAATAATTATATCGAATCATTTCTTTCTTTCTATATCATTAAAATAAAATACTTATTATAATGTCTTATCGTGCTTCACATAAATAATATAATATTTTCTTCTCTATAAGTTGTGTGTATACCAATAATTGTTTCTGCATGCATTTAGTATGAATAATTAAAATATATACTATGTTATGCCAGGTTCATTAAAATTGTCGGGCTTAATGCAACAGTAAAACGGTTGTAAGTAATGTTAAGTTGGTAGGTAGTGTTAGTACATATTTTGTAGTAGAAATTTTATCCTAATGCAGTGAGATTGAATGGTAAATGGCGGCATTTTGCTAGAGTAACGAAGTTCTATCAGAGTAGATATAATAACTTTAATGGTAACGATTCGATGTTCGTAAAGAAATGTGCCTATTGGACCGGTATTGTAACCAACTTTATGTTTGAACCAAACCAAAATAGAGGTATTTCATGTGAAACGGACATAAAGCGAGGTTCGTATAAGGTTTTTTATTACTTATAAGGGGGATATGAACGGGTCCAGAACATATTTTATAATTCGTTTTGACTATGGGTTTCTTTGGAAGGTCTATTTTGTATTGATGTATTTTACAGAAAATTTACAATACTATTTTTATATAAAATCAATATCCTAAATCCCGAAAATAATGAATATAATTTTTTAAACTACAAAAAATATTAATATTAATTTTACTATAAACATTGTAGAAGATGTACACATATCCCTAAGATGTACTAGAAGGCCCTATATGGATGAGTTTCAGAGTCCAAATGTTTTTCCGTAGTACGTTGCACCTAAAATGCCCGAATTTACAAACAAATGTACGGTTAAAAATAACGACTATTTACGAACATCGATTACTCGGATTAACGGTAACTGAAGTTTATTGTACACAAGAAACGTTGCAGCAGCTTCATAAATCCTTAAAATAAACTCGGGTGATATTTTTGTTTTTGAAGTTTTACTACTGTTAATTAAATATTTTCAGATAGTCAGACAACAGAAACTTGTTGTTATATTTTGCAAATTTTGTTTCAGAGAATTCGTTATTAATGGTTAATTTACGTTTATGTATTGGTATAGAAAGATATATTTTTAAAATCGTGACCTCGCTAAAATTGTTACCGATTTAATTTTTTGGTTGTTTGCGACCGGACTAAGCATTAACATTTTTTCTATTAATATTATTCAATATCAAGTATTTTTTTATTTATCATAAGATTTCTTGTTTAGTTCGATTGTGAGTACCTATAGCAAATTTATTGTTATTTGTATATTTTACACATCTAACGGGGTGTTTGACGATAATTATTTTTTAATAACGATAAGTACATTAAACAAACACTAATCTTAATTTTACTTGTGGGTGATGAAGACTAGTTATATTCAATTGAATTTATTTAGAAAACAAATTTGCGACTACAGTCAATACAGCCAAAAAATGGTACGTCATCTCTATATATTAAAAGGACATTGAACAATATTATTTCTTAAAACTGATGTTTATTTAAAAAAAACTTGCAAAAGAAGCTTTGATGTCATACGTTATTAGCCGCAGGCCCCGACTTCAACCGAATTTCCCATCTCCCTTGCCTCAAGTTTTTAAAATTACGTTGTTTTATATATAGTCAGACACCCCGATCGGCAGTTCCTTTAAACATAACCAGGATACAAAATAATTATTATAACTTTAAAATATCGTACAAATGCCAAACATGTTCCGGTCATGAATATTGATAAAAACTGTGATGTTGATAGATATAAATATATTTATTAGGATGTATTTACGTAGTTTTGGTTGTTTGTTTTTGAGCTGTGTGTTGGACACGACAGTGATATTGTGCTCAGATGTGTAACTAGGTGAAACCCAATGTAATAAAGTTATTATAATATTAAATCTTGTGTTTTTATCTTATTTCAAACTATCTGCATTACTACTTCTTCTGCATACAATTTTAGAAATGTATCTTTGTATCTTTACGCTCTTTTAAGAAATTATCAATGTCAAAATTGACAAAATTGCATCCCTTTTTTCTCGGGACAAAAACTATCATATCCCGGCTCAAAATATCTCCATATATTTTATCTCTATTGGTTAAGCGGTTTAAGAAGCATGCAGAAGTAACAAACAGATAGAAACACTCGCGTTTGTAATATAAGGATAGTGTGGATATGGATAGTATATACAGATTGGAAGTATGGATCACATATAACGTCTATCAAGCTCCCAAGCTCAAATAGCTTATATAGTAAATGAAAAACTTCTTCAGGAGCCTTGCGTGCTTAAAAGATATTCTCAAACTTTTTGTGATGGCTATAAAATGTGTATTAGCAGACCAGTGACGACCGTGACGTGTACAACACCACCATCAACATGACATTTGAGTATGCCAAGTACAGACTCCCTAGCAGCCGGTCACTATTTTTACATTCTATTATTTCTATTCTATTATTATTTGGCAAACGAGCAGGAGGCTCACCTGATGGTAAGTGATCACCGCCGCCCATGGACATCTGCAACACCAAAGGACGTGCAAATGCGTTGCCGGCCTTTCAGGAAAGAATATGCTCTCTTCTAGTAGGTTCGGAAAGACCGCCGGGGATAGTTGGTTCCACAGAAAAAGGCTTAAAAATATTTTACAAAAGCAACATTAAAATCATCAAAAAATAAACAACAAAATATATTTTTAACGTCTTTTAATAATGAAAAAAAAACTTAATTGTTTTACTTACATTACTAAAGTATTTAAATCATTATCTAAATAATTAAGAAACAAATCTAAAATGCATATTAAATGGAATTTATAACATTTGACCGAAACCATAGTGGACGATATTCACCCTTCACGACGACTATTGATCCGATCTAACTAAAACTCATCTGCGATTAGCGTTAGTAATTACAATAGATGTTTATTTTTAAGGCTCGGTACTGTAAACAAATCTTATTGGAGTTTAGCTATCCCAAATATAAGTAGTCAGCTGTAGCACAACAAATTTATCCCATACATTATCTTTATATATATATATATATGTACCGAATTTAAATTAGCTAGTTGAACGCGAAATTAAGTTCAACACTTCAAAAAACTTTAGATATTTTTGGGTACATAATATGGTATAAATACTACTACTAGTTCTTGTTTTACTACGAAACCCTAATTGTACGAGTCTAACCGACTCTTGAACAGTTTTTTTAGAAAAGTGTTACAAATCAACGCTTAGTTAAATACATTAAAAATATTGGTTCCAGAATATTAATTAACATATTTGACATAATTTCATTAATCTTAAATGTTACATGTAGATATATCAATCATTACAATCATAAATATATATTATACAGACAACACAGGAGGTACTTTCCTTTATTGCACACTTATTCTTGCAATTGGTGTAGTATATTTAAAAAATGTCTTTATAACTATAAACATGAATAAATATATCAGTGTGCGTCAAAGAATAAAATAATAAGGTCCAACATAGCTATTAAGAAATATATATATAAAAAAGATCATACAAGTTATGGCAATTATCGCAAAATGAACACAAGCGTCAACAAATCAGGTAAACATAGTTAAAAAATAATAACAATGGTTCTTAGCCTACATACAAAATAAAACCTTATGGAAATAGAATTTAAAACCTATTTTATTTGTACTATAATAATATAATTTAAGATCTAACGTTGGAACACGGATTTAAGGCACTGTTTTACGCAGCAGCCAGTTCCCACCACAACTAAGGATGTAAACGATGGATAAATACGTTTATTTCCATCATTTAACAATAGGCTAACCTATGCATAATTATTATGTTCTGCAGTAAACTACAGCAAGTGTAACACTTTCGTATTGCTGAGTAAATTATCAAATAAATTCGATAAATTAGAAGGTGGATTTAATCTTTAAAAAATACTTTTTATCTGGTTATTAAATACTTCAAACTCGTGGCCTATCTGACTTGTGTAATTGAATAAGTAAAGCCCTCGTATACGAACATAAATCTACGCTCTATAAACCAAAAACTGTTCGCAATTTTTTTTTGGTAGTGTTTATTTTAGAACTTTTTTGTAATGCAATGTGTCGTACTTCCTAATTATGATTTAGCAAACCACAAAAGAAATTTAAAATAATTTTACGGTATTATTTATAATGGCCGCGCTCGTACTATTTTCCGCGGCAGATAGCGTGTTCGGTTCGCGTTGATGGGCAGCATACGAGAAGTTAATATTACGAGACGATACAAGACTGGTACATACATAGACATAGGAACTAACTGATACGGAACATAACCACTGCCAGCCACAAATTGGTAAATAACCTATTGAAGTTTACAGCAGGACATACAATTATGCAAGTTAATGGGGCCAGCCCATCCCGCAAGACATCATCGTACAGACAAATCACAATTGACTAATGTTTATTAAAATACGTCATTAATCCTAACATATGTATATCAAATATATTTTCTAATGTAAGTACTTTATAAACAGCAGTCTTATGTACTACTGTCTTATTTGTTCGTTGTCAAGATGAATAGTATCAAATTGTATGGTTGCAAAAACTACTTTGTTAATATTTCGCTAAGGTTTCAGTTATTTTGAACTTTATTTTTACTTTGATTTAAGATGATGAATGATGATACGTAAATTCGATGAAGGCAAGCGCCAAAGCCATCTGTATGTATCATGCTTTTTCTTAATACGAACTAGATCGAGCACCGCAGGTGAACTATTCGTGTATATTTATGTTTCCAGCCAATTCGTAAGCCTCATTCACATCCAAATTAAAGGCTATTTAATAAGCTGTCAATATACGGAATCCAATGTTTATCAGTTGACAATTACGATCAGCTACTTACAGAGAAGATATTTTATGATATTGCCTAATATATTAAAAATTACATTTACAATTAACTATAGCTTTAAGATTATCTCAAAGCCTCTAAAAGTACATGCTGAGGTAGGTTTACACTTATAAACTAATCTTTTTACCGTCTTTTGTAAACACTAAACTTAACTACAGATTAAACTAGAAACGCGTGCAGGAAATTGAACTTAATTTGTAGTACACAACTCTTACGTATATGTAATTTTCGATATTTGATATACTAACTAAAACAAATATTAAATGACAGGTCACAAACGACATTATTGTATAAAACTACTAATACTAATACTACTTCAATTGTTATTACTAACGAGATTATTTATATTCAATAATTCGATCAATCTAAACAAAACATTTCCAAAAAAAAACTCTTGAAAACTATATAAGTTATGAAGCTGAAACTTGACAGATTTATAAATCTGGACGACTAAAAACGATTTATAAGTCGTCCATAGGTCGGAGACGGTAATAAGAACAGATATTAGGACGTTCAATTATATATGGGGTAACGGAACGGACACCAGTACTCATTAAAATGGATTGGTGCGTGCTAGACTCAAGTAATCATAGTACTTAATATGAAATAATTTGACGTTGCTCTTCTTTGTCTAAGCCAAAAAAAAAGAAGTGTTTAACACTACGAAGCGTTTTTATGGACTGTCTTCATTATCAAGGTTCAAAAAGAGCGTATTAAATTTGCCTTGTTTACCAATTTTATATTGGGGTTAAGATTAAAACCCGGGCACGCACCACTGACTTTTCGGAAGTTATGTGCGTATTTATCACATGCTCAAATGGTGAAGGAAAACATCGTGAGGAAACCTGCATGCTTGAGAGATTTTCTCTATAGCAATGGTAAGTCAGCCAACCCGCAGTAGGCTAGCGTGGTGGACTATAGCCTAATCTCTCTCAAAATTAGAGGAGACCCGTGCCCAGCAGTGGGACAATAATGGGTTGATGATGATGATGATGATGATTATATATAATAACCGCCTTTTTGAAACAAGTAAAGCAGCGACATTTTCTTTATTTTTTAGAAGATAAAGCAAGCTAAATACGTACCGCGATTGTATCCTGTGTGAATTCTCTATGTGACGTCTAATAATAAAGAGTAAAAACGATTTAATTATAACTTAATAACAACCCATAACAATTATAGCCCCTGCAGTCTACATACAATGGCGAAGCAACCTCATTGTGCAAGGTAGGTAATCATTGAAGGGGACTGTTAGGTTGACCGAACATACATATTAAATGCCTCTGCCTCATATTTATAAAACGACAATTTATTGCATTAACGATAAATATTATATTGCATTAATGGTAATATTATAATGAGATATCATTGCCAAAATAAAAAAAAATAGTTTAATTACAAAGTCTATAATAAAAAAAAAGTTTTACTTACAGGCCTTAAACAGGCACTGAGTCATATGCTACGTAGATGTAAAATCTAGTTATACCCAATAATTGTATCGTTATGAGTAATTTTTATTAAAATTAACATATTATTCTATCAGTCTATTTCTTGCCCGCGTCATACCCGGGCAGAATACTGCGTAGTGCGGTCTTCAGAAGGTCGTTAGGGTCAATTTCATATTTGGCAAGACTGGTCCGGCAGTGTGGGCACTGTTCTCCGGAAGCCTTAAATGCTTGCTTTAAACACACCTGGAAAATTTAATATTACAATGTTATACATTATCTACATCAAAATGATCGTCGAAATGTACGACGCGAATAACTTTCGTATGACTGCTGATTCGATATTTTTTTTTGTTCATAACTGTCGGGAGAAGGTTGGTATAATATACATTTAAAAAATATATTCACGTAGTTGACAAAGAAATTAATTCAGCTAGTTAACTATAAATTTATTTTTATGAATGCCAGTTCTAGTTACTCCGTTTTTTTAAAAGGGGTTATTTAGCTTGCCCTGTATATTTTTAACAGTTAATAAGCACACTTACGATACAAAAGTTGTGTAAACACGGCGTCGTCACTGGAGATACTACTACATCTTGACATATAATACAACGAAATTCCTGTGTTACGTGTTCCACAAATTCCTGGAAATATATTAATATTAATTTATTATTGACATGCATACACAAATATAATATTGTGTAAATCTGATGGTAAACATTTCAAGTAAAATACTTATATTCAGCCACTTTTCACTACTTCCCAACCCATTGAAGTTAAGGCCCATCTTAAATGCTAGCAAACTATACCCATCACACTTTGTGAAGTCTAGAAGTAGTGTGACTAAATAAATCACTACACTATCATTTAAAAATCACTAAATGCACTAAATGTTTTCTATTCACCCACCTTTTTGCCTCTAGCATCACACACCACAAGGCACTCTGCCCAAAGTTTGTCGTTGAGCGTGTCAGCTTTGATTGCAGCCTTTTCTGTTTCACTTAGTCCAGGAAGCGGACTAATAACTTTAGTTGCTGAAGGCGTCTCATTGTTCTTGACTAAGGTTTTTAATTTCTTTTTCTTTAATGTGGAAGATTTTATTTTTGTTTCTGGAATGTAGTTTAGAAAATAACATTGATATGAAAAAAGGACTTGAAAAGAAGTAACACGAATTTATTCAATCATACAAGCTTATTATGTTAAGCGGCTTAAGGATTTTTAAATAGTCTAGGAAGTATTCACCCGATCTGACATTAAGAACATCGCCTCATTTCAGAATAGTTAAGTTACACGATGGCTGCTGTACATGCGTGCCTGCTATGGCACATTTGAAAGGCCAAATCACACATACCAACCTACATTGGACTCACTATTTGCCGAAGTATATATGAAAGAACTAGAGACATTCCATCAACGGACAAGTCAACCGACTTGACGACTCGATTAGCCCAGCGATGGTTAACGCTGCCTTCTGTGCTACGGTCCCTAGTTCGAATGCCAGTAGGGACAAATGTTGGTGTGATGAGTATCAACATTGGTATCCGAGTAATGGATGTATCTATGTATAATAAGTACGTATTTAGGAAAAAAGTATATATGTAGTATATACCTTCTAGTATCCGTAACACAAGCCTCGTTGCTTACCACGGAAGTAGATGGCGCTGTCATAATGTCCAGAGATATTTATTTATTACCTTGTTCCTCATCAGAAGAAGCGATAGTTTTTCTTTTTTTCACGACTGGAACAAACTCATTCTCCGTAGTATGATTGCTTTCTTTCAGCGTTCGCTTTTTTCTGATAGAATCGCTTTTGTTCTTTTCGCCGTTCTTAGAATTTTTATTTTTTAACGCTTTCTTTTCTTCTTCTGCTTCCAAGTAGCCGTCAGGATACTGTTAAATAAATGAAAACCAATGATAAAATATAGTGTTATTTACGAATTGGGGTCAAATGATTTCTAATAATTATATAAGGTCTGACAGTTATGATATGACTGTGAAAAAAGGTATCGAGTTCAATCCCATAGTACCCACCACTAACTTTTCGAACTTGCGTATATATAACATGTTCAAACGATGAAGGACAACATCGTGAACTATCCAGATGCCTGAGACAATTTCTCGATGGCGTGTGAAGTCTGCCAACCTGCACTAGGCTACCATGGTGGACTAAAGCCTCATGATGATACAGTAATCGGTCTAAATACTCACATCTAAATTTCCAATATATCATGAACAGTATGTCATGTTCTTCTGTTTAGCTTCTCAGATTAGCAATTTCCAAAATAGTAATTTCCAAATAAATAACTTATTGACATACAAAAAAGGTTAGGCTTTTGGGTTTTAACTGAATACTTACAATAACCGGGTACTCGTTTCCCTCGGGTTCCCAGGGAGCCGGGTTGGGATCGTCTCGCCTCAGCAGGTACTTCCAAACGCGGTAGCCGGATAACCCAGTTTCTGGATAGTACTTCACTACTTTGTATATACCATCATACCTGCAACATTAGGTTAGCACGTAATTAAATACTAAGCATGTTAAAATATCTATTCAATTTCAAACGTAGGATTTTCTCCACAGTGTATCATTGTTTACAAACACAAATTTTCACAATCACAAACGCGCAGACCCGGAATAACTACCTTTAGATCGTAGAAATATGTATTCCGTGCGGGGATCTTATAAACCGGGACACACAGGCCTATCGCTCAGCCACTCCGCCAATTTCTCTAGATGTGCCCTTTCATGACTACAGTATCCAATATTGTGAGTAAACGTGCTCAAGGATTGGTTGCACGTGAGGACACCGTAATCGTCATCAACCCATTATTGTGCCACTGATGGGCACGGGTAGAGACCCGTGATGAGAGGAGTTAGGTTAGGTTAATCCACCACGCAAGCCTACTGCGGGTTGGTAGACTTTAAATGCCATCGAGAAAATCTCTCATGAGTCAATATGCAGGTTTCCCCCTCCAGGGTTTGAGCAAGTCATAAATACGCACATAACTTCTGCACGAAGTCTGTGATGCGTGCCCGGTTTTGAACTTGAGACCAACTTCGCTGGTCACACCACTAGACTAACATAGCTACGCAGCAGTTGACTGACCTGATGCCCTCCTTGGGAGCGTACTTTGGGAAGTGTTTCCTCATCTTACAGGAGCGCACGACACGCACGGGCTTGCCTTCGCGCCAATCATCTCCCGCGTCTCCGCCTTCTTCACTAATCTGCTTTACTGCGCAGTTGCGTGCTAAAGCTCTGGTGGAGATATGATTAATATTTTTAATACAACTAGCGACTATACTCAAATCGCGTTAGATTGGCAATACAGGATAATGACCCCGACCTGTACCAAAAGTCGCAATTGAAAACGATAATTATCGTTTGCGTAGCGCTCCCCATACTAACTGTTGCTGAAGGTCATATCGCAAGCGTTTCATAATACATCGCCGTGCAACAAACGAGGGACACACTAACAATTTACGAAATGGAGTTAGTGACTGAGTGAAATTTATTGATGAAATACACGTATAATATTATAACAAAAAATTATACTGCACTCTAATTACTGTTTCATTATTGATACATGACTATTATAAAACTTTACGTCAATATTTCCCAAATAAAAATGATCGTAGTGTTTAAAAAATGCTCTCAACGTAATAATAATCAATTGAATGAATTAAAAACCATAATCAATAATTGTAAAACAAGTTTGGCTCAGCTCAAGAATATAATATATTTGTGTGCATGTAAAATAAAAAATGGAACGTAGCCCATTCGAAATGAGTGGGGCGACGCGCCATTTTTTTGTCAGGAGTGCGCAACCTAACGACACATTTATGATGCCGGACCGATTTTATTATATTTATTTATAATACGGGAAAGAGAACCTACTTTATACGATTTTTATTTATTTATATATACCTATATATTGTATTGTATAGCTTATTAGTACAGCTACTATACCTATTGTCGGCTAAAATGTTTAAACTATTAAGTCAATAAATATGCTAAAATCATTAGCAAATAATATACTTAACAGTTTCAAGTACTGTAATATAGTACTGTTATATAGTTATGTTTATTATTTTAGTTGTAGTCACTTGGCGTGTTTGTCCAAAAAATTCGCGTTATTTGAGCAATTAGCAATTTAGCACTAAAGGTACATACACAAACTTACTCTTACTCCGTCAAAACCTTGCCAAGTTACGTGCCAGCAACTACGTGTAAAACTTGTTACGTTAATATATGACCCTATCTACCTAGTAGATATAGTAGTATAGTAATAGTATTTAACGGTTATTAAAAATACACACATACCTATTTTCTACCCTGTTAGTATTTCTCTTTTACAAAATATGTATGTTAACATCATGAAATAAAAAACTAATAAGTTCGAAAAAGCAATTAGGTTTAGCCTCCCTTCGACGACCTTGACGACGAACGTGTCGTTTATCCCCGCCTAGCACGATATAGCGAGCGACAGTAAATTTGGTCGATACGTAGAACAATGGTAGGTATCGCTTCCGCAAACACGAGTAACATGGTAGGGAGGGTTTAATAATTTGTATTGCCAATCTAACGCGATTTGAGTATAGTCGTGGCACACGTAAGAATACAATACATCATCATTAAGTCAATTATAGTCCCACTGCTAGGCACGGACCACCTCTCTTTCGAGACGGATTACATTATAGGGCAGACTTCACACACCATCGAGAAAATCTCTCAAGCATGAAGGTTACCTCACACACATAACTTCCGAAAAGTCAGTGATCACCGGGGTTCAAACTCAACACCTTTGACTTTTTACACAAGAAGGTTGGAAATAATAATTTCGCACTGTTGAAACAGAGATAACATTTAGTTAGAACGAGTCCCTACAATCCATAACCATACTAATATTAATAATGCGAAAGTATGTCTGTCTGTCTGTCTGTCTGTTACGTCTTCACGTTTTAGGCACTGAACCGATATATATGAAATTCGGTAAGAAGATAGTTTTAGTTCCGAAAATCATCTCTGAAATGACGAAAAGGGGGTGAAAGATTGTATGCGGAAACTTTAAAAGATGAGGATACCTCAAAAATAAGAAAGTAAATTCGATAAAATTACTAATTCTACGCAGACGGACTCGCGGGATACAGCTTGCCATATATAAAACCTACTTGTTTTCTCTGGTGAGCGTCTGGTCGCAGGACTGTTCAGCGGTGCGCTTGTTGCCGGAGAGATCGCGGCCGCCGCTGCCGGTGTACGTGAACTCGTTTCCATTGTCTACATCGTCCTCGTACCCACCTGAGGTAGTAATTATATAAATATATATATTAATATATAATGTAATAGAAATTTAAAAAGGGAAGTATAATTTCCTCCTCTCCTGCATCCGCCCCACAAGGCCCACACAATTTTCCTACATATTGTAATATCATAGTTATATGTAAATGTATCGAGTATTGAATGAACGCAACACTATAATTATCTTAAGTTTACCAGAGCTCGTTAGGAGAGTAACTATTCTGACGGCATGGGTATTCCCTCTGCTGTCAGTTTAGCAACTCTCTTATTTTAAGTACTGTTTTAGGATCGGCAACGCGCCAGCAACACTTCTGGTGTTGCAAACATCTATAGGCGGTAAACACGGTTGCCGCTTACCACCAGGCGTTAGGCAATGAGCTTGTTTGCAACCGATGTGGTATAAAAAACAGGAGAACCCTTCTACATCTACTAGATGCAATTTATTAGTTACTTTTCCATGGAAGAATAGTAAGGTACATAGCCCAAAATCTCTTTAAATAAACTGACCCGATGGTCTAGTGGTCGTAAAGTACGACTGGCGAGTAAGAGGTTTTAGGTTTGATTCGAGTCGGTCGATCAGTGTTATTGGGCTTTCTATGAAATTTTCAGTAGCAGTTCGGGGTTCGGGTTCGTGGTCCGGTTAATGGCAATTTGCTCGCCTCCTATTATGTTTATATTACATGGGAAATGTAGGTTTACATTAGTATACCACCTAACCCTTCGGGAAGACGGGCCTTGTATGTTCTGCTATGTAGTAAAATAATGAAAATTACAATGCAAATTGCTGCTTACCTGACAATACAATGCTGTATGCTCCTTCAACATCGCGGCCATGTATACCTGATACTGGAGGACGATGAACTCCTGTCTCCGACAGCTGTAAACGAATTACATTTTAAATCTTCAGAAGCCGATAAAACCTGAACTAATTATAAGCTTTGTAGCTTGATAAGTTTACATTTCGTTCCAGCAGTTCTTCTGGAAAATTTGTATAATCTATGATCTTAATAAATACTATTTCCATCTGAATAATATTATGATAATATGTTTTATAGGTATATCATTAATTCCTTTACAAGTTTCGGCTACCGCTTAATAAGTATATATATATTCTTAGAGAAGACTATATTTATTTACTAGTCATAGCCCCGACAGTGGCTACGTCTTGCCCCGACATTGTGGCTACGTCTTGCCCTGACATTTTGGCAATGTATACTTATAGCCCCGATATTGTGACTGCGCCTTGGCCCAACATTGTGGCAGTTGGATTTCTCGTAGCCTCGGCATTTGGCTTTGGCATTTGGCTGGAACCCCGATAGTGGTTGCCGGGCGATGTTGTGATTGTTTCAGTAATGATTGAGGTCCGGAACTCTTTCATTGGTGATACAATTTACAAATTCCTACCTGTTGTAATGAAATAACTTGAGGAAATGATTGCAATTTTGTTATAACGGATAGCAAGACATAAACTTTCAGAATATGTAATTTAGACTTAGTTTTGGTGAATTTTAGGTAACGAGCTACCCAATGAGGACCGACCTTTTCATGACCAGGTGCTTGCCAGACAATTGGACAGCCAATACCAGGGAAGCTGACGAGGACGTCCAGCTGTTAGGAACGGCCGTCTTAGAGAATAAAATCTTTTTGAAGTAAGAAGGATGAATGGAGTGCTGTCCTTCGTCACTTCACTATTTGCGGGGTTTAGAAGATATTCTAGGGACGCGTAACGTATGATATAATTATTAATTCCGATTTGTTAATTCATGGCAATTATTAGTAAAAACCTTTATGCATTGCCTTGTAATCTCTTTTTAATAAATTAAATACCCTTCTGATCAATAAGAATATATTATCTGACGTATTTTTATCATCGAAATCCATTCAGTCTTTTTTGTTTGAAAGAGTATTAGTGAGATGTAGCGAATCTTCTGGTATCAGTAACATAAGCCTCGTTGCTTACCACGGGACGCTTAGATGGCGCTGTGTCATAATGTCCAGATATATTTATTGACGTCCACTGCTGGACATAGGTCTCCCCCAAGGATCGCCACGATGACTGGTTATTGATTACTTAGCCACAATGATAGATAGACCTTACCTGAATCCTAAATCGCCAGCACATGCCTACTTCGATGCCTGGTATATGACCGAAGTGGTTCAGCGGCATTGCCGAAGTCTTTGTTTTGCCTGAAAATATGTAACGTAAATTTATTGTAAGTATAATTATTTATGAAAATACGTGTCGCGTATGAACGAGATCGACATGAGATCGACAGTTCGCCTGATGATGAGCCGCAATTGACAACCATACATAAAATCGCCAGGACTCCTAGTATCAGACAATTTAAGCTCATTAGTCGCCGTCCGTCATATCATCAAAATATGTACATCATTTCTCTTGGTCCCCACCACTTGGTGGTAAATTATAGAACAATATTTTCTAAGAACAGTGAGTCAAACTTTTTCTATATTCTACACTGTAAATATTCGCATAGGCGCATTATAATAAATGTTTCGAACTGAAACATCGCTTGCAGTCGAACCTTATAAAAAATTAGAGTATCGAAAGTTTTCAAAAATCACTATGTACATATGTATATGTAAACTTGCTTCAGCATATTATGAGCAAAAGCTCTATAAAAGCAGAAACAGTGCAATAGACAACAATGAATAAATGTAACTTGCAGAAAACAATAGTAATCAAATTACCAAGACTTTCATTAGTGACATTATTTTTTAGCCATTAGCATTGTGTGTTATCTCACATACACGTAAACACCAAAAACCGGTATCAATACCTTATATGTAGATTTATGTGACGACCCGTTTAGCTCAGCGGTAGTTAACGCTGCCTGCTGTGCTATGGGTCCCGGGTTCGAATCCCGGTAGGGACAAATGTTTGTGTGATGAGCATAAACATTTGTATCCGAGTCATGGATGTATCTATGTATAATATGTATGTATTTACAAAAAAAAAGTATATATATAGTATATCAACCATCTTGTATCCGTAACACAAGCCTCGTTGCTTAGCTCGGAACTAGATGGCGCTGTGTCATAATGTCCGGAAAAAAAAAAAAAAATATTATTTGCAGGAATCGAACCTGCAACCCGTAGTACAACAATCAATCTTAATAATATCTGAGAACAGTCGCATTAGCAATGATAAAAATGATCAGGCTATTTGAGTCATTTATTATTTTAAGCAATAATAAAGTACCGTCTATTTTCCGTCCATCCGTTTACCGTCCATTAGAAAATAGTGTGATAATATGTGTGGCCGACCTAGTTTACGTTGTTCTGCCTCAGAAAATACTAAAATCGCGATTAATAAATGGGGAGTGGGGGCGTAGGGGCGTTAGAAACACATTACGACCTATTAATATACACAAAAAGTTTTATAAAAATCGGTCAAGCTGTTTCAGAGGAGTTCGATAACCAACACGTGTTTTGTGACACGAGATTTTTATACGTATATATATTAGATACGGTGCTGCATCATGTGATAATACTGATAACAATAAAATTCTTGAAAGATTAAAATAAACATTGGCGTTGGCTAGTATTGGTGTATGTTTGTTTAGCTGGCATTACAAGAAATTATACTGCTCACTCGCATAAGCATATTCATAGGCTATGTTTGCAAATGAACTGATAATATATACATTCTTATAAATTATTGTACTTATACAATAAAAAAATACATCTTTACATAAATAAGCGCCCACATGACGGCGTTTTGTAATGTTTATTTATTTGAAAATCTATAAAGCAGTTCCTGTAGGTGTGTTCGTGTTTTGTAAGCGCACGATGGCTTAAAAAAACATAGTTTCTTTACCATAAGCTGATTTGTAGTCGTTATTTTACAAAATTTTTGTAAATAAATAAAAGTAAATAAATTCGCACATTAATCCAGACAATTAGAAAACTCCATCCGAATCCGAAAAAATTGTATGCGAGTGTAACAAATATTCATACAAACTTTCGCCTCAATAATATTTGTTGGATAAACATGAATGTTCAAAATAATCACTTACCAACGCAAGCCATTCCTCTGCCCCAATCGCGGTTGCTCTTAGTCGTCTTCTTTATCTGCTTGGCCGCCCCGGGAGCCACGACATCGTTTGGATCCCTCTTACAAGAAGGGCAGTACCAGTCTCCTTCGGGAAGTTCTGTAAGCGTCGGCTCCAGGCACATCATGTGGTAACCGTTGTTGCACTCGTCACATAACAGTATCTGCGTCAATAGATGAAACAGAATTATTCATGTCTCCTAAACTAAGTCAGTCACATATTTATTTCAAGTGTGGTAATATTTCCCAAGGAGAATTTATGTTTAAACACTTAGCAGCCTAAATAACACGCAACACTTTCCTGGAAGTAGATCCAGACTATGATCTGTTTGTGGATGGATGGAATACAATCTGATCTGTATGTCTGAAGTACAACAAAGAGTCTATGTGCTAGTTGTGTCTCTAATAATCTTTTAGTGAGTACAAGAGGCTTGCGCCCGTACTCATTAAGGTCATATAAACAAAAAATATATAAATAAATGAGCTACTAAAAGATTATCTAGTCAGGCGGATAGAAGGCCAATCAAATTGGATTGGCACGCAGTTGGATTACCAGTTGCCCAGACTGACTTACTTGGTTCGGGAAGTCCTTTCCTGAGCACAGGTAACATCCACAGTCCTTGCAGCTGGCGAGTTCATCATCATGACATGTCAAACAGTTGTAAGGTGCAGTTCCTAAAAAGTACAAATATAAACTGTTTTTTTAACAAGGAAGATCACAAAAAAATGAGTTTCCTGCTGGAATTGAAAGTTCTCTAAGCTTTAACAGTATTTAACAATTTACGTTTATAAATGAAACCACGAATATAAAAAAGGTTTGAAACAATGATATAAAATTACTATCAATCCCAAAATTCTCTTTAGCTACAAATGAGAAATCTTCATACTTAAAATATTTACGCCAATAGCTTCTAACCAATTCTAAAAACATTTTATATGAAGAAGCAAATTATTTGTACAGACATACGTTTTTCAGGAGGCGTAACCATTAGCATTTTGTATTCCCCAGTCCTCTCTGCTAATGGTACAATTTCTTCAATCGCATAGATCTTGTCATGCACTCTAATTCTGGTATCGTTCTGGGGAACACCTTCAGGACCAAGATACAGTGTACCAATTAAGTCGTAAATGGCTCTCGTTTTCTTAATATCTGATACTTTGAAGTCATACCTGTTGATAGTACTATCAATATCAACACAAATATTCTATAGTGTAAACTAAGAGAGTATGTAACTATGTATGTGAAGAAGTCTAGAAGTTTAAACTTATTTGAGTATTCGCAATTAAGCAATATTTCCAGATACGCTGTTTATTCTATGAATGTTAAAATTATATGAGATTATTTTTTTAACCTAGCTGAAGCCAGGGTAACGTGTAAGTAAGTAATTGATAAATTATCTATGTATGGCTTATTATAATTTATAATAAATCTCTCACTCAGCCACAGAACAGAATAGAGTTTCGATAGTGAGTAAACATAGGCTGTAAAAAAATTTAAAGAGTAGAACTTACCAGTTTCCTCTTTCTAATGGTTCATCTATGTTGTGGTTAACCATAACTTTGTCCCCTATTTTCAAATCTGAGACATCTATTTCTCTTCTTGCTCTTGGTCGTATTTCCTTTAATTTACAGTAAATGCTAGATTCATCATCCTCTCTGTGAAAATTACAGCTTATTAGATTTTATTTGTAGAGATACTAAAAATATATTTCTAGAAAAACTCAGGTAGATGGATAAAACCATGGAATTTAAGTTAACAACTTAAATATCAATTACTTACTCTGAATCCAGATGCACTTTATATAGGAGCAATGAATTGATATCCTCAGTTTTATCAACTTTCTTGACACTCTGCCTCCTACGCTCAGGTTTTGTTACTTTAGTAAAATACTTTTTAATGCCTTTATTTGTAGTCTTTGGTGAAATTTCTTCTGTTAATGAATCACATTCATGAGGTGATTTATTCTCAACATCTTCCTTGGAGTCAGAACCGCTTTCAATATCTTTAAGCGCTTCTGCATCATTGGTTGAATCATTATTCTTGTCAACTGCATATGGATGTTTTGGATCATAGACTATTCTGGTTATCTTCCCTTCTACCCAAGCTCCTAATTCTCTGTCTCTGATGTCTATCAAGTCACCTACTTCATACAATGTGCTTATTCCATCTGTAAAGAGATATTGTGTTGTTTGGATATCCATATATTGTGTTAATTGTTCCAAAATACTATTACATTATTATTATTATATCAATACTATTCTTTGTTAACTATGAAAATTAATATTAAGATGTTCTAACTAGTGGTTGATTGTAGAGGGCACTGACCATCCAACTTTTCATATTGTATATAAATACATACATCAATAAAATATATTATTACATTAAATAAAAACCCTAACTGTTAATATATATTTTAATTTTAGAGTATTATGTCTTACACATTTTGAAATGTAAAATAATTTTTGTATAACTACTCCCTAAAGAAAAATATCTATTACATTTATCAAACAAAATTACTGTGTATCAGCTAGGACCGAAAGTAAAATCATCGACATTGCAGAATATCACCAAAACAGTAATCAGCTTGTCCAACAAGAAAACCTCTTTACAACTAACTAATCAGTTAGTCAGCTGGTTGGCTAAAGTCTGCATATTTAGTACACATACAAAATAAATTAAAATGCATACCTTTGTACTCAGTATTTTTAGGTGACTCAGCTGACACTTCATCTTTTTTCAATTCAGCAGTCTTTTTGGATGGAGTATCCTCAGAGCATTGTTTAACTGTGAGTTGAATAACATCATTCAGCTTGATGTTGTAATCATGAAAGGTGTAGCCATTTTCCAGCTAAAAAAAATTGTGTCATGAATTTAGTCATGTAATAACATTCTTCAGGTATAAGCCAAACTAAGATAATTTATAGTAAACACAAAAATTCTAACTCGGTTATAACTTTAACAATCAAAAACACTCTACACTTATACCATGAATAATGGTAGGCAAGTTCTAAGAAAAACAGTTTCAAAAAAAAAATTGTCTATGGCCATAATATTTTTTTATTTATTACCAATTTCAAGAAATTAACAAACAAAACAGGAACAATGCGGATTGATGTACTGGCAGTCTAATGCAAGTAGATTAGTTCCGGTTTCACCAAATTCATAATTTTTGATAAGCAATGTTTTTAACCTGCATGCTTGAGACATTTTCTCGATGGCATGTAATGTCTACCAACCGCAACCCGTGGTGGACTACAGCCTAATCCCTCTCAAATGAGAGGAGACCCATGCCCAGTAGTGGGTCAATAATGGGTTAATGACGATGATGATGATTAATGTTTCACGATCCGTATGCATTTAAAGATAAATAACAGTCTTCCCATGACCACTGTTTGATGCAAGTCACCCGAAACGTCAGGTTAAAAAAAGTATTTATACCTCAAATAACTACACAATTTAGACCCCTTGTCTATAATAATTCAGATGATGATGATGTTTTTTATAAAACAATGAAGTCTTTTAAATGGAGCCTCATTTAGTTTCATCTTATTTAGGCTATATAATATAAAAACTAAGAAACTGGTAGCCTATTGGTGTGACCAGTAGACTGAGATGTCAAATCATTGTTACTATGGGAGTTCCGCAAGGTTCAATTCTTGGCCCTTTTTTATTTCTAATTTATATTAATGATTTACCCTATCTGATGGGAGATAATCAAGAGATAGTGTTGTTTGCAGACGATACCTCGCTTTTATTTAAACTAAAACGTCAGCAAAGAACTACATACGATGTGGACACTGCTATCTCGAAAGTGGTACATTGGTTCAATGCAAATAATTTAGTTTTGAATGAAAACAAAACTAAATGTATTAAGTTTACAACGCCTAACGTCAGACAAGTTAAAACCAGTGTACTAGTTAACGGTGGAGAGTTGGATCTTGTAGATACCACTGTATTTCTAGGCATTACCTTAGATGCTAAGCTTCAGTGGGGCCCACATATAGAGAAATTGTCGAAGAAGCTTAGTTCTGCAGCTTATGCCGTTAAAAAAAATCGTAATTTAACGAATATAGATACAGCTCGGTTAGTTTATTTTAGTTATTTCCATAGCGTGATGTCATACGGCATTCTACTGTAGGGGAATGCTGCTGACATCCAAACTATTTTTGTGTTGCAGAAAAGGGCTATTCGATCAATTTATAACTTAAGTCCCAGATATTCACTGAGGGAGAAATTTAAAGAAATTGATATTATGACTGTTCCATCACAGTATATTTACGAAAATCTTTTATATGCTTACAAGAATATCAATCTCTTTGAAAAGCATTGTGATATCCATAATATTAATACTAGGAATAAGAATAAATTTCTTGCTCCTGCAACTAGGCTCCAGAAAATCAGTAAATCCTTTAGATGTCAATGCATACGCTTTTATAATAAAATTCCAACCCATGTACAAACTTTAAGTCTCAGCAGATTTAAATCCAAACGGAGACTTTGTGCTAAAGGCTACTATACGTTAAAAGATTACATGGACGATAAAACTGCTTGGGATTGAATAGTTCTAATGAACCGGGCTATCGAACGTCTTTTATTGTAATTTATTATAATTTTGACATTGTTTTTTTTTTTCGTGACATTGATGTTAATTATTATTTTAATTTTTTTTGACATTATTTTATTTCCTGACATGAATTGTATAGGTGTACCTATAGATTTTTAATTATTATTATTATTTGATTTTATTTATTTTATATTTATGACATTATGTTAATGTTATGTTTTTGACATAATTATTTTATATTTGACATTAAGTTGATTTTTTATGCAATGGGATTATTTATTGTAACATACATGTCTATGTGAATGTGAGCACTTTGTAGGTAGTTAAACATACGCTTACAAACTAATGTCTGGCGGCTTTGGGTTTTTGAAATGGCCTACGCAAATGTCCCGCTGATCTTGCATAGACGTGCACCGAGTCGTTAAGCTCCCTCAATAATGGTTGAGCTAAACGATGGCTGACGTATGCGTGCTGTCAGTATGGACAGGTCAACTCAAAGCTGCACTGGTGCTTTCTTCAAAAGGCCATCTCAGACTTTAACCTACATAGTCAGGCTCACATATTATATCCAAAATGTTTGGACTTTAAAAGAGACCATGATTTTCTGAGTTTGTTTCGGCATTTCTTCTCAGAGGTCTTCAGTTAGGAAATGCCGATGTCAACTAGATATTTTAAAAAAAAATGTACATGACTTGTAAAAGTGTCTTTAAAAAGATCTATTTACAGAAATAAACAATCATTCAATCATTCATTCATTCATGCATAATTGACTTTTCGGAAGTTGCATGTTTATCATATTATGCTCAAGCAGTAGTAATAGTAATAAAAAGACATCGCATGGAAACCTACATGCTTGAGAGATTTACTCGATGGTATGCGAAGTTAGCCAACCCGCAGTACGCTAGCATGGTGGACTATAGCCTATTCCCTCTCAAATGAAAGAAAAACCGTGCCCAGCAGTGGGACAATAATGGCTAAATGATGAATATGAAAACTGTGAAAGATGTATGAAAGGAGTAAATTCCAAAGAATGGAGAATATGAGCTAGTACAAAACAAGATTACCGCTACTGATTTAGGTCATTTCATCTACACAATAGGTTTCTAGAACTCAAGTAAATCCCTCGTTTAATACTATCAGTTGGCATAAAGGTACTTACCAGTTTCCCGCCGTAAAATAATCGCTGTAACTTTGGTTGGACACCAAATTTCTCTTTAATAATTTTCCGAAAATTATCAATTTTCGTCAACTTCGATTCAACAACGACAATAGTGTCTGGTTTACCACACATACGTATACGCACATGCATTTTGCAACACGGGATATGTCCGTTTCAGAAAAGCGTGATATTTAGTGAATCAGTATCTAGCAATAATACAAAAATCTTGTTGACCTTACTCTAAGAAAATATTATTTAAAACTTAAGAACTCTGTCTGAAACTGATCGAACACAGTGATTGTGAAAATTGAATTATTTTGACGTTTGCTTATCAGGTAAATCTGGCGCGAACGCATCAACGAACACTGAAGTACAAATATACACAGATTATAAAGATACGGCACTTTTTTCTAGATGTTTTTGTAATAACCATAGATACAAGTCTTTGAAACATTTCTAGCTGCTGCGTAAACACTGGCCCTAAAAAATCGATTATGTTTTATTTACATAACTCATTTGTCCTGGATTGAAATTGATTTTGGATATTTGGCGAAGGTCAGCATTTCATTGCACAGAAATATCCTAGAAAAAATGTTGCAGTATTTGCATCAGTGCCATGTTTGCTGTCGGTACATATATCGAGGTTTTAAAGAGTTTGTATTATAAAAATATTAATATATATTATAGAAAAATGCTATGGGCAATAGTTATGTTGAATTCCCATGTTGTGCCTATCGCAATATTGGTTGGGGACTCTGTTTTCTATTTTATTAAAAAGCTGTAGGCAGGTTCATAAAAACTGTATTTTTCTAGAACTACCTGTCCTTCCAGAAATTCAAAGGAAATTATTATTAATGTATGAATGTGGACGAGTCAAAAGTGGTATGCAGGGATCGTAGCGTTTCGCGTATCGTTTTTGCCTACCCCATTCATTGTGAATCTTCAGTTCCGCAAGTCAGATATTTGCTTTTGCCGTTTCTTCACCAGCAGGGTAAGATACCATTTCACTGCTATAGTTGTTTAAAATCTAGGTACAGAATTGCCTAGATGTCTGGAAAGATATAACAAAGAATATTTGAGTAGAAACAAAATCTCTATTGAAGCCAAATCCTTCAATAAAGTTATTCAAGCCGTTATGAAACGTAGATGCACGGTTCCTGAAGAAGAACCGAAAGATTTTCCATATTCTCTATTGTTAAATTATTTTTTTAAGAAAAGAGTTTTATTATATAATAACCTTGTGTGTGGGACACTCATACTTGCCCATACTGATGATGAAGACTGTGGTGGTGCCAATAGTGAACAGTAAGACCGGTTATATTAGTGACAGAAGTAACTATAGGCCTATATCTTTGGCTACTATTGTCTCAAAGGTGCTTGACAGTTTGCTTAACACTCAGCTTGATAAATCTATCTTCTATCTATATATATAAAAGGAGAAGCTGACTGAATGACTGACTGACTGACATATCCACGCAGGGCCTAAACTATAAGGGTTAGAAACTTCAAATTTTGCACAGGGATTCCTTTTATAACGTAGGGGAGCACTAAGAAAGGAATTTTGAAAATTCACCCCCTAAGGGGGTAAAACGGGGGTTTAAGGTTAGTATGTAACTTTGCTGTTTTTGAAGTTATTCAATTGAAATTCAGTTTGAAGGTTTTTCATTGAAAGTTATGAAACACGTGTAAAATGTTTTTTCAAAAATCATCCTTTAAAGGGGTAAAATGGGGGTGCAAAGTTAATATGAAATTTCTTTGATTTCCAATGAAACTTGGCGAGTGTAGTCTTTGTATGACGTAGGCATCCGATAAGAAAGGATTTTCCGAAATTTTGCCCATAAGGGGGGGGGGGGGATAGGGGGACCAAGTTTGTACGAGACAACGTGATTCCTTGGTCCAATCTACTTCAAATTTTGCATAAACATTCTTTAACAGAATTGATGGAAGACGTATTTCGTATTTTATCGAAATTCCCTGACGGGATTAAAAAGAGATAGAGAATTATGTTGGAGGTGATATCAATACTCCTTAGTGCTTTTGATTTTGACACATGCTTCAAAACTCAATCCGATTTTATTCAAAAGAGGTTGAATTCACATAAAAGCTTGATGCAATGCAAATATTTTATACTCCTTAAAATTGGAATTTCTGTTTGTAATTTCATATATAAAAGTATAGATACGGTAATTAAACAAAAAAATAATTTCTAAAATGTTTGTCTGTCGCTCTCTTCGTTCCTTCTAATTGCTGCAACAGCTGGACCGATTTTGTAGGGACTTTCACCACCGTTATAAGGAGTAACTTAGGCTACTTTAATTTAAGAACAAGAAACGAATTAAAGTTCCGTATGACTTAAAAACGCGGGACCTGACCAATGCATGAATATGAACATTAAATTTTTCGTTAAATTTTACGCGGACGAAGTCGCGGGTAACAGCTAGTTCTTGTATATACAGGACAACCAATTCGGTTTTAAGTCAGGCCTCTCTACAGAAACCGCTGTATGGTCTTTAAAGCAGACTGTTAAGTACTACACGGATAGAAATACTTTAATTATTGCTTGTTTTCTAGACATGACGAAAGCATTTGTCCTGGTTTGTTATGATATTTTATGGCAGAAACTGCAACAGACGTCAATGCCGGAAGATCTAATACGCATTTTTAAATATTGGTATCAGAACCAGGTCAATGTTGTCCGGTGGGCAGGGGTCCTTTCCACACCATATAGGTTGGAGTGCGGCGTGAGGCAAGGGGGGCTTGCCTCGCCAATGCTCTTCAACTGTGAACGCGTTGATTGAGAAGCTCAGTAGCACGCATGTCGGCTGTCATGTTGGGAGAGTCTGCCTGAACAATATTAGACCTGACGACATGGTGTTGCTGAGCGCCTCTGTCGACGGTTTGTCGAAGCTGCTTGGTATTTGTAAAGAGTACGCTAACGAACACGGTTTGTTATATTATAACGTGAAGAAAAGCGAATGTATGGTCTTTCAGACTCGAGGAGGGCGGTTAGATAACATGCCATCTGTGAACGGGTGTGCCCTAAAGAGAGTTGAGAAGTTTAAATATCTTGGACATATCGTAACCTTGAACCTGAAAGATGATGCTGACATAGAAAGGGAGCGTTGGACGTTGTCTGTTCGTGCTAATATGATAGCCCGCAGATTTGCTCGCTGTACAAGAGATGTCAAGATCACCTTATTTAGAGCCTTTTGTACGTCATTTTACACGAGCAGTCTGTGGCTGAATTATACGCGGGAACAGTACAGCGCAATACGTGCCCAATATAATAATGCGTTTAGGGTGCTGCTGGGGCTGCCTCGGTTCTGTAGCGCTTCGGGGATGTTCACTGAAGCTCGTGCCGATTGCTTCTATGCAACCATGCGTAAACGATGCACATCCCAGGGTGCGGAGCAGCAGCAGTATCCTGAGCACATTCGCAGACCGTTTCGACTGTCAGTACCTGAACCATTGCTGCATGGTTCGTGTACGGACTAGTGTGTAAAGATTTTTTATCTTTCTTATTTTGAACTCTTTATTGTATTATTATTATTGTAATTTATATCTATTGTTATTGTATTTATTGTTTTTATGATCCTTGTTGGTCGAAATAAATGGTATTATTATTATTATTATACTTTAATTGACTTAATAAACCGAAAGCAATAAACTGTATGCATTGTTAAATATTAACAAGCAATTAGTGGAGTTTATTTCTACAGCAGTTCTGTATTTTTATTTTATAGAAAATAGTTGACAATGTCAGTTGTTGGGCTGTATTTATTAATAACCACATTTTTCTTAAAATGTGCTGTTGCAAGGATAGCATCTTTGGTAATATTCTATTGTATTGGGATAAAAACCTTCCTCTTTTGATGTGAAACATCTATAGCCGCACGTACAACCGATTTCTGACGTGGCGAAAGCGTCGCCACGAAAATTAAATTTGAATTTAGTTCTATTTTCAAGTTTACCTTTTTTTTTCGAATTGTGAACTGTATTAAACCTCTTTGGGTTTGTGTTAATATGTTTCTTTTAACACAATATATATTTTTATAGAGTAAATAATAATAAAAAATACGCCAAAAACGATACAGGGAAAACAAAACCTGTGTTTTACTTGAAAACAAATTATTTTTCTGATAATAAAATGTCTGACCGTGATAATTTAGAGAGTGAATATCACAATATGTTCTTTTCTGCATATTACTTTTACAAAATAATGTCGATGTTTCACATCTGCCAGGAGTCCCGTGACGGCTCACTGTTTTTTTTACCTTTCTCTTCATTTATGTAACACTGTCCTATGATGATTAATAAGATCTACGTTTTATATTTTAGCATCCCGTGTTAGTGGCTCGTTCAACATTAGATTGGATGCCAAGCAGAGTAAATTCCCTTTACTCTGATATTGGAGCATGGAGCGGGAAATTTGTAAGAGAAAGATAATATTAAACACTTTATATTTAGCTCTAGAATTACATGTAGGTACAGACATTAATATAATTAATTTTTTAGAGGCCAGTAATGGATGAAATAGAATCTGATGAAGCTCTAAGGTTCTATCAATTTTTAAATTACTTGGATGGGGCAAGTTTTGGAACAGGTGAGTAAAGTTTTTAAGAAAGTATACTAATAGTTATTGAAATATATAACTAACAATTTATGGTTTCTAATTATCAGGTCCTATTGATGAATTTGTGGAAGCAATGGGTAGATTAGCTAACTACATGAAACAACAAAATAGTAGAGAAACTCAAGCCCGTGGTATGCGAGAACTGGAAGCTATAAACGGTGAAAAAGGTGATGAATTACGTCATATTAGTAATTATTTATAAAACCCGCATGCACGCCTGTTTCAAGACATGCTCATTTGCTAAATTTGAAATACAAATACTAAGTCATAGTTTCCTCGGTCCAATCTTTGGGCGTATTAAAAACCACTTTTCGTAACAAAAAGCTTATTCTACTTGAGCTACCTGTTTGTCATAATATTAAATATGAAAATTTCCTTGCATTGTTGGACTATAGCGCTTATAGTGTGATGTATGTTATTGATTTTAGGAAACAGTATCAAGACCGTTTTGGAAGTTAGTACATTGATCATGAGAAAAAAACGCAAGTTTTTTTGTACAGGAGAAGTCAAGGAACCTATTGTTAATAACAAAATTATTTGCAAGGTGAAAACTTATACTCATTTACTTTTATGAAATCCTAGTTTATGAATAAAATATTTGTGCTGCATATAAATCATGGAATAAACGGATTTTTGATCTCTTTATAACCATCTGACGAAACAGCGAAAACCATTATTGTACATTAACAAATAGTAACAGGCATATAATTTGGCGATTGATAAAGATTTTTTCCAGTTACCTGTTTGCCAATAATCTGCTGTCCATTAGTAAAATCAAAGAAATTGCGCTGGACCAACATCAAAGAAACAACTATAATTATAGCTTTTTAATTACTTTGCGTTCGTTAGCGCGGTCTGTACCCATTATTTTATTAATTAAGTTACTTAATTGCTTTTTAGGATAGAATTCTACTTCCTATCGCTGGTACTTCTTGTAGAGATGCTATTATGTATTGGCATCCAGACTTGACAGAAGAACATTACTGCGTTGGGGCACTTGAAGCTAAAAGCGCAGTTCATATTATGGATATTGAAGGTAATTTAAAGATTGTAACTAGCAAACAAACATAATTAAAATAATTAATCATTATTAAGCCAGACGAGCTAGAGCATTATAAACAACACTCAAGAGGATGTTCAGTGCCGTAGCTTTGAGGGGGGGGGGGCAGAGGGGCCATGGCCCCGGGTGGCATATGAAAAGTGGCGGCATCAAGTACCACGTTTTTTTTTATACTACTAGAATAGGCTGCGGCAAATTTCCAGACGGCCCCGGTTCGCGAAAACCGACGCTACGCCACTGAGGATGTTAGTCTATTGAATATTAATAGGAAATAGGAGAAGACGTATTTATAAATAAATGTATATTTGCTATATATGCACTCTTCCATTTATAGCAAATTACATAAATCTCACACATCCCCTGCGACCATTATGTATAGACATACAAATTTGTTTTGGATGTAAAGAGGCCCACGTTGGTGCGCGCTTAGTAGCCATTGTGATCTCGCGACGAGCGAATGTTTACCTCTAAGTTCAATATGAGTGGCTGGTGAACGATGAGAGTTTATCGTTTCTGTTATAAATATTACCTGACCGAACTATTTATCTGGAACCCCAAAGGCATCATAAGGTCGGTTTCTGACATGCTTGGGTGGACCTACACAGCATACTGACGCATTCAAACATGCGAACGACTTCGATAGGATAAGCGAGTCTTGTTGTAAGGATGTTTGGGGCTTGTGGACGCTTGGCATGCGTGGAAAGTCACCATTAGACCTCTGTGATTGGCTGATGTGATGACTGTTGTCTAACCTCTCCCATTATAAAACTACCTAGGGCAATGCCTAGAAAAGTCTTATTCAATAAATAATAATCAATATTGTTTTTAGGTGAAATGTTTTGTAAAGGAGACGATTATTCAAAGAGAGAGTATCTGTTGGCTTGTGACTTTTATGAAGATCAAGAATCTCCGGTCGCTGACCTACTTCAGTACTATCCAGATCCTGATCCAGAAATTACTCCCAAATTATTTTAATTTTATCTTAGCAATTACTCCTTTTGCTTATCTATTTTCTATAGAAAGAATTAAGAATAGTTACCAAATTAAGCAAAAGATTATGTAATAATACTTTACCGAAGCACGGGAACATCACTCACATAAAAATTATTTCAGTTTACAATCAATATAATAATGTCACGAAAGTCTTGGCTATTATTTCTACTTATTTGATAAAAAATATCGTCCCTGATGTGTCGTTTGCGGGGCAGACCCAACAGCATCCTACAACTAGGTACACCGAAGGGCTCTTCATTCAGTGGTGTGACGCAGTGTCCATTGTTGTATCTAAAATTTAAGGGTATGAATATGAATAATTATAACTTAAATAAACAATTAGAATTGTATATTTAAAAGCAATTTTATCGGTTATAATTTGTGTATTGTCGTTTGTATAATCCAAATAAATTTTGAACTGTATTTTATTGTATTGTATTTTATTATATTGAAATCAATTTCTATCTTTAATACCTATACATTTGATACACCAGTTCACACATACTAACATGTAGTAGATGGCGGGTTTAATTTAGTAACGTCTTCAAAATAATATCAATATACCGCAATAAAATCCGTAAAAAGTAGTTTTATTTCAAAATTTCAAATCAAATCTGAAAATTTTAACTTACGTGATATGTGTAAGAATAATAAAAAAAAAACAATAAACAGTTAATATCCATGATCCCTGTTACCATCCAACAGCCAGACACAGTTTTGTGGTAGAAAAATTCAAAACCCGCACTAATCGTTGGCTCAAGGGTGCCCCAGCTTTGAAGTCACATAGCCGTATGGTCCAGTCAAGCAGTCAGCCTTTGCGCTCGCTATAACTTCTCTATTGGATGTATTGCCTGAAGGTTATAGCTTAGAGGGAACTATATAAGTTATATATATATATCAGCCTATTGCCATCCATTGCTGAACGTAGGCCTGCTCCAAAGAGCGCCTTACATAAGTTGCCTTTGTCTAAATAGTAGACAGATCAATTAAAAAAATGTATGTCACTCAATAATTTCTTAATCTGTGGATTGCTGCCACCACTCAACCAGCCAGCCAATGACAAGATTCTCACGTTGGTTGTCTTTGGTTGTTTGGTTTGGTCGTCAAATTTAATTATCTACACTCCAATACTGTCTTTAATATTACCCAAATAACAGTAATTTCACAAACTACTAAAAGTCTGTGATAATAATTATCAATCATCACAGTTTTTTCTATCACAATAACACTAGTAAATGAAGTGATTCATTCAAAAAAAATATTTTCGGGAAATATGAATGTGTAAGGTTAGATGGCTTCGACTTGAAGATAAAAATAAATATAACAATAAATGGCCATAGCCATAGTTCATTAAATTACTTTAGTACGGTAAATCACACCGCAGCGGTTGATTAAAAATATTAAAAAAAAAATACGTACTGAATTAAGCTGCAAAAATGACTGACGAAAAAGTGAAGATGCGAAAACAGCTCGGGCTACTCGAAGGGGTAGCTATAATTTTAGGAATAATATTCGGCAGTGGTATTTTTATTTCTCCTAAAGAGGTTTTAGAGAAAACTGGGTCAGTATGGGGCGCGCTTACAGTGTGGGCCTGTTGCGGAGGCCTAGCGACACTCGGGGCTATGTCTTATGCTGAATTAGGTAAGTAAACCAGCTATATTTTCTGCCAACAATTTTTCTTTGTCTAACTCATGCTATAAATTCCTTCTGAAAAATTCGTCGCAGATTCTATTGTGTTGTTTGAACATATACAATTATAATAAAACTAGTTTTTTTCCAGATAGATGAACATATAATGGTCCTAAATTTTTCATGCAATACATCTGGTTCTATGTAATATATCTCTGTTATCTTCACTGAATAAAATGAGGTTTTGCACACTGTAAGGTGTTAGGTGTGCTAGTTTCCTGTATAGTCATTGAAAGATGCATGCAGATAATGTGTAATTTGTTTAAAAATCTTTAAAAATGTTGGGTGTGGTTGGCATATTACCAGACCTACCTGTGGTGTGGCTATCTGATATAATGATGAAATTATTTATTTATCATTTTGTGACCAATTTTAAAATTTGTTACTACTACTGTTACCCACATAGTTTAATTTTAGTTTGAGCTTCTGATTGATCAGTAATAAAATCTTCCTTACTAACTCATTTCAATACATATTATTATACTGAATGCACACCATGTGTGTAACACACCTGACGCAACATGATCAAATGCTAGGAAATGTTAAGCAAGTTTTTTTAAGTTTAGAGAATTAAGCTTATTATTGTTATACAGGTACAACACTAGCACAGAGTGGTGGTGACTATCACTACATCAATGAAGCCTATGGCCCATTGCCAGCATTCCTCTACTTGTGGGATGCTAATTTGGTGTTTGTGTAAGTAATGTTACATTTGAGTATATTGTCTTAAATACATCACATCTTGTACTGCCTCCAAACACGTTTAGAAGTTATTACCAACTCAAGTTGTTTGGTCAGGATAATTAATGGTATGGTCTAGAAGAGAAAAAGTTCAATCCACATCTGTATAATTTAATGTATACAGATGTGGATTGAACTATTTCTCCTCCGGCTGAGAATAAAGCTCACTAAGCAATCTTGGTGAGCTTTATTCTCAGCCGATAGCCAGTTCAGGCTGTCAATTACTGATAGTCTTGTTTTGAAAAACAAGTAGCAAGAAACCGATATTAATTTACTTCAATTCTTTGTTTTTATAAAATACTCTATTGCAAGTCGTTTTTTATTTATAGTCATGTTCTTCTTTATTTTGATACATAACAGAAATGAAAACATACTTTAAATGTAGAGTAACATCTAAAGTCATATTTACTGGAAAGAACCAACAGGTTATTATACCCATAGATAAGCTAGTGTAAACGAAAGCCAACAATTTTGTAATTTTTATACTGATTAAAAGAGTATCCATGGAGTTTCTTGTCGGTTTTCTCCATAAGACTTAAGTACCTTTTGGAACCATGCAACTAAATTCAATTAAAAATCAATTCAACAATTCAAAAACACCTGTATTGGTCTAATTGAAATAAATGATTTGACTTTGACTTTGAGGGACTTGTTTTTAGAAACGATTGGTGAAGCCACAGAAGATTGCTTTTTTATTTGATCGATTAATTAGCCCATCCCTGTTTGTGTAAGGCTCTAGTGCATTTCTCCATGAGCTATCAGCAAACAATTATATCAAATTTATTTCGTTTTTTTAGGGCCAAGTCTTTCGAATATTGCTACCACAAGATAATAAATGATATTTGATTCTGTTAATATTTTTTGAGGATACTTTTATAAGTCATATTTGAGATATTTTTGGAACCTAAATATGAAGAAGTTCCGAATCAAAATCAGAGAATTATGATCTGTATAAGGTCCATATATTTTAAATGGCCAACATCTGAAATGGCTTATGGAAAAATTCACTTGAGATGACCTGTCTCTCTACGTATAGTTTTGAGTCTATTGTGATGTACCCGTAGTATAATACATGTTGTTTCTTTTAGGCCGAGCACAAATGCAATTATGGCGCTGACATTCGCAAACAATATTTTGGAACCTATATTTCCCAACTGCCCTATCGATCCCATATGCAGAAAATTAATAGCTGCGGTCACAATAAGTGAGTACAGATTTACGTTACGTTTGTGCCTAGTGGTGTGACCAGTGGACTATGAAGTGAGCGAGTTCGATCCGACGGTACGCACCACTGACGTTTTACATGCGTATGTATAATATGCTCCAATGGTGAAAGAAAATATCGTGAGGGAACCTGAATGCCCGAGAGATTCTGAGAGAAGTCTTCCATACCGTACTAGGTGGACTATAGCCTAATCTCTCTCAAATGAGAGGAGACCCGTGCCCATTACTGGGGCAATAATTTGATAGAAATGATGATAGTGACTAACGTTATGTGTCCCAGTTGTGTATCAAACATTACACAGTTAAAGAAAACATGCGAGTATTGCTCGTTTTTGCGATTTCTTGCGTGTATGACGATGACGGTGTATGTCTCTCGCGGTCTATGATAATAAGTCAAAGACATACAACTTAGGTATTATTATTCGAACACCAAGAAAATGTAACGTTCGCCGACATGTAGAATCAGCACAATACAATAGTGTGTACGAGGACGCCAAAACACCGAAATATCATTCGGGTCACCACAAAAATCCAAAACAGGTTGCCTTTATTATACATGTAAATGTATTGGAAGTTATTAGCATAACCTTGTTTTGACATAAATATAATCAGTATTGTGATGACTTGTGGTTCCGTTTAGAAGAGTGGTTTTTATTTATGTATGTTTTCTGACCCATTTTGATTTTTTTAACTTACCTACGCGAATATAAGACATTGAATTTGAAATAAAACTGTTTTACTAGTATCCGTAACACAAGCCTCGTTGCTTAGCTCTGAACTAGGCGACGCTGTGTGTCATAATGTCGAGGAATATTTATTTATTACTATTTTATTTAATACCAATATTTCAGTTTTCCGATGACCAAGGTGTATAAAGGATGCTAAATGTCGGGATTAAATAATAGCAATATATCAAAGAAAAATCTGTTAAAATAGTTTTATCTCTAGATCTTAAATTTTGAGCTTTGAAAAGTATCTGTAGCGAGCCATGCGTGATAATAATATAACACCATTTAATGTTAAAAACTCGTTAGACTTTTCAGCGACTTGTAAGAAATTGTTCGCTAGAGACTATTTGAAGTCAGACATTATCACGAAAAACGACAATTTTACCACTATTACTTAAACGATAATGAAATTTTATATTAATTTATTTTATTATCATAGACATATGCAATTAACAGTTTTAATTTAAATGAAGAACACTATTAAATCACAGGTCAGATCTTAAGGTCGTCATCTGTATAATACCTATAAAAATAATATTTCAAAAGTTGAGATTCGATAGTAAATTTTTAATAAATTGATAAGATAATACTAATACTTTTATATAAATAAAAGCAAAGCGTTTATGTGAGTTTAAAATTGGCTTAAAATAGACAGAATCTAAAAGTTAGATCACAAAATCAGCCTTTTCAAAGGCATTATGTGATAATCTGAAACGCGTTCGAATACAGGTATTGTTATGTCTTTATTTATAACCGACTTTACGTTTACGAAATTGTGGTAGCTAAAACGCTAGGCCTATAAGCCTATAATATCGGAGATATGTGGTAACATTTTTAATTGAGATCATGAGAAGAACCTCTTTCGATAAAGGTAGGTTTTCAGGGAGGTTAATTTTCACTTCCATATTATCCGTCGTAAAGACTTTACCTGTACTGAATTTATAAATATTGCACAATGTGTGTGGAAGGAGGTTGGCATAACTCTAAATTATCGTATTTCTTTAGGTTTCCTCACATTCATTAATGCCTATGACGTGAGATTTACGACGAGGATACAGAACGTCTTCATGTTCACCAAGATTACTGCGCTAGTCGTCATTATCATCGGGGGCATCGTCTGGATGGGTAAAGGTAAGATAGATGATTCTTAATCGTATTTTGCGTGAGTCCACTATAGTCGATGTCGTTATATAACCAGACAGACGCTCCCTGCCTACTAATGATTATTATAATTTGGTGAAAATAATATATTCTAGTGAAAGTTAGCCGTATCAGAGGAAACATTAAAAGTAGAAGTATGTGTAGAGAACATGGAACATTGTGATACGATAAGATATAGTACAATTGATTGAAAATGGTTTGTTAAAATTGTTTGGATATGTCAAGGATTAATGAAATGAGATTGACGATACAAGTATACTAGACGAGTAGGCATGGAAAAGTTTGAACGGGCTGACCTCGATAGACAAACCGCAATCAAATCACGAACGCACTCTCAACTGAAGAGGATATTGATCGTTGACATAGCAAAACGCATAGCATAGGAAATCTATTCTCTCAATTCTCAACCAGTGGAGGAAGGATAATGCTATGCAATTATAGGACTACACAGTAACAGTAACACTGATTTTAATCTACCGTCGTGACGCCGAGCACATATGTTTACGAAGGATTTTCTCTCACCATACCTTATTACTATTACATACTACTACGCTTTGTTAAGAATTAATTAATGTGATGATGACTGCCATAATGTCTTGTTAGAATGTGTGTGAAATTGAGTACCAACTACTTTTTGTTACTCAATTGTATCGTGCGACTTTTGTATCTCTATGAACATTAGGCGGTATATGCAGAGTAACAAGCAATTAAACTGTGCTGCTCGGCAGATAGACGAATTATAGTAATTGGTTAAGTTGTCTTAATGGAACATTCTGTAACATGATATAGAAGTTTCGTAACCGTGTAGTGAGATATATTATTTAAACTTATCTGGTACTATATCTTCGCGGTTTATTTTAATTTGAGTATTTAATAAAATGTAAATTAATTTATTTCTTATTAATACAGTGTTTGCAAATAAGAAAACATCAAAAAAATATACGCGTCGATTTGAAAACCACCTCCGTGTTTTTCTGTTAATATTTTTATTAGGGGATCTTAGTCGTTTATTGATCATTTTGTTGTGATAGTTTACCTCTCCCAGCCTAAGCTTAAGGGTCAAATTTACATGACCTAAATTTATATAAAACTATGTGAAAACGGTTTTGAACTATATGTTATTCATGCTAAAATTCTGTCTCAAATTACATATTAAAAACGTGTGCTAATCTTGGTTATGGGGAAGGTTGCTTTTATGACTATATGAACATTATGAACACTTCAACACAAGGTGTTGTGCTGAGAGCGGTTAGGTAGGTACCTACCTAAAGTTAGAGGTCGCCCAAAACCTGTTCTGGACTTGCAATCTTGGTAATGTTGTTTGTTGTTTGAATATATGGACCTCCTACTAATATTACAAACGTGAAAGTTTGTATGGATGTTTATTACTCTTTCATGCAAAAACCGCTCAACAGATAGTGCAAATAGTTCATTCACACATGGGCTACTTTTTATCTGGTCTTTTTATCGGGTAGCTATCGTAAGCTAGTATAATATAAAAGAAAGAATACGAGATCGATGAAAACATTGAACGTCATTATTTCTAATTACGCTATAATAGTGTAGTTGGTTGGTAATTTGATCGGCCCTTAAGTCTCACTGCGGCGGGGTCGTCGACATCGGGGGTAACGTCCGAACACCCGCTTGCAGTAGTTGTTGTCTGATATATCAAACTATTTCAAAGATAAGCTTTCCATGTTGTTTTGTACCATCGAAATAAATGTCAACAAATAATTTTTGAAATTGCCAGAAGGTCCTGACTAAATAAACGTGATTAGACTTAATAAGTTGATCATCAATTTAATGGGGGATGCGGCTGTGTAAAAGCTTATGGCATCATAGGTATCCTTTCTGCAATAACTATGGTGTATTTTATCTCGCCGGGGTTTTGATGAATGCTTTCACGAATTGCATGGTCCTAGAAATTACGGGTGCAGTTGTTTTAGTAGGTATACGCTCACGCAGACCATTAACCACATTAAAAAATATTTATTATTTATTTTTTTCTGTAGAAGAATGGCGAGGTAATATTGGAGATTGTAATTAAAAAACAAAATCTGTAGTTTTTTCTTTTAAGCACTCTCATATCGTTGATATAATTACTTTGAAAATTTGTGTTATTCGCACGCGTGTGAAATTCTGCCTAGAAATACGATATGTTAAAGTAGATATTAATATAAAATATCCATTTTAACAAAAGTATGTATCCTACATACTTTTAAATGTGTACATTCGAAACACATAATACAAATCAAAATGAAGGCATTGCTACGCATTCTAAAGCTAGTTTAAAAAATATATTTTCTATTTATATTTTTTAAGGTGGGACAGAACATTTTGAAAATGGATGGGGTGGTACTAAAACGTCGGTCAGTGATTGGTCCGTCGCCTTCTACTCGGGGATCTTCTCATACTCCGGCTGGTAAGTACCAACGCATGTTCGTAGTGACAGCTACCTGGTATACAATGTTTGTTTAATGTTTTTATCTGCGAGTTATTTAAACAGAACCGTTCGTTTAGTCAAGATTTAATTAGGTTATTAAAACATGGGTACTGGCAGATGATCTGACAGCGAGAGATAACTCGCCAAAGTAAAGTTATCGTTATCTATAAAACCTTTAGTTTTAAAGGCTTTACAATGAAGCGCATGAAAAATATCTCGTCAATACGCTGTTGATAAGAATTAAAATGTTTGACAAATGTCTAAGATTTGTTCTGATCTGTGTTAACACTGATTTTATATACACTGTATATAAAATCCTACTATCCTACTAATATTATAAACTCGAAAGTTTGTAAGTATGGATGTTTGTTACTCTTTCACGCCAAAACCGTTAAACAGATTTGAATGAAATTTAGCATACACATAGTTTATTACCCGGATTAACACATAGGCTACTTTTTATGTATATACCATGCGGGTAAAGCCGCGCGAGGTAGCTAGTATAACATATTTTCAAGTTTGTCGCCAGATTTTTCGAAGACCACGTTCTTACTTGTGCCGTTAAATAAATATTACACATTTCTTTTGACAAATAAATACCAATGTCTTACAAATAAAAACAGTGACACGATTCCATGTTACTTATAGTAGTGGTACTATTACATGCCCTCTCTATCCATCGTTTTTTTTTCATGACATGGTTTTTCTATGTCATTAATTGGAAAAAATATTCTAGTGGCTTCTTACCAAATTATTTAAGCCACTTTCCATGATAAGTTAAGTAATTTTTTTATTGATTCAGGGAAATATACCTTGTTGTTTTTTTTTACATTGCGCTCGACGTAAGCCATTGTAGTTGTATGTAAAGAATTAGTAAATAAAGAAAATTGTTAATGGATAGAAGTCTTTATCGACTTCGGAAAACTACAACTGGTTTTTTGTACAAAACAATACACATTGTTTTGTACTTGTAGGTATGAAGTAAACTATATTTAATTCTATTCATTCGCATAAAGTACGAGGTGATTCGTCATTGATAAAAATATCTATATACAATGTGGGGAGGACAATATGATCATAAATGAAACTTCGTATAAGTCATGATATTCCCAACCGTCACACAAAAAATCAAATGAATATATCCAGTAGTTTAGCCACAGGACATTATTTTTCATTTTAAGTATTTTCGACATGATGTTTTGTAAACAGGAGAGCACGCGACAGGTTAACGACTTACGTTGCCAGCTCGCCACTTTAAAAACCTACGCCTTTTCTATCAAATTTATTTTCTCAATGCAAATTATACTTTATGCCCGAGCCATAAGAGTCATAAAGCGTGTCATCACAGCTAGATAAGAAAATATGTATGTGCGAAAGAGATAGGTAAGTTTGCTTGTTTCCTCTTTGCTTACTTGTCGACGTGTCTAGGTTACGCGGTCAGTGTGTCACCGGACGTCCTTACTGCCTGTGACGCATTTTATTTTCTCTGGAATTTCGGATGCGCCCGCGCCCGTTTGAAGTCGCCGCGCGAGTGTTATCGTATCTTTGTTGTTGTGTTGTGTTGTGTTGTGCGAAATTTGACGCTTTGTTTTAATAGTGACAGGACACATAAACGTATTATAGGTACTTAGTTAAATAGCTAAGTGAACTTTGCGAAATTAGACGCTTAATACTTGGTGTTTCAAGGTTTTATTATTAAATAATCATGCCTCGTTACAATTATACCGCTTCGGAGTACACTGATATGATTTTAATTTATGGGGAGTGTCACGGTAATGCCGCTTTAGCTGTACGGACATACCGTGAGACCTATTATCAAGAGTGAGAAATAACATTATACGTCGGTGTAGTTTGTGTATTCAAGAACACGGCGGACATATTGAAAATAAAAAAATTTAATGACTGGCGACATAATTATGTGATCGAAAAGTGATTGTGAATAATAAATTGATCAGTGAATAACTCGCGGGTGAATGATGCCCGACTATTTGGTTAATATTCTGTGATTTGATTTGTGTAATTGAGCATTAATAACAATAAGAATAATGGCGCCAAACATTACGTCGCTGCGTCGGCCACAGCTTTAACATGAATGAAACCAAGCTGCGTTGCCATTCTTATCGCAGGTCAGTGTACCATTTTTATAAATGGTGTTTTATTTTGTTTGCAGTTTTAAGCTATTTAGTTTGTAAGAAAATTTTTTTTTTTTTAATTTCCATGTTCGGATTTATTTGATAGTTTACAAATGTTTCTATAAACCAGTATTGCCAGTGTTTTCATTTAAAGTCATATTGTCATCTCCACATTGTATATGTAAGAACATTTCTTCATTCTTTTGATCCCCGGGCGAAAAACGGACCGAATACTTGGATGACTTACAGGTAGTTACATCGGCATTTGTGTATGTAAATAAGTTGTGTTTGTAAAAAAAAGATATCCTACTAATATTATAAACGCGAAAGTTTGTAAGTATGGATGGATGTTTGTTACTCTTTCACGCAAAAACCGCTTAACAGATTTGGATGAAATTTAGCATACATATAGTTTATTGCCTGGATTAACACATAGGTTACTTTTAATCTATATACCATGCGGGCAAAGCCGCGGGAGGCAACTAGTATTATATGTTATATTCATTTATCATTATTATAAAATTTATAAAATATTATATATTATTGTTATAAAAATGTAGTGTAACGATATATTAATGTAGTATACCCACGAGAATGCTGCCAACAAACTGCAATGGAGTTTGGCAAGTAATTCGTTTTAGATTTGTCTGTATTGTATGAGAATAAATAAATAAAAAAGAGGGCTGTTATAAATAATAAATAAATACCTATATCAGGATATTTTGACACATCGAGGTCCGAGCTAAGCAACAAGGCTTGTGTTACGGACACTAGATATTTCATAAACACATACATATTATACATAGATTCATCCATGGCTCATGTTCATCACACAAAAGTTTAAGTCCAAGACCTTTACAAAAGAAAGCGGCCGTTAAATTAACCCGTTAAGTGATATAACCCATCAACCCAATAATCCCTCCATGCGATTATTTCAGAACAAAACCTATCTCCATACCAAACATCTTAATCAGTTCAGCAGTTAAAACGTGAGGAGGTAACATACAGAAGTAAAGACAGACACACTTTCACATTTAAAATGTTAGTATAGATTTCTATCTCACTGAACACTTAGTTGTTACTATTTTTCCTCTTAGGAACTACTTGAATTTCATGACTGAGGAATTAAAAAACCCGTTCGTGAATCTTCCGCGCGCAATCTACGTCTCGCTGCCCATGGTAACCGGTATCTACCTGCTGGCCAATGTGTCTTACTTGGCTGTGCTGGGACCTGTTGGTGTACTGGCGACCGAAGCTATTGCTGTCGTGAGTATGAAAAACGACTTATTAAATTGAGGTGGTGATATAAATAGTATTTTGTAGAAGTTGCTGTGTAGTGCATTGAGGTAAGATCAGCGCTAGGGGTAAGAACGCAAGAACCAAATTTTCAGCTTATTCGGCTTGCGCAGCACGTCACGAACATTATGACGTGGCGCGCAATAATAAGCATGTAGGATATTACCGAATAAGCCGGAAATTTGGTTCTTACGTCCTTCTTACCCCCAGCGCCGATCTTAATCCAACGCATTATATATTGGTAAGACAAAATCAAAATATCATTGTCAAAAAACAGCCTCCAAAAACGCTCGTCCTCGATTAATACATCGAGGACGAGCGTTTTTGGAGGATGAAGAACTTTCAAATACCATAAAAGAAATTGATCGTTTCGCTTTATAGACATTCCAATTATAATTTTAATATCCAGATGCTTTCAATGTCCATGTATTTGGTTACATTGTCCTTTTGGATTGTCCCCCAGTCACGTCTCATTGTACAATATCCTACCATTTGTTCTAACCATATCATTATCATGTTGGCATTAGCACTTGACATTGGTGTGTCAGGTGTCAATATGTTATTGTATTTTTTTCATTTTATTTAAGATTTTTTAATTTTGACATTTTCGTCTTTTGTCTAAGTTTCGTGCGTCTTTATTTGTGCGAAAATAAATACTTTTTTTCTTTCTTTAACAGGATTTCGCAGCCTCCTGCCTAGGCTTCCTAAAATGGGCGATGCCTACTCTAGTGGCCATCGCCATAATGGGTGGTCTGTCGGTGCACATTATGACGTCATCGCGCATGTGTTTCGCCGGCGCCCGCAATGGTCATATGCCTGAGCTGTTGGCGTATATCAACGTCAAATGTATGTCGCCACTGCCGTCGCTCGTTTTCCTGGTAAGTTCTTTACGTTGCATTATTACTGGAAATATTCTAAACCCCGATTAGCGTAGTGGTATTAAAGGCTGCATCCCGTCAGGTAGCGGTACCTGGTAGGAGTAAATGTTTGTGTGATGGACATTTAACCTGAGTCATGGATATTTCTATATATAATATGTATATATTTATAAAATATCCATGTAGGGTATCAATCATCTAGTATCCGTAGCACAAGCATCGTTGCTCAGCTTGGAAGTAGCTGGCGCTGTGTCATAAAATCCGGATATACGAAAAAAATATGTATAACCTAAATGTCCAGTCATTGGTAGTTTTGTAATTGAGTCCTTATTTATATACACACTACAGTATGCTTAAGGATAGGTCGGAAGTTATACATAAGTAAAAACTGTAGTCGTGAGCATGTCCAGAGAAATCACAAGAATTGTTCATTTGCTATTTTAGAGCTTTATACATCTAAAAGTTACAATCTTTTTGTATTTTTTAGCATATTTCAAGCGAAGATTTTTAATTTTTACTAAGAAAGAAAAATTCAACCTCAGGCGGGACTCGAACCCGCGTCTTCTGGATAAGTTCTCCAGACGCTCTTTTTCTTTCTTAATAAAAAAATTAAAAATCTTAGCTTGAAATATGCTAAAAAATACAAAAAGACATTAATAGTTTGTTAATATACAACTTTTGTAAGAAATATTTTATTATAAATTGATGAATAAAATTATAAAAAATATAAAAGTAGATAAAACTTTTCGTGTTCAATGTCACAAACTGCCTAAACAAGACCCGACATACGCTTTGTGTAGTAAATACAACTCCTTCAAAAAGGTAGTCGTAACCGGCGCGTACGCATGACAAGATGTATGTATGTGCGGAGGCAATAGTGGTATCCAGGGGTCGTAGCGCGTGGTCTTTCTGTAGTCTTTGCCGTATATTTCCATTAAATTTTTACATTCTAAGTTGTTTACAAACTCTTTTTTCCCACCCTCATGGGACCTATTTTGGCGATCCTTGGGGATGACATATGTCCAGCAATGGACGTCGGTTAATGATGATGATGATACAACTTTCGGTATTAAATACTTGAATGATTGGTACAATTGGATGAACATCTCCATCCCAGTTCCCCCCTCCCCCCCACTGCCTCACAATTATTATGCGTATGACATTGGCTACATACACTAATGTAAATCGGTTACGGTGCCCACACCGCTTCGCGATTCGTTTCGCATTCCACAATCACTACCAATCACATCACTTCGTACACCACACAATTACAAAAAATATAATTAGATTTAATTTAGATTAAATATAATTTTTGATTTTTAAATAAAATTTGGATATTGGTAATTCTGACTATTACCACAGTTAAGGCCTGGTGAGCTCTGAACTGAGTTTGAACAAAACGCAACTAAGTTCTGCTTTGGAAATCAAGTGCGTATGAGTAATAAAGAAGCACTCACCTAAACGGTATACTAACTAGCTAGTGCACTTTGTTAGACTTTATCAGACGCCATCGAGACAATCTTTCGGGCATGCAGGTTGCCTAACATTTTTTTCCTTCACCGTTTGAGTATGCGATAAATACGCACTTAACTTCGCATTGTCAGTGGTGCGTGCCTTGAGCTATCCACCTTTAACGTAACAGTCCACTGGTCACACGACTAGGCTAGCATAGCCTTAAGCTACCGCCAGGCATTCAGTCTATATACATTAGAATATTCTGTTGGTTTGTGCAGATGCTGATATCAATCCTCATGCTGATACCGGACAACCTCACGTCACTGATCACCTACTGCACAGTGGTGGAGTCTTTCTTCACAACCCTTAGCTGTAGCGCTGTATTGTGGTTGAGGTACAAGAGACCCGACCTGCCCAGACCGATTAAGGTATGGTGTTCAGTTTGTAAGATTGTTTAATTATTATTGAAACAGATTTTTCACGGATTTTATCGCGGTTTATTGATTTTTTCTATGCCTTCCCGACAATCCGGGAAGTTTACAGCGTCCATGGTCACGCGTAGAGTATCAAAATACTGCGATAAAATCCGTAAACTGTTATTTTTACTCTAATGTCTAATATTCCCATAAATGAATAAGCTTTACATATGTTTTTAGTTATATGTAGTTCGAATGGTGTTACATAAGTTCTTTAGTTTTCCAAATAATTAAAATATCTGTTCGATCGACAATTTAATTAATATTTACCGCTTTATTGTAAGATTGTTAGCGGTTACCTACGCGAATGATAGACATTTAAATTATTATTAAACAGTTATTGTTGTGTATATAAGTGCTTAGCAAAGTATGTTCCCCAGGTTAACAATAACGGGTGTCTGTTTTATTGTATACTAGCTGTTGCCCGCGACTTCGTCTGCGTAAAATTAGCATTATACGGCTTTTTTTATTATTGAAAGCGTCGGTATTGATGGCGTCGGTATTGGTGGCCTTGGTATAGATGGCGTCGGTATTGATGGCGTCAATTTTGTTGGCATCGGTCTTGATAGAATTTGTTAATGATTGCGTCATCATTGGATCCATAGGTATTATTGGCGTCGATATGGGCGGCGTCGGAATTGATGGCGTGGATTTGTTGGCGTCGGTATTTATTGCGCCTATTTTTTTGGCGTTGGTATTTGTGGTTTCGGTATTGAAAGCGTCGGTATTGGTTGTGTCGATACGGGTGGCGTCGGTAACTCGGTATACATAGCGTCGGGATTGTTGGTGTCGGTATTGATGGCGTCGGTATTGGTGGTGTCGGTATAGTTTGCGTAAGTATGGTAGCGTCGGTATTGAGAGAACTGTCGTAAAAATGAAAGTTATGTCAGTCTTCTTCTTTTTCTTTTCTAATGTAAACTAACACGGTTAGATAAAAAGCGTTAATATACCTAGTCGTTAAGTTTTTTTAATATTCTGCGTAAATTTTTTAATATTTTTTCCTGCAAAAGCCTTTTACAAAGTATTAGAAAACGTTTAAAAAAAAGATCAAATAAATTGGTGAAGCCGTTTTCAAGTTATGCCATGACCAAGGAAAATAGGGTTTTATTTATATATATATAGATATTGAAGATACTTGATAGCCATAGAGGCGTCTTATGAGCAATAGTCATTTTTGTTTCGAAGCAAACAATTGCGTGTATTTATTTGCGTAAAAAATATGTTTTCTTTTTATATAATCCTCTGTCTACTCCTTCAAGATTCAAGACTCATTTGCTAATAGATATATGTACTGTTTATGGAAAATTTCGCGGTTTTGTCTACGAGTCTCAATGTCATATTCATTACCAATTGAGCCAATCAAAAGAGAGGGTATTTAATATTAATGACTTCTGCAACTATTAATAAAACAAAATTACTTATTGCGATTTAATCGCGTGTCTAGTCGAATCGGGAATAATTATATTCATCTCCTTTATACATACCTACGGGATCACAAAGGGTTAAAATAGTATCGACATCCCGCAAAAGAGATTTATAGATAGCGGCAATAATGGGAAGGAAAGATAAAAGGAAGTACATAGTAGTGGTTTAAAATAATATTATAAAGTATGTAGTAATATTATAAGTTTATGAATTTTAGACTGTTTGTCTAAACGTGAGGCCCTTACTTCAGTTCGTAGTTTGAACAAAGTCTTATTGAGTTAATTCTTAGTAGTTTTAGTTTTGGATTTGTGTCCGGTTAAGCTCCCGATTAAATGGGACGTGCCAGCAAACTGTAGTTCTACTACAGAGTACCTGTGCCTAATTCTTCAGGGAGCACGGGCCTTATGGTATATCTAACAATAGCTTATGCCCGCGGCTTCGTCTGCTTCAAATTAGTAATTTTATTTCCACCCAAGGGGGGTGTCGGTCCCCCGTTTTAAGGAATGATTTCCGGGACGAAAACTATCGTATATCCTTCCTCAGAACTTCAAACTATCTCTATGCCAAATTCCATCTAAATCGGTTCAGCGGTTACAGTGAAGAGGTAACAGACAGACACACTTTCGCATTTATAATATTAATAATATATTAAGTAAGGATGTACAGAAATCTTCATTTGATTATTTACTTGCTTACCGTAAACTGCCAAATATAACCGACGTAATATTTCCAGGTGCAATTATGGATGCCGATAGTTTTCGTGGGGGTAAGTGCTGTGCTCCTGGTGGTGCCGGTGGTGAGTGAGCCCGTGGCTGTAATAGCTGGCGCACTGATGACCGTCGCCGGAATACCAGTGTACTACGCATTCGTCAAGTCCAAGCCCAAATGTATTTCCTCTGCCTCCAGTAAGTTGCTTTTAACTCATTACATTAGATACCATGATTCTCTGTGATATTTACTTCTCAGAAGTCGGTTATAAATACACATTCTTAAGTATTCTAGTACTAAATACAATTTTAAAAAGTATCTACGAAAAGAGCTGTGTTACCCTAGTGGTATGACTAGTGGACTGTGCAGTCAAAGGTCGTGAGTTCGATCCTAAAACACCCACTATTCAAATCTCGGGAAAATCTATTTTCCCGATGGCGAGGAAATCCGTGCCCAGCTTTGGAACAGCGAAGATGTCGATGATGATCTCCAAAAGATTAATTTACATAAATAAATATACTTAGAGATTTAATTGCGATACACATAACATCAATTCAAGGGTTGGCAAACCTAAAACAAATTCTCTACAAAATCATATTTGTCAAACGATTCCCACAAAGAATATAATTTACTGAATACGTATCTATTTCATAATGGAAATAGTCTCCTATATTTATCATTTCATAATTTTCCAGCCAAATTCACACATTGCTGTCAAAAGCTGTTCCTTTCTGCTGTCGAAGAGAAAGAAGAATAATTATCTCAATATAAATGTATGTACTTAATTTTTATTAACTCGTGCCCTTAACCGGGGCTAAAAACGTAATATCTATATAAAAGTATGTAAGTGCCACAACCCCCACGTCCCTTATGCACTAGTAATTCTGTAAAATAAACCGTAACTAGTTGTAATAATGTTGTGATTTATTAATATCGTTGTTCGATGTAGCAACATTTTGTATGTCATATACTTGTACTAAATGTATTATTAACTTCAAGCGCTAAAAATATGCTAGCTCTCTTTAATTAAATACTAGAGTTAGTTTTTACAGTAGGTACTTATTTGGAATTTCAGAATATCAGTAATATATATATAATATATATATATAAATGTGATTAAGTTAGCTTTTATATGCGTTATTGGCATGCTACTTGATATATACATTTTTATTAGAACACTCGGCTGAGTCCAAAAATTTGTAAATAGTAATGAACATCATGTGCAAAATTTTTGGTAATTGGCAACAATAATATTATTGACAAACCCGTGGTTAAAGCTAGTTTTACAAAATGCTAAGTGATTAAAAGATGATAACCATTTTTTAATACTTCTAAGTAACAAAGTCAATTTCGAAATTGCTTTTTGAGTAACTCTAGGTCCAAGTTATACCAGAAAATTATAAAAATTAACGAGTCAAATAAGAATCTGAGTGACTGCTATGGGCGCACTAAGATTGGTTTGAACTCATAATTTTTAATACTAGCATTGTTCGGATTATTGATGAGGTTAGAATTCCCACACTATATTTAATACATCACATTTACACCCATAAACAAGTGTCGTAATACTACATAATAACTAATAGAATGAGTATAGAATATGAATTTGTCTCTATCGTACCCTTTACTATGTCACTAGTGTCAAACTATTAAAATAATAATTATTCTTCTTAGTATATCTACCTCGATAATCTGATTATCAAATAAAGTCGTGATTAATTTATTGGATTTAATCCATTATTATATCCCTTCAGCACAAAGTGGGTACAATTTATATTGCATTACACACACATGCAAAATTGTGCTGTAATCCTTTTATTTACGATTCTGAATCGTCTAAGACTGATGCCGAGTGACTATCTGAGTAGATTTTAATATATGAAACTGAGAAGAATGTAAAAAGCCGAATATGCTTCGTACATATAATAACTATTTATATAAAATTTTTAGTGTTATAATAAGTTGGTGGTAGGGTGACCATTTATACGCCATATTTTTTTTTATAATTTAGTGTAAATATTCATATATCGTCAATTCGTCAATAATTACTGCTATTTGTATACAATGTTTACAGTACACAGACTGATGCTTGGGTATAAAATGTTGCCTTACACTGAAATAAAGCTACTTTGATGTAATTTTAATCTCTGATATACAGGACCAAATATTCGGATACCATGAGGTCGTTCTGTATAGATCGGATTGTAATTAGTAAATGGAAATGTCGGGTAGCTGCTAGTGATTATAAGATCAAGACACCTACCTACACATTTCAGACTACCTTTGAGCATGGTGTTAAAATAATATTTTAAAGAAGTAATTTTATTTCAATGTGTAATATTTGCGTAAGGTTCGCTACTAGTGGGACCATACTTATTAATAAATAAGTATGGTCCCACTAGTAGCGAACCTACAATGCTTGCAGTGGTTACGATACCGTAAATCGCTCTCTATATAATTATGTGTGTCAAAGTTAGCGATTTATAAATACGGTTTGCGGCTTTGCTTTATAATCGTATCCTGAATTCCTGATTAAGGTGCTATCACCAAAAGCTCAAGCCCGCCAAATTAATTATTTGTATAGCTTGCGAGTCATAAGAAAACCACGATATTCAACGAAAACAGTTTATTAAGTTAAACACAATTATGCACGACACATTATAAAAGAGGACGTACAGGAGGAGTCACACTAATGCTACAAAATCGTAGAATTGATCGAGTATCGACCAGACGCATTCAGAGCATCAAGCGCACTAAAAAAGGGCGAGGGCGCGGCACACCTCGCCGCCGCGCCGCTCGCGAATCGCGAGATCGCGCATAGGCGTACCTAGACGCGGCGCAACGCGGCTTACTGGCTTAAATATGGCGGGAATATGATGCGTGTTACATTTGTCAATATTCAGTGTGAATTTTTCGATCTGAATCCACGACTTTTAAGCTTAAATATGAAATTGTAAGTGTGATGTCATGAGTTATAAGCGCGATCATTATTACTATATTAAAAAAAAACCTATGTAATGGAGCTTTATAAAGTTTAATCTTAAATGTGTATTTCTTAAGTTGCATGCTATTTTATTATGGCAAAATGTGACTGTTCTTTAATATAATATTATGTACTATCTTTGTAACCACATTTTAAGAATTAAGCAAATAAATTAAGTAATGAATGACTTACAGTAATTGACATTTTAAGCAAATAAATGCAGTAAGTAATGAATGCCTGGTTACTGATTCAGGACGTTCGAAAAAAAAATGAATTTAACATCCCAAAGTGTAGCTGCTTAGCTGTATTTTTTTGTAATCTGTAGATCGATATGACAATGATATTCTCGACAATCAGTGTATCATAACTCGATGTAAATGTGAAAATAATGAGAGATAAGAACCTTCATAGCTTTTATTACGACTTATAATGATGTACAATAAAATTTGGAGGTAATAAAAAAATTAGGGAATGAGTCTACCTCATCCCGTTAGGCCCTACACTCGGGCAACCCAGATTTGAAATATTGAAGCCCTACAATTAGGGCTTAAATTAAAGATCTGTACGCTGAAAATCTTTACTGATACGTTTTAACGGTAGGTAAAACTTTTGTATGAGTTTTTTAAATTATATATAGAATATAAGAACCTAAGAAAATAATTTATTCATATTCTATTTACGGTTATTATAATGTAAGAACATGTCGATTGTAAACGACTGCTTTTTAACTATCATTGTTGTCAAAGGTACTAACTAGTTGTGGTTCAATGGCTGTATAATACAAAGTGGTGGGATATCAGCTACATTGACGTCTTAACACTTTTATTGACGGTATTTGGAAGTTTGCAAGAAATAAGGGGTCGCGCCATCTTGAATCTTTTTTATTAGAATAAAAAAAGCCTCGACATTTTTGGTCCACGTTCCATCGAACAGGCTTCTTAAAAGAAGACATGTATAGAGTGTCTCTGGTCCGAGCCATTCGATCCCATATAAATTAGTAAATAGTGGCTATCTGAAAATATCGTTAACATAACGTGCTTTGCACCTTAAATAACAGCGGGGCAACTGAAAGCATTTTTTGCCAAATGAAAGTCGTTTGATCCAATCCGTTAGATGATAGATGCCTTGATTGAAGCGGTCCGAAATATGCGTCTATTTATAGGGTTATTGGTAATTAATCAATACACACGTATGTTTCTACTAACACAAATAATCCAGATGCTGGTCAATTAAAATGTAAGTATACTTTTATATGTATTTTGTATATTAAATTGTATGCTATATATACATATGTATTGTATATCTCGTCAGCAGTGGACATCTGCGATATGTTATCATAATATTACTTTATTTTACAATTATTTCTGGCAATATTTATTATTGTCAATTTGCCATATAGCATTCTTCTCTAGAGTAAGTATGTCCTTTAGATAGTTTCCATTCTATTGGTTGCGGAGACGATATGAGCTGGTGTACGGCCGTCGCACTGCTTACCCCTTCTTTTCTAATTCCTTTGTACAAATAAAGACCCTTTTACTAAGGAAATGGCTAATCACCAGTGTGCCTGTTACAGAGTCAGTATATAGTGTACAATGTACGCCCCGAAGGTGGGATTAAACACTACAGTTATACACAACTTTTTGTTTGTTGTCAGTCTCATATAAAATGTCTATTTAATTTTTTTAAATGTTATTATAACTGTTTGATTATATTTTGTAGTCTTATTAAGTACAGTCATATACGAAGTCTAAAGCGATGCAAACTTAGATTATAAATTTTGACTGATAATAATCGAACGCATGAGTAGAATTTTTTATAGTTACTAACATGTAGTTAGCTTATTTTTATTTGCGTATACTTGTGCTAATTGTAATATCTAATAAAGCGTTACGGCCCGGCTCTTCCTTAAAAGAGAGCATATAAATAAAACAATACTTGTTAATTCGAATGTTTGGCCCGTATTCTGTATGACTCCTTGCTTCGGTTTTATATTAGTTTTGAAGCACAAATATGTCGTAGAGAATTCGCGTCAAGGAGTTTCCTATATGTCTCAATGTAATACTTAACAAATTACACATTTATCCGAATGAAGTTGTTTTAAGCATTATCGAATAACAATAAGATACAAATGTTAATGTTAAGGTTCCCCTTACTTTCCCAAAATACCGGATTATCAGATTATAATGTGGTCGTACATTTACATACTGACGGGGCTATACTACGTATTTGTTATGACGGTAACTGTCATAATATGCTCCGTTGTAGCTTATGGAGATGTTTATAATAACTACCAGTAGTATGTGTAAAACTTGTATATTTATCAAGAATATTGTGTAAGGCAGGAATATAGTTATAAAACACAATTAAATGTATGTACTTTTATTATAAACTGCAAGTTTCAATGTTAGTATTTTTTTATCTTATGTTTTATTCGATCCGATAATGCCTACATGCATCGTTTTATATAAATTAATTCATTATTTATAATCTGTGTTGTTTTTATTAATATCTGTATTGAATCTCGTTTTGTAATAATACAATCTGGCCAATGTTAACTTTTCGTGTTTTTGTGCCAAATTTTTTTTTTATTGGTTTGTTTTTTAAAGTGTTATTAAAAAGTTGCTATAATGTTCTGGTTTCATTTGTACACTTAATAATATTCTTATCGTCTTGGAAAACTGCTGTGTTTCTGATCGATAGAAGCTCGGTGCAAGTTTTTCTGCCTGGACATTCTTAAGCCAAATACCCTTGACGATTTTTTCCTGAACTGACGCACCATTGGCTAGCGAGGTACATCACTCACAAACCTCTCAATGATTCAGTCTGAGCAACCAGCTAAAAGCATGCAATTATTAATATTTTTACCGCGGTATGATTAGGAGTTCATAGACCAGGATAGAAGACTAAGCCAAGTGCAGGCTCCGAAGGAGACTATCTGCCGAAATTACCTGCTTATTGTAATAATATATCCGGACATGATGCAGCGAATACTAAATGGTTGATATTACACTTAATAGATACTTTTTGTTGTAGATATCATATTATACATAGAAACATTCATGTCTCAGGTAGGTAAATGTACCTGCTCATCACCCAAATAATTTCCCCTATCGGGATTCGAACCGTTACCACGGAAGGCAGCCTTTTATTAAGGCCATTGCGCTAATCGGGTGTTAGAATATTGCCTGACTGCCTGTAATAATGCAACGTAGAAGTAAAACGTGCGATGGTAGCGGCGATATGCACTTGATGTTGATATGCCTTCTCCCGGCGATGACTTCTAAGGTGATGGCAATGGCAAGTTTTATTATTTTTTTATTTAATAATTTTATATAAATAAATAATAATGAGGTCCATTGTATTGTCATTGCCATCACCTTAGAAAAGAGAGGTCATCGCCGGGAGATATATAAATAAAAAAATAAAATAAAGAAAGAAAAGAACCTCATTAAAGATTATTATTTTAGTACATAGCTACCAGTGGCGTGTTTGGCATACCATTGGTGCTGTTGCCATAATAGTCATTAGTTGCAGGTTCATACCTATCTGAACGATAAATTGTTAACTTGCCACAATTATTGTGATATTCCTAACAAGCATGTTCTATTGCCTAATTGCCAATTAAGGCAAAACAAATCTGATCACGTACAACCTAGTAGCTGTACAGCGCCAGTATGTGGTAGATACGACCAGCAGCAACTATGAGGACAAATGTAATTTTGTTCGTGGCCTTATGGCTAGTGCAGGTATACGGCTGAGCTCTTTTTTTATATTTCATGTTAAATCATTCATTAAGTTTGATGGACAAGCCTTTACTTAATATGGGAATTCTTAAGAATCGTTCACTGCCTGATGTCACTGTGGGATGCACTTACCAACTAAAATACTGCACTTGTTTGCCCTTGCTCTTTTGGCTGGAGATTAAAAAGAGCATCCCTAAAATCCGGTCCCACGACGACAGTCAATGGACTATGGTTTTACTTTATGCGTCGACTGTTGCTTCCACTTTAACTTTACTTCTTCTTTACACGTTACCGCAGGGTATCATGGCGCGCAGTGGTCGCTACAACAACGTTTCAGCGCACGAGTTCACAACCCCTGCCGATGAGATATTGCCCATGTTACCTGATGAAGGTTTCCAAACGACTACTGTGATCTCCGGCCTCATGCCGGACTCCTTTGGAGAAATGTTTAACTTTCTTGATGGGGACAGTTTTGGCATCGGTTTGTTTGCATTTTATTTTATGTACCTGTACTTAGGCTTATACAACGTACCATGGTTTACTATTGAATTTAGTATTCACTTCATAGTCTCTCTTACTTACCAAGGACCTTAAGACCTTCTCAGTGATGATCCAGAATTGATTTAGTCTCATCCGTGTAAGAATTTATTCACATTATTCACATTAGGTACCAATTAGTCATTAATACAATGACTTCCCGGCCAATAGCACTTTGGCTCGAAGAGTGGAGAGCAGATCTAACCAGATTTAATCACCCAACAGGCCCAATGCATGAATTCGTATACGGGTGGCAAGCAATAGTGAACACGATGAGTATGAAGAACAATGTAGAGGTACGCAAGCGAGCTGGTCTGCAACGCTTTGCACTGGCCGGGATCAACGGAATCACACTAATCTCCCACATAGGTGCCACTGAAATCATGATCAATGGAACCAGGACCTACTGCTTTGGAGGCGTGTCACGTCCTCCAGGCAGACGCAGTGTCATTTGTAAGGTGAAGTATTCTTTGAAAACATATAAGTACGTAATCGTACCCAACGGTGCAATTAGGGACTTCATTTTTCAAGTCTTAAGGTTCTAGTCTTATTCGCGCCCTTGATGTCGTGGGGGAATATACGTGACAAAATAAATACTTACTCCAAATATTCTGAACTATCAATGGAGGAGTTTGATTCCGAAAACTCAAATTTAATTTTCCTTCGAACGCAGTTAGTTATCTCTAAGTTTTTAGACATGTGGCAACAGATTTGGAAACCTAAAACATTTTAACAGGTCTAATGACGCTATGACGTCATGGTCAGCAGTACCGTCCGAATGTCCAACACGGAAGAGTTTTTATACTAGTGTCGGTAAGAGTAAAGTAGATTGTTCATTACAATGGTACATGGCAGCTTCGTGAGTCGTGGACTCGTGGGAGTTGGAGCGTATCGGACCTTGTAAAGGCGCTCTTAACTTTCATGTTACCGGGGTGTGAGTAATAGTAGCGAACTAGTACAGAAGCGGTAATTTTTCTAAAATGTTTTTACCGTATAGGTATGTAACATACCTATGTATAATATTTTAGATATCAATTATGGGTTTTTGGCTAGGATTTTTTTTATTAATAAAAAAACTTTTTACGAGTATCGAGGTACCTAATGAAATTATAAAATCATTTTTTAACGATGTGCCAGAACTACAACTACCTACTATGTGCCGCTTCACGTCTCAAAAAAGGTTTTGCCATATTCGCTTTCACGATGGGAAAATCTGCAGTGTTACTAGTTTATTATTTTTCCTCAGATTGAGTCTCTAGGTATTGCTATAAAAACCTAATCATATTTATTTAGCATTGCATTTAGTTTGACAGACTGACTAATATAACGATTATAACTGAACTTACAGGGAGCCATGTACCAAGAAGGACGTTTCTCATGCAAGGTTCCTTTCCTGCGATATCCAACTGTGTTTGGCTATAGATACTGTATAGATAAATATGCTGCAGTAAACTCCATGGATGGAACATATAAAAGTTTGTAGATATAGTTTATTCATCATCATCATCATCAATCCATCATATACCAATGCTGGGCACGGGTGTCCTCTCATTTGAGAGAGATTAGGCTCTGCTATAGTCCACCACGCTAGGTCGCTAGCCTACTTTGGGGTTGGCAGATATAACATGCCATGGAGAAAAATCTCGCAAGTATGCAGGTTTCCTCACGATGTTATCCTTCACCGTTGAACATGTGATAAATACGCACATAAATTCCGAAAAGTCAGTGGTGCGTGTCTGGGGTTTGAACTCAAGATCTTTGACATCTCAGTCCACTGGTTACACCGCTAGGCTACCAGAGCTCTTTATAGTTTATTGTTTAGACTTAATTTAAATCCCTAAGATGTTTTCCCAGAAGGCTTGTGTAAAAAGGTATGTATTGCGAGATGCACCACCAGCTGTGCCAAGCCATGTGTTGGCTTGGCGTTGGGCTTGCTTATATTTCAAAGATACGTGATAAGGTATTTATCAGATGCTCTAAAAAAGTGGTAACCAACGGCCGATTAACTTGTCTGTATTCGTGACACGATGTTAAATAATAACAAAGGATTATCAATTTTTGTAAATTCTCCTATATCTTTTAGAAACCTACTGTGCAAGAGGTGAATCTATTCCTAAGTTTCATTATGACTATATTTGTGAGAGAAGAGACATTAAAATTAAGCACATCAATCTCACCGATCCTAACGAACGATTTAACATACGAAACCCTATTGTAAGAAGGGCTGAATATTATAGAGCGCCGTATGACATATTGAAGGCTTGTCCAGATTGGTAAGTTCTATATAGGTACCCGTAATACATTTCTAGATATAATTGGAGTAATTTAATTGCAATATCTTTAGGCATAGGTAGGCATAAGCCTAGGACTCTAGGTAGGTAGCTACGGAAAATATGTGTTGTTTAGTTATTATGTCGTGCTTCCCCTGCCGGTGTTTAAGACCTCGGGATTTTCTGTGCTAATAAAAGCCTTATGTTGCTGCTGCTCCGTTTAGGACCCAAAGTGTTACATATTCATGTTACTACCTAATAGGTAGTAAAGTAACATCTTCGGGATATACTAAACCCGTAGCATAAATCAGCATCTAGAGTTTTCGTCAATTATTATGTGAAAATTGCTCTTAGATATTTGTAAGTTCATCCGGTCATCATCAAAATCAACCCATTATCGTTCCACTGCTGGGCACAGGTATCCTTTCATTTAAGAGGGATTAGGCCATAGTCTACCACGCTAGCCTACTGCGGGTTGGCAGACTTCACATGCCATCGAGAAGATCTCTCAAGCATGCAGGTTTCCTCACGATGTTTTCCTTCACCGTTTGAGCATGTGATAAATACGCACATAACTTCAGAAAAGTCAGTGGTGGGCCTTGGGTTTGAACTCGAGACCTCTGACATCTCAGTCCACTGGTCACACCGCTAGGCTACCACAGCTCCTCATACGGTGCTTCTTGTTATTAAGTTATTGCTACTGCTGGATCCTATTACTACGACTCTACGAGTAAATTGTTTTCTAGGTATGGATGTAACCTTCAGATATCCCATGAAATGTTGCACCAAGAACTTCCTATTGGCCTCATGGATGCTAATGAGACAGCTTTTGTTGGCCACGGTGGTAAATACTGGCTTGCTCTTTACTACACACAGGTAAAGCTATTAAAAAATATATTTTTTACTAATAATTCAAGATTTAGTTAAAACAATATACTGATTTTAGCTCTCCACATATGCAATTTACTTCCAAGCTCACGGCGAGTATCCGTGGCAGTCCAACCGGCCTATCGTGTCGATCAATAAAGGTAATGAAATAGACATCACAACATTTTACTCTCGACGACTAAACCACTAAAATTGTTGCAAATTCTAGGTGGCATTTGGGAACAACTTCTTAAGGCGAATATTGGTCCTGATATGAACCTTCACTACAATCTCAATGGCATTTACAATAGATTTCCTGGATCTGCTTTGTTCCCTGACCTCATGCGGAACGATGGCCAGGTACGAGAACATTGTCCATTGATGCAACTGTGCAAATGGTCGTAAAAACAGCCTTAAAATAATTTTAATGTGTTTCTAGGTTCAACCATCCAACTTCAGGTCAGAAAGCCGGGATGGTGCAGCGGAAGATATCATTATTGGAAATTCTCACTTGTCAGCTGATCCTGCAGGTCATACTGAACTGTCTTTACCTATTTAGTTACCAGTTTTTTTCAACAACTTTTAAATATCCTATCGTAGAAATATTCGTTAGATTAAGCAGTTATCATTGTTCTGAAAAGAAGTCGATGAGCTAATATCTAGAGAATAGTATACAAAAAGAAGAAAAACAGAACACACAAACAAAAACTGAAAGAGAAGAAACCAAAAAAAAGAAGAAAATTCCAGTGTAAAAGTTATCTTTAATTTAATAGAGAATTAACAAAAGTTTTGGTTACAGGTGGAGAACCTAATATTGGGTCATACAAACTCATGCACGACTCTCAAGTTCAACCATCTTTTGAACATGGAAAGAATATTTGATATTTGAAGTAGGGGAGTTAGTAATGAATCTTTTTATAATAAAACTAAAGATGTTAAGTAGTAGAGCGTTTTATTTACCCACTCGATCATTATCTTGTGAGATTACCGTTTGGTAAAGGCCTGTACGGTAAGACCCGACCCGTCCTGGGCTTAACATTATGACATAGCGCTATCTGGCTCCTAGTAAGCAACGAGGCTGATGTTACGGATACTAGATGGTTGATATACACATGGTTTTTTTGTTGTAAATATGTACCCACACATCCATGACTCACTGACTGACTGGTCTAATGTAATATAAAAAATTTACCTATCGGGGTCGAACCAAGGAGCGAGGACCTATAACACAGAAGGCAGCCTTAATACCGTTGGGCTAATCGGGTTGTCAAAATGGAAAGAGGATGAAGATATTTCAAATGTAGCTCAAACTGACAACGACATAGATTGGTAACAAAACACAAGGTTTAAAATCTTAAGCTAAATTTCTTTCAGATTGGTCAAACTAGCTTATAAAAATTAACTGCAGGTAACATAGAATAAGTTTAAAAAATATGACTTATGAGGATAGAGATAACACGCGTAGAAACAAATATATCACCGCAATTATTGTCAAACATAGCTCGCAATACAAGGAAGTTAGTGCAAATTTTTAATAACTGGCCTCTTACTTAAAAATAATAATTATTTACACAAATCAGTCTAAACAAAAACTCAAGGCATTCTTATCGAAAAATAAATTGTTAGATATAATTAGGTATTGTTTTTTAAATTGTCAAGTATTTGGGTGAGACGACAAATTTGTTTACAATGTATTTTAGTATTATACAATAATAATTCTTTAGTTCAAACACAATGTTAAAGTAAATTGTTACTAAATAAATTGATAGATTTTTTTAAAGTAAATGAGTACAAGATACACTAAAAAAAAATTGTAAACAAAGATTGAACATAATGTATTCGAATATAAATAAATTACTATTCTTAGTTTCCTTCCATAAAGTTCGGTTTTTTACTATGTTTACGTTCGAATTCTATAAATTTGCTACTGGCAAACTGGCAACACACACACGATTTGTCATCTGTGCGCTACCTGACATCTTTCTTTGTGCAATTTCTGTAGTCTCTCGTAAAAATCCCGTTATTTCGCTTTCGTAATTCATCTAACAAAGGTATTATCTGTTCGCGAGTGTTAACCGCTATTTGTGGCACAACAATTATAAGTTAACGAGTGTTCCGTGATACGGTGTTAAAAAATTATTTTCATCACAAAATTATCGATTTTAGTCATCTCGTCGAGAAGAATTGTTTTCATGCTGTTTATTTATTAGTGCCGTCGGGTGACTGGCGATCGAGCAACAATTTTCGGGTCACAGTCCAACCCAAGGTGAGTAGAGTCTATAGCGGATTCAGTGAGAGGTTGGGAGAGTTCATCGTGAGAGCTTCTTTGTGACGCAAAACCTCAACATCTCCGTTGTTGGTTAATTAGCTGAGTCTCTGAAGACATCAATCACCCAGTGTTATTTATGTGTTATGTGATGATTAATGACAAGTGATGGATGCCATCCACCAGTGATAAGATTGTCACACATAATTTACTAGTTGATATTGCACCAAGACTGTTGCGATTTTGTCGCTATTGTCGGACAAAACATAATCAGAAGATATATAGGTTAAAATTATATGCTGTATGCTGAAGTATGCATGTTTATTTACACAATTCGTTTTTACAATGTCACATAATATTAAATACAAAGTGGTAATAAGTACAAAAGTATATGTTGTATTCTTTACTAATATCTAATAATACTTTGTAATCATTATGGGTCCCATTGCAGGATACAAATCTTGCCCTATAAGTGCAACATTGATGATTGGTAATACTGAGAGTAATAACCTAGCTTCTATGTAGCACATTCATATAAAACACCTTTTTCTGAATATGAACTTTCTTGGGAGCCCAACAAATCCTAGCACTGATGTGCCCCTCATAGACTTGGAATAAATAACATAATATATGTAGGTATAAATATATCTTATTATATCAACCTACTGATATTAGTTCCTTCTGTTAACACATCACTATGTGTTCAGAACACTAGTGAATAAACAAAGTCAAATTAGTACATTTAACAGCTTGTAGCATTATGTTACTCTGAATAGGAATTGTAATGCCATCCCAATAATGTTTTTGGTAATGTACTGCAGTTATTTGTGAAAGTTTCAAACACAGGTTAATAATTATAAATATTTATTTTCAACAAAGTATCAATCTAGCAATTCTTATTGCTAGATTTATACTTTGTTGAATTATCTCTTGAGTATTAGGTGAATTCCTAATATTTTCATGTACCTATTACGTTAAAAAAGCCAGCGGATACCTAGCCGCATTTCAACTACAATAATTGATGTGCCACAATTTTTTGAGTATATACATGAAATATTTACCTTGAATACAAACATTTTATTAGACTAGTATATCTGCTGCCACGACCTTAATAGTCTAGTAGCAATTGAATTGTAGTATTTTTGTATGAAATTCTGCAATGCCAATCAACTTGCCCTATACGACATGACACTTACAACTAACTCCAGATGGCCTAACTCTTTAAGGAACAAGGAGAAATGATATTATATTACATGCCCTAGTTTTTTATTTTTAATTTGAACAAAAAGAATTTAGCAGGTGGTGTCTAATAGAACATTTATAAATTATGCATTAGTACTAATAAATAATTAATTGATTTATCTAAATGAACTGGCAATGTGACTAATTTGACGATTACTAAGCAAAAGAGTAGTTTATGAAGGACTAACATGTAATAGCTTATCCAATTGATAACCAAAATTCAATGATAGCATCAAACATTGATATAAAAGTAAATACTGTGTAAGTCTCTATGATGACACTGCACTTATAATATTCAAAAGCAATGCTGCAACACCAAATCTGTGGGTGAAAATAATTTGATCTACTCCAACACATCTTGAAAAACCCTCAAGCTTTATGTAGTAAAATTGAGATTTCTAAAAACTCATATAGGTGCTCTATATTGATCTTTACAAAATCAACTTCACTGACTGAATAAAATAACACATAAAGCAAATTGATAATAAAGTTTTACCTATTGAAGAAATAACAATAAAATCAATAAAAAAGAACCACCAGGAAATTATTTTGACTCATACAATATAAATTAATTATTTAAAGAATATAAAAAAGTCACAGAATAAAAAGCTGCTGTTCTAAAAATTTTTACAAAAAAATTATTGTCATTGTGATTAAAAATGTGCTGGTAACGTAGGCTTTTGAGTGAAAAATGGTAAAACCCTTGTTCATCATCATCAGTAGTAACAACCCGATGTCCAATAAATAGCATCAGGGCAAACAATTAGATTTGAGCATTCAAGGTGGTCATAACAAGAACCTGAATAAAACCCTAAGTCCATTTTTATCATGCATACCGCTGAAATGTGGTACAATCTTCCCAAGTTGATGGGCCCTGATAGATATAATTTAGGTATGTTTAAATATTATGATTTGATTTCAATTTAGTGTATAAAATGAAATCCATAACCTACAGCTGTAAAGGTAATTTCCAGGCAAATATGTTTTTTCTAGTTAACCAACACACATAATATTGATAACATTTTGTTTTTCTTTATCCAGAGTGAGCCGTGTCTTGGGGGAAAAGCACACCGGGCACTACGGTGGCCCCAGATACACCGGCGCCAGCGCCCCAGCCTCCGGGTAAGTTTACTAGTTATGTTTACCTTTATGCATTGCAGCTTGAAAAAGAAAACGTTGAAAACCTCTTTCACAACAACCTCATTAGGTTTTATAGAACATTAATATGTATTCTAATCAGGAAGTGAGTCACTTTTGGAGTTTAATTTAAAATTAACTAGCTGCCTCCCGCGGCTTTGCCCGCATGGTATATAGATAAAAAGTAGCCTATGTGTTAATCCAGTTAATAAAGTATATGTTTGCTAAATTTCATACAAATCTGTTAAGCGGTTTTTGCGTGAAAGAGTAACAAACATCCATCCATACTTACAAACTTTCGCGTTTATAATATTACTAGGATTACCACAAATAGATATTTGTAATAATTAATTACCTAATTAAATTAATTCTAAAGAATACCTTTGCTCTCACACTTACTTTGTAATATGATGGCTCAGTGTAACATTACCTATAAGTCTATAAGAGAATAACTTAAAGCTTCATGCAGGAAATTCATTCCAATGTTTCAATAGGAACTCAGAAAATGGTGTTCTACCAAGTGTATTGAAAAAAAATCTGGTCAATTACCCTAGTGTTGCCAGAACCTGCGTGTCTAATTGCGGCTTAAATTAAACCTGATTTTTGTTTTCAAATCGGCACATCTATTATGGTAATAAATATACAGTATAAAGTTTCAAACTTATATGATATTACACAATTTCGTCGGGGTTTGGAGGCGATTGAAAAACTAAGAGACAAAAAAAATGTATATAATCAGCTTACACGTTTTCCGTGTCAAAATTATCATATCTGGTATTGATTTTAAATTAGTAATAAATCGGGACTTTCAGCGTTCGTAAATCAGGACGTGTCACAAGACCCCAAAAATGAGGACACCTGGCAACACTAACTTCAATGTTCCTTTATATGCAGTACTAACGATCTACGATTTAAATAATTAGTCCGTACAAGTTATAAAACTTGTGTAAACATAGTATATAAGTTTATTATTATAATAAATAGGCTTATGAGTAATGTCAAATGCACCATTTATTGGTTGTGAAATTTCTATTATTTTTCGGCTTTGTCTTGACATGGAATATGGTATGCTGCAACATTACGATCTGTCCAAACAGACAAACAGTTCGTATCGATGGTAGATCGTAACCTACGTTTATAGATTGTTAGTACACGTATGTAAGGTACACCTTGGATACCTACAAGTCACATCTGCCGGTGACGCAACACCATAAGATCGCACGATCGATGGTGTTTGATTGTGAAATCCATGTCGATTTGACACGCAATCGCCGCCAACATTTTATTACCGTTTTCGTCAAAAACATGCAAAGTTACAATGAATTATACGCATTCGGATTCAGGACGAAGGTTGAGATTTAAATGCAGACTCGTCAATAAGCTGTCTAACGGTGTTTCGTGGTTAGTACACAAGTATCTTGTAAAAGGTTTGTGTAATACTGTCGTGTCGCCTCAAAATATAATTTGGGTAATCACTGGACTGGATTTTCAGTGTTGATGACCGCAACGAAATATTAAACCGATTCGCACTGGTTGTAACTGTACTTATTCTCAAATTTACCTAGTAACTACCCGCGACGTTGTTCCCATATTTTGGAATTATAGGACGACGCTTTAGTCACCTTTGGTGCTTAAAATTAAAAACTTAATCGGGTTGATGACCTCCAACCGACTGAATAGATTTTCTTGAATCATAACTAAGGATACTCGATCAAGTCACCTTTCGAATTAACAAAATTAAATCTAGTCTGTTCATCCGCATACATGCCACATTCGAGACACAAATACATACATAAACACACAACTAACACACGTTAAACTTATAACACCTCTCTTTTTGCGTCGATTATGGTTAATAAACAACTCGACCATTCATCATTTGTTCTAGAGGCTTCGATTCCGTTTCGGTATCGTATGTCTCTACGAACAGGCAGAAGTCTAAATATATAATTTTGGCCAAAAAATAACATAAACAGCGAGATTGCGTCGACTACCTACATTGGACATTGGTATTGCATTTTTTAACTCCAGTGTCTAGACGTACAATCCAAGTAAATTTATTGTTCTAGGTATTTTAATAAATCAATGTTGTTAGTGACCGTACTAAATAGGTCAAGTAGAATATGAAAATGTATGCTTGCTTTTTCAGACTATTTATAGTTGAAGTGTACCAGTGACTACGGCACTGTAGCGCACGTGTAACCTGGAGCGGTGATATAAGTAAAAATAATTATTTTGGCTCTGTACTGTAATAAATATCTAGAGAAATCATGTTGCAAGTACCTCAGTACGCTTAATAAGTATCCGCAAAGACCTAGGAACGAAGAAAATGACGTCATTCATTGACGATCAATCGCCATGGATAAACCAAACCACCTAATATCTAGTATAATATAATTAGTTTACGAATAGCTCCCATGTAATTTAGTGACATGGTTTTGTTCTGTTACGTGAAGATATATGCATACAACGATATTGTTCTACGATACGACAGTAATACTGAACAAATCAGAATCACTGTCTTTTTCGAAGCCAAAAAACGTAGGCGAACGCTTAAAATATTGTTAATTTTATATTTTTCCGTAAACTCATTGATGTGACAGGCAGTGATTCGTTTGAGCGACATGACGCTCAATAAAAGTGAAGTCGCTCATGCATTCAGCAGACACGTGGGTAGGAGTTCTGACAGCAAAATCAACTCATTGGACCGTCCAGACGGCCGTGGGCGGCGGCCCTTGCCATGCTATGCACTTTAAACTGATCAAAGTTACTACAAAAACACTGCCGTCGCCGTCGTGCTCACACAGCCAGACAGCTCAATCAAGCTATAGTAGCATAGATCAGTTTGTATCTTTTAAAGACTTTTGTTGTATGGACGCTTCTCACAAAACAATACGACCTAGGTTTATATGTATGTGTATATACGAGCGGACACAGGTCTATTTGATTGTCCGTGCAGCACGCGCTACTGAACCCTTTGTCAATGGCGCTTTGATGTGTCATCAAAAGAGATACAGTATGGCAGTGAAACGTACTTGCAAATTGTGTTTAAAAGCACTCGGCTCAAAGGCCCGTGCTGCTTATATTTGATAGTGGAGGTAAATGTATCACCTGCTTCAAAGGTTCGCTTCACTATATTGACTGCATTTTGTTTATCACCGACCAGCAGCAAAGGAAATATTTCGACACACTGATGTCATTGTTTTGAATATATCGGCGATTTTTTAAACAAGTGAACTAATGCGATCTTACCCAATAAAACACTATCGGCCTTGAATTGAACGCGTTAATTTATTACCCATCTGCAGAGCAATATAGAACGCTTCGTGTTATTACAATGCATCAATTCGCTAGGAAAGTCACGTGTTTATATAGATTTAAATTTTCGAAAAGCACACCTAATTTAATTGTATTCTGTTTTCTCAACGTAGATTGCCCGTTGCGTTTTAGAGAAATCTTTCCGTGATCTGTCATAATTTAAACTTTATTTCAAGCGAATATAGAAATAAAAATGAGGTTGCATGTTATTATGATATAATAATAATATGAAGATACACCCATAAAATAGAAATCTTTTGAGAGTTTATTTTCTTTATGATTGTCAACCCCAATCTCAATCCTCTCGCGTAAAAAGGAACGTAAACAGAAAGAACTTTGAAGAACATAAGTCAAAATATGGTTGTCCATCAAATGGTTCCGCATTATGGAATACTTATGTTATTATTTGAGTAAACATCTCACGAATTTTACGGTGTATGAGTGCTGTAGTGATTAGCAAGAAGACTTCATTGGCTTATGTCAAGGTTGGTATGACGTGACGTGCGACATTTGTGGGGATGACGTCATAAGCTGATTATGCTCCTCATAATATATGTAGATTCCTAATGTTTTGTTAGCGGTACTAAACTTTGTGTTCTTAGAAACATAAAAATATTAGCTTATGCAGATTGTAAATAGGAATCAATAAACATTTGAATACCAAACGGCCATTGAAAGACAAGTGTGAGTTGCCAGTCGTAAAAACAATTGGTCAAATTATACTAGATACTTGCTTCTGATATTGTCCTAAAATTTTTTTGTTCTACAATTCCCAAGGAAAGCTTGGTAATCAATACTTCTATAGCAATTATACTGACATACTTGCTTTAGCCGGTGACTCAGGTAAGCCGTGTATACAAAAAAATATGACAAACGATGTTTTTAGCACTACAGAATAGAATGGAAAATTAGAAAGACTTCTCTCATAGGCCTATTGAGTGGATTTATTAGTTATGACTTCAGACTCGTCCGAATTAAAACAAATATTCATATTTAAGCATGAAGAACCAATTTAAATTTTATCAATCATTATCATTATAAAACCTCTATCAGATTTTGATGTTTCCTATTTATGGAAATATTTCTTTATCTTTTTCTAATGTTGTAATTATGTTTCTTGACCTACAGAGGCTTACTTTTTATTTTGAGTTTTAGTCAAGCGCTATCGATATCCCTATAGTGCTAAATTATTAAGCATTAAACCCATAATTTGTAGTATCCACCTGATAATAACAATATCAGACGTCCAATGTCATAATCTCTACACGTTTTTTTAGTGGCACTTAACAGGCAGATAAGGTTGCCAACAATAATCAATAAAGTGTGTTCAGATAAAGTGGAGTAGACATGAAAGAGCTGATTGTGTCGCGAGTCGGCGATACCCCGCATTGTGCATTGGACCACTGATTAGTAAATACGACCTCGTAATTGACCAGGTCGCTTCCAAGCCCCCCTTCTGACGATGATCATGATTATTCATCGATCAGCATTCGGTTATTGTTCTAATTGAGCATTCATGACCTGTGTTTGTTTTTTGTATTGTTTACCGACAATTTATTTTCGTTTAGTTGACGCAACGCTTTCGAAGAATTTATGTTTACAGATTTTTTATTCGTGTAAATAATGTCGCTTTTGTTTTTTATTATTTATGCGAGAAATTTTGCCCGGTCAGCCGGTGAAAGGCATCCGCAGTTATGTGGAAAACCTGTGCAACGAAGTAATCTAAATAGTTAAAATTTTACATACTAGGTCAATTACCTCTTTAAACATAATTTAATTATAGTCAATTAATCCGTTAGGTAATGTATAATTTATTTTAGGTTGGCAACTAGCCGGATAAAGATTTCGAGGCATTTTTTTTTAAAAGAGCACATTGACTTCGTCTACCTGCATGGGATAGCGTAGGTTTTGTCAAATACAGATCTGGGCTGAAGGCATGATATATTACAAGAAGGCATTATTCGCAACCCAACGATGCATAAAATAACGGACAAATTGTATGTAGCCGTTTCATCGTACAAATCTGTTAGCTTTGATAGGTGCTCTACTATTAAATTACTACTCAGTATTTGTTTGACACCATTGTTATAATAACATCCTGAGGGATGGAGTGTATTACTGTAAGGTCTTTCAAAGTCCTCGGCGTGAACCGGTGTTTCCGTTGAGGGGTCTAACTAAATGATTGATTACGATAGGAGCTGCCAATCGCTATAAATAATGTACGTGCGTTACCTATTTGCTTCAATCACTCACTATCGGAAAAAAATATTAAAATGTTAACCTATAAGACAATGATGGTTACTAGATCCAATAATAAAACTATAATGGGATTAATTTATATCCATTAAATTGCAATATTTATTCAATGAAATTATAATAAAGTTGTACAAATAGCGTGATTCTATGCGACCTTCTGGAAAGTTTCCTATTGAAATAGTGCTCGACTATCAAGTGATGTGATGTAGGTACCTATTTTAGTACGAATTTCTTTCTTGACTTTAAACGCTATTCTAAATACAGGTTTTATACAGAATTTTAAACTAGGTGACTAGTATATTATTATCAATTAAAAAAAAAACAGAAATTTTCTATATGGTTTTAAATTTAGAAAATTTTACGAGAGGTAAAATTTTCTCCTGATATAGAACCTTGCTTAGTGTGTACCTTGTTTCCAGGGGTGCTGGAAATGACTGGCACCGACAATATACGGTTTAGCGGGTCCACGCTAGACAAAGCCACCAAAGCCAAGGTCACCTTAGAGAACTTCTACACGAACCTCATCACACAACATTTGGAGAGAAAACAGAGGTATGTGGAAGTACTGTAGCTTATTATACTAGGTTAGTATTCTTCAACGTAGCGATACAGTATTACTGAATCCACTGGGAATTTACCCAAATCCTCTCTTAGCGAATACCTACACTGTATGAGGAATGTAAATGCCAAATTTTAAGTCTGTGAATTCTAGTTTCTGAGAATTCTGAGTGGTATTTTGATCTTATCACTATATGTTAGGTAGGAATTCTAAGTTGTCGTAATCTTTTGTAATTTATCTTCTAGTTATTAATCAATAATTGTATACCTACTGTTTGAAAAAAAAAATGTTGCTCTCTGCTTCTGTAGTTTGATATAATTTATCAATTAAACGGAGTTGGAAGGTTTGTAATATAAAGTCGCGAAAAATCGTAGTTTTCAAATGAAGTCGTTAAAAATAGTACATTCGGTGCGGGTCGCTAGTATATTATATAGACATCTCTGGGAGATCGTCAGCAATATTATTAGTTTGTTGCCCTTTCTTGATGAGTTTGACGCGGACGATTAAATCGAGCAATCGGGATGGATTGAATGATTTGATCATTCTTACACCACGAACAGGAAACGGATCCTCAACGTTTATATGGATTAGAATAAAACAATATCGTATTACTCATTATTAACATTTACCCCTCAGACTTGAGAAACTCGAAGAATCGCTGAAAGATGACAGTCTTACAGAGAGTCAAAAGAAAGAAAAAAGACAGCAGCACGCCCAGAAAGAAACGGAGTTCCTCAGACTCAAACGGTCCAGGCTAGGCGTTGAAGACTTCGAACCGCTAAAGGTATGTACTCCTTAAGTAGTCTCAATCGAAACCCATTTTAGAGCAATCAGAAAATACTATTGATAAAAAGTGCAAATGTCTGACCTAACAATCGTTGAACCGAGGTCGTTGCTTGAACCAGTAATTAATAACAGTAGGTACACAAGCAAATACAGAGATGCATCTGAACACACAGTAACATTTACTGTACGTTGTTATCTCATGATGTGAGGTTGGCTGGATCGATGTAATATGGTACTAAATACTGATTATTGCGTCCCGGGTTCCGGTAAAAGCAAAAGTTTATGGTCATGGATCTGGATATATGTATACACCACCTAGTTTCCATTAAGCAAACCTCGTTTTTGAGCTCGGAACTATAGACGTGTAATAATTTCCAGATGTATTTAGGTATTTATTTTGCTACTAGCTTTTGCCGGTCTTCGTCTTTGTGTAAAATTAGTAATTTTACTCCCACCCCCCTTTTCCCCTTTTAAGGGATTACCAAATTTCATCTAAATCTGTTCAGCGGTTATAGCGTGAAGACGTAACAGACAGACACACTTTCGCATTTATAATATTAGTATGGATCTATTGCTTGCTGTATTTATTAATTAGAATTATGACATCCCGACACCCAGAATGCTTATCTTAATAAGCAAAAAATACTCTTTGATTACTCCCTTTTTATTTTTCTTTATTACGACTTCTGTTGCGCCAAAAACTAGTGTTAGTATCGTCGCATTTTTTATATTAATCTTATATATAAAATTCTCATGTCACAATGTTCGTTCCCGTACTCCTCTTACGTACGGCTTGACCGATTCTCATGAAATTTTGTGAGCAAATTGAGTAGGTCTGAGAATCGGCCAACATCTATTTTTCATACCCCTAGGTGATATGGATGTCCTTCACCAGATTTTTTTTCACTCTTCTACCACCAACCCATATAATGTGGCAAAACAACGTTTGCTGGGTCAGCTAGTAATATGTATGTTTTTAATTTAGCGCGTTTTAAATGAAAATGTACTTTTTGGTATTTTTTTTCGATAAAATTGTGATTCCTTGTTTTGTAGGTGATCGGTCGAGGCGCATTCGGCGAGGTTCGCTTGGTCCAAAAGAAAGATACTGGACATGTTTACGCTATGAAAATACTCCGGAAAGCTGATATGTTGGAGAAAGAACAGGTTTGTTTTAATGCAAATATCTTTTTTTGAAGCTAATATAAATGTTATATCTTGTGTAATAAATGTTAAGTTGGTTTGTGTAATCGCCAAAAATTCAAAAAGTTCAGCCAATTATGTACAAAAGACACGATTGTTTATCTTGTTAAATTTTAACCCGTTTCAAAGATTGTTTTTTATCTAACAACAATCCGCGAAGTAGGGTACAGCCAGTTTTATATAAATTAGAACAAAGTAACACTTGAGCCTGACTGTATTCCCCCGTACGTTGGCAACACCTCAGAATATTGTGTGTTGCCACATTGACACATCAGATGATAAGATTATTTTTCCTAAATTTTTCATGGTAACGTGGCATTTTACATTATACGATATTATATTTCAATCTTTGTATATACTTACGAAACTTTTATTGCGTTTATTTGTGTATAGTATGAAGGTGTTACCTGTTCCAACAAGAAATCTAGTAATACAGGAACTATGCTGTATCTAATCGAAATTCCAGCTATTCAAGCTACTACAAAACGGTTCCATTTAAAGAAAATGTATTGGTCCAACATTTTCAGCCGATGTGTTTAATTATTCACAGTGGCAGTTGTCACACGCCAGGCTACTCTTGTTTTGTTTACTACTGACTTGTTAACACATAGTATTGGCCGATCGATATAGAAATACTTGTAATTGAGTCCTTGGAAATGTGTTCGAAAATAAATACATTTCTATACAAGCATATTCTTACTTTAACGTACAAACAAAAACATCGAAACTAAATACATACTAGCAATATATTATCCGCAGTTTGTATGGAAAGTAATAGAACAGAGGTCAAAGAGGTCAGAGGTCTGAATTTCAAATATTATTCTACCCATTGTACGTGAGATGACCTATATTAAGATGGAAAGTTAAACACCGTTGACCGTTCTCATACGACGCAGATCCCTTTGCATAAATTGTTATGAATTCGATCTTGGATAGTAGGTACCTTTACTGAACATAAATAATATAATTTGTTCTCCACGTTCGAAGCATTTCTTTCGATATGTTTCTATGAGATTCGAATACATTTTTATATACCTATAAATATGTAATACAATAAAATCGGAAATAGTTTTTTTCGTTAGCCTTAGCCCCACACTAGGTTTTTCTCCTGTGTCGTGGGTGCGTTTACAAACACAAATTTTGACATACACATACGCCCAGACCCGGAACAACTACCTGTAGAACGTACAAATATTTGCTCCCTGTGGGGATCGCACCCGCAACCCGTGACGCACAAGCCGATCGCTCAGCCACTGCGCCATTCAGGTCGTATTGGCTTATAATCAATCTAAGCCACTTTTCAAAGCGATACATCATTCAAAAATACTGAATTCCTCCACAGGTAGCCCACGTGCGTGCTGAACGTGACATCCTGGTTGAAGCCGACCACCAATGGGTAGTAAAGATGTACTACAGCTTCCAAGACCCCATGAACCTGTACCTGATAATGGAGTTTCTGCCCGGCGGAGACATGATGACGCTGCTAATGAAAAAGGACACCCTCAGCGAGGAATGCGCGCAGTTTTACGTCGCTGAAACAGCACTCGCCATCGATAGCATACACAAGCTTGGCTTCATACACAGGTATGTTAGATTAGTGTTGTTTGCTTATTGTTTGACTGTCCACTAGCATCAATACTACCTCTATACGATATTATGTATATACAGTCTTAATAAATAAATACACAAACGAATATCCTTATTTATAAACTGTTGTATTGTATTCGTGAATATCTGTGAGTAAGAATAGTGGTAGCAATACGTAACGATTACTCATTCATATTTACCCGTTTACCTCAAATTCTATATTTTTTATTAAGTAAAAATAACATACTATAATGTGTTTAATAAATATTTTATGTTTATATACATAGTCAATTATATATCAATAATATGTATACATATGTATTAATTTCCATGAAAATCGAATATAAGTATATCGAGTATATCGGTGAATATATTTCCTTCTTACGTAACTCGCGCGTTTGCTTCGTTGTTTTTTTTTTCATACCAGGTCTGAATGTCGACTCCATGTAGTACTTAAAAAGTTATCTAAAGTTGAATTGTAATTCCTAACTACATACAATTGTTACAATTACTTTAAATATATTTGAAAATAAAATATATGTACACTTATATTGTTGAGTGAAGTAAACTTATGAGGATAAATAAATATAATTGAATTGTCCTTTGGGATAGTTTGATGGGTTCGAGAGGAACGATTGTAGTATCTCTGATACATTACTACCTACGTTTTTTTTAATTTAAAATATCAATACTTTTCGTTAACCTTTGAATTACAATGGCCACAGACACACAGTTTCCGTGGCGTACTCCGTAGTATCACGAACAAAAGATTAAGACATTTTATTTTGGATTTTTTATAAGCGCAACAGATTGATTTCAATGGTACGCAAAATAGAGTAGGTAGTCATTATTTAACCTCGAACATTGTAACCAAAACGAATACGAAATTATATTCATGTTTCAATTCGTTTAATGATATTTCTTTTTATATTATAATATAGTATGGGAAATGTTGCCATTTATTTTTAAGACGATAAAATACGACTAGCGCTAAAAGTCGTTTATGATTAAGTCATGTAGGTAATTCAAGTTCTTTTTTATTACTTATAGACTACCGCAGTGTAGTTTTAAATTATACTGAAAAACAAGTATAAGACTCGCTCGATAGTAAGCGGCAACCGAAATGTACGGTCGCTATCAATAAGAACTCACACATTTTCCCGTCTTATTGATTGTCTTCAATCCGGTGGCGTAGCCAGAATATTGTAGGAAGCCCGGGCGGATATTGTAGGTGTATCCCCAAAACAACCAATAAAAGGTCGTAATCAAGGATGTGTGAAAAATAAAATCGTTTGTAAAAAACAACAATTAATTCTAGCTTCCAGCTTCTAGCTTTAGCCCCCCCCCCCAGCTACACCACTGTTTCAAGATCGAATCACATAAATGACATTATTTAATTTAATTTTTGTTTTGTTTATCCAGAGACATAAAGCCTGACAACTTACTGCTGGACGCGCGCGGCCATATCAAGTTGAGTGATTTCGGTCTCTGCACGGGCCTCAAGAAGAGTCACCGCACGGACTTCTACCGAGACCTCTCGCGAGCAACACCTTCCGATTTCAGTAAGTTCCTTCATAGTAATCATTCTTCCTCATTGACTTAAACATTGCTGTTGTCTCTTTTCCTCATACGCAATTAGAAAGTAATGGAAATATTTTTTTGTCTCGGTGTTAGTGTGTAATAATTTATGTTCATGATTATTTGATTTGCCATGCGAATACACTTATATACCAATTGTTTAGGTATAAACATAAACTAGAATTTGTCTTGTATTTTGACGTTATATATTTTTGATGAAAGTATTGTTAAAGATATTTTTTTTAAGTTATTTGACATTCTTAATGTTTACCCGTAATGAGAAGCTTGTGTATATTTATGTATATGCCTAAACAAATGGAATGTATGTATATTGTAATTATTAAACTGCTTTTTATTGTTTTTTTTGCTTGGTGGCGGTGTTACTTAATGAAGCGGAAGACATATTGTAAACAAAATAATACTTTGGTATTGATGTGCTCTAATTAAAATAGATATCATATTCCACCCAAAACCCCGATTTACGACTTGTGCGCAGAGTGTAGGCACAAAGCTAAATTATTTTAAAGTCTAATAATATTTAAATTCTTATAGAAGGAAAAGAAGTATTATTTTGTAAATGAAGAGTTGTCTTTTGCGTCTTGGAATAAGGTATTGCTTTATCATACAATCGGTATGACCAACGCTGCCTCAGCTTTATCAGCTTTTCATTAAGAAGTAACAAAGCTATTGAAGTTTTCAGAAGCAAATTGGATATTGTGGCGGTGGACAAGCGACACGTTGAAGTAGAAAATTAATTGAGTGTTTATTACCTTTTTATTTAAGCTCTACACTTCAATTTCTCGTATGCAGTATCGACGTCGTCGTCGGCGATGGACTCGAAGCGCCGCGCCGAGTCGTGGAAGCGTAACAGGCGGGCGCTCGCGTACTCCACCGTGGGCACGCCCGACTACATAGCCCCCGAGGTCTTCCTGCAGACCGGCTACGGCCCGCAGGCCGACTGGTGGAGCTTGGGCGTCATTATGTTAGTATCCAATTACTTGATCGACGAAACCAAATATACTTGTCCTCTTAAGTACACAGCCTAGCTTAGCCTGGACCAGAGATTAATGTTTGAAATCTGACAGTCATGTCAATCATGTTAAATTTAGTCGTAAGATTATATTAATAATCGTTTTATGTTGAAATTTACGCATATCGCGTGGTATATTGATAATTTATAGCCTATGTGTTATTCTGATGTATTTGTTATGTAAAATTTATAAATGTAGTTTTTTAAGAAAATAGTAACAAACGTCTTCTATTATATTAGTATAATAAGATTGTGATTATCCATTTATTATACAAGCCAAGCGTATCTTATGAATGAGCATCGACGTTCGCGCAGCTATGGTTTGCTAAATATCATGTATATTTATTAGAAACTCATAAACGGAAAAGCGAAAGATGATGTAAGCAAATTTGTGCGCTTCGCGTCAGTACATCATTATTTGATTGTGCTCTGCTAAGGAGAAAAAATGAAAAATGCTGTGCCACACACAGCATTTTTCTTAGTATAATGAATTTTTGCTTAGTATAAGAAAGCTATCACACCTACTGTGGTTTAGTATATAGATTATACGTCCTCCTACGGCCTACAATCTTGCTGGCGGACAGATCTATCACATGTAAACTATTTGCTGGCGTTTTAGAGAAAGTATTGATCGCTTGTTTAGATCAATGTTATACTGAACATGATTGAACTCAAAGTAATTAGTGAGGTTTTAACGAATAATGAGTACACACTTTATACTTAATGGCCCCTTTTCAGGTCTTGGGAATTAAATTTTCCATACATGTTAATCGTTTTTACTTGTGGAAAATCGGATTAACTGTTTGCCAAAAAACCGTCCTTGGGGTAATGCAGCATTAATGGCAATTGTTGCCAATTGTTGCCATAGGCACCAAAAAATAGGCACGGATTTACCTTAATATCCATCGGTCGAAAACTCAAAAATACTGGCAATCTACGGTGGTCCTCCACGGGATAAACTCAAGTCTTTTAGATTTATTATTATAAAATGCTTATGTGCTACGGTTCGACACCGACATGTATCAAATATGGTTTAAGTTCAAAGTACGGTTGTTTTTAGTTTTAATTTGAGAAAGTTCCGCTGGACTGCGCTATAATATAAAACCTTATGACTGAAATGATTGCAATGCGATGCCTGAGCGATGTAAATTCTAGATAATATTGAATAACACTGCGAATTACTTTATCTATTTTGTTTCGTGAAAATACCTCAAATAATTAAATTTTACGTAAAGAAAGATATAAGGTTCTCTTATAATGTAAAATGTTGCAATTGCAATAATATAATAATCAATGAAAATAGTTGTGCGGCTTTTCTCTCTTCCTGAACTAATTTATCTGTCTATTACATTTATTACAATTTTACCCAGTCGAATGTTCGATGCGTTTATCTCGCGCTGCGATTGGCTGGCTATGGCCAGTTTGAAACATTGAATGTATATTGTATGCGATTGCTCTTCCCAAACTTTCTCTTCGTTCACGTCATGAAAATCTATTTCATGAACTCATAGTAGTACTTCAGAATAGGCCTATTGATAATATATAGTAGATATTAGGATTATAACTAATATTTCCACAAAAGGCCATTGCAGACTTCCACCTACATCAAACAAAGATGTTTGTATGTACCTTAAAAGAGACCATGATTCCCTGAGTTTGCTTCGGTATATTTTCTAAGTAGTCGTCAGTTAGAAAATGCCGATGCCATCTAGATCCTAAAATAATCTTATACATGACTTACCTTTAAAGGATTTATTTACCAAGTTCAAATTTGTATTTTCAGGTATGAAATGTTGATCGGGTACCCACCGTTCTGCTCGGAGTCACCACAGGAGACGTACAGGAAAGTGATGTCCTGGCGGGAGTCCCTCACCTTCCCGCCAGAGATCCCCATCAGCGAAGAGGCGCGGGAGACTATACTCCGCTTCTGTTCCGAACCTGATCGCAGGTAATGACAACACTTCGATATAAAGAGATTATTTTTAAGTGAAAACTTCTTTAGACGCGTTGAGCACGAATTCATTTGGGTGAACGAAACTCATGGAACTCGCGGCATTGTCACCGAAAGCTTTCCATGAGCTATATGTATACTCTATATATACATATGTACATAGAAAGTTCTATTGGCAGTTACTAAAGACTGCCTCGAATGTTTTGTCCAAAGAACATTTAAGAATTCACTTTAGAAAAAAAATACACTTGTTAATTGGTTGGTGGGGACTGACAGCTCGGACATTGGCATTATATTGTGGTATCATTCGGACTCAAATGGTATTTTATATGTAAACAAAGGCTCTAGTCGGTTTACATAATTTAATGTAGTTAATTAAATTGTCCCGCATTTTAATATATCTACGTGATGTAAATAAATTTGATTTAAAATTTGAATCTATTTTTACTTTTGTATTGGATTTACTGTCACCGCAGATTTAACCCATAATATCGGTGAAGCTTCAAATAATAGCTCTACCGTGACCTGTAGGTAAGTTTGAAGGTAGGTCTGCCATTGTCATACGAACTACGACTTTATCGTGAAGATATTAATGATTACACCGTACGAAATAACAACTTTGTAATGCTATTTCAGACTGGGTTCCCAGCGCGGCATCGAGGACGTGAAGTCGGTGTCGTTCTTCCGCGGTGTGGACTGGAGCCACGTGCGCGAGCGCCCCGCCGCCATCTCCGTGGAAGTCCGCTCCATTGACGACACCTCCAACTTCGACGACTTCCCTGACGTCAAGCTCGAAATACGTGAGTCTAGTCACCACATGTTACATACACCATAGTACACTCGAAAATTTGAATTATGACATACCGTAAGCTTGTTTTCTTACAGACATTCAAATACAATTCGGTCGACTTTCGCCTCAACATACATTTCTATGGTAACGGTCTTGTTGTCTACCATTTAATTCCATACGACCCGTATTGACATAGCTTGGTTGGTATTAAAAACGCCGTTAAGTGCGGCATTCACTTTTAAATACAGAAATCTTTTTTATTTTGACAGTTTTAAATGATTTATCGTCAAAGTGGGTCATGATTTAAATTTGTCGATTGTACATGAGAAAAGTGATTGAGAAGATGATCAAGGTTTCCCAAGCCGTAGGTCTCCAATTTTAAGCTAAAATGCGCTGAAACGGTAAAATAAACCATTGTCACGCCACAAAGAGGCATTTTCTCAACGACTTTTAAAGTCTGCCAACCAGCATTAGGTCAGTGTGGACACACATGCAACTCTTCTCAACCCAATAAACTACTTTGATACGGTACTTAATAGTGGACAGTCGAATTTTTGATACAACAATCTATATATAAGGAAGTTGTAAATATATAATGCATAACAACCCATTTAGCTCAGCGGTACTTTGCTTACCACGGAACTAGATGGCGCTGTGTAATAATATCCGGAAATATTTATTCAAATGTATTATTGCTTAGAGTCACTCACATTTAGTCAACTAAATTTGACTATTATGAACATTGCGTACGTTGTTGCAGCATCAGCGCCGATACCACAAGACGGCGAGGTGGCATACAAAGACTGGGTGTTCATCAACTACACGTTCAAGCGGTTCGAGGGTCTCACCCAGCGTGGGACGCCCACCAAGAAGTGAAGCCACGGACCCTAAGTTACACTGCTTTCAGTCTAAACTGCTCCAGCCTTTGCGTTACTTAGCCTTGCCAAGCAATATAAGATAATGTTTCGTTCGGTGGTCGACAGCAGCGCTAGACAGCTGCAGGCTTAAATTATCAGAAATCGACCTTCGTATCTATCTGCTATTTAATTATAATAACTTAATCGTACGTGCGATAGGTAGACGCTAGGGTAGTTTGCACCCTAGAAGAGAATAACCTCGTAGAGATAACTGATAGATCTAAGGACGGTAATTTTAGATTTTTCTTCTCATTTACATGAACTCCTGAATTCCCTTCGACTATAAACGCCATGATCATATGAAATTAATTTCACTTTTAATGTATAAGTGACTTTAATGAATGTCAGAGATGTAGCACTAGGACATAACATCGCTAGGTAGTGGTGTCCTTGTCCCTCCACTGCAATAATAATTAATTTATATCATAATGTTAAATAGTACGATACGCCTATTCTAAGTATATCGTGCCTACCTCTGTTTGTGCCTATATCTGCTTGTATCTAGCGTCACTTTAGTCTGAAAGCAGTTTCTATTATTAGAGATGAAATAACTGAATTGTTTGACTGGTGTACACTGAAAATTAACGTGTATGTGTGAGATGAACTAATCTTGATGACGGTGGGGCCGCTTGGAAGAAGGCGCCGTGTACACAGAACCGTACCATGGACATAAACATACGAACACTTGCAACAATGTTATTCAGGATGAATTAATATCCGCCCTCTATCCTGATTCGTTACTTTGTGAAGTGGTATTTAGAGAGAATCTTGCACGAATGAATCGTGGTAGGTATGGTCCTATTAGATGAATTGCTACGACATATGGAACGAATTGACTCATGTTACCATTATTCAATTGAAAGAGAGAGATGGCGCTAAACGGAATGTATAGCTTAGCTAGCCGGCGTCCCTTTCTAACAATAAAATGATGGCTGATGCGGTTTTGCTCTGCTTATTAAAATTATCACTGCCTTGAACCTCCTCCGCTAACCTATAACTCTACGAGATAGCCAATAGTCATAAGATAAATCTTCAGTCATGAATATATAATTTATTTCAAATTTAAACTCGGCGGCAAATTATTTTATTGTAACAATTGTACAGTACGTAGGTCTACTCACATTGATAATTGATATTTTTTAAATTATAGTATTATAAACCAAATAATAGGCACTTTGTAAAATGGCTGGGTAATCACTGGACATGGTTAAAATATAATTTGTATCTAAATATAAATATGGTTAATTTTCCTATGATCCTGGATGCAGGTACACAACTAACTAAATAATATTATTATATAAATGACTGTCTGTTAACAAACCTATTGTTTTTTTTTCTTAGGAACTATATATTTTTTTCGCGAGTTTATGTAGCCTATGATATGATAAGGAAAATACATACATTAACATTTATTATTATAGCTTTTTTCTCGTCTATATGCCTAATACACTTTGCTAAAGTACAATTATGTTTTAGTCATGTTTATTGTCAATTGAGTCAATGTACAGGATGCATTGTAACGAAGTCGTCTACAAAAAAAAAACAAATAAATAAGGGAACCTAAATTTTAGCTATGTATTACATCTACCTACAAATACGGTGTTTTTAGATCTCAAATAGATTTATTAGTGTCCCATATGTCCATCGAATGGGAGTTAATAAATTTCCAAAATAATACACGAACACCCAATGCTAGAGCGTGATATTGTTTAAATACTGGCTTTTATCATCTATGATACCACTAAATGACTGCAAACGTATTGTATTGTCTCAAAATTCTAAGACATTAACATTTATTCGCGGTTGTGTTATGGTACAAGTATTAAAACATATATTTTATGCACATTAATTTCGCGTATATGAATTCGATGTGAAAGTGTATCTATTAATTATTGTGCTCTAGTGTACTAGTAGGGGGCCATGTTAAGAGTTATATTAATGAAATCATTTTTGGATTAAAATGAACCAGTTTGATCGATTATAGGACATCATTTAGCCTGCTTTGTAGCGAAAATTATGCAATCGCTTAAATTTTATTGTACCCATAATGTGTCTATATCGTTGCGTTATGAGTTTTGGAGAAAATCATTGAAAGCAACATGCTAAGAAAATTAAAAAACAAATTATGTATGTAGCTTTTGCAGTAAAACACCTAAATATGTTGGCTTTTATGCGTAAAGTTACATGATAGATTTAAAAAAAAACCCTAATTTATCTGGTTGAAACGTTCGGTTGTTAGTTCGTTCGCGTAAAAGAGAATTCTGATATTCTTAGTTTGCTACTGCACCCTCCCTCCCGCTACTAAAAACAAAGAGTTGTATTTAAACTTCGATGAATTCAATAGTGCCTCCGCTGATAATATATCCATCCATTTCCTGTTTTAACTATCATAAAATATCCATATTTTTATACTTATTTTAACACAGTTTTCATACAACCTTCTTGCTATAATTATTCATAACAAAATATTTATATTTATTTAATTTTTCCTGCTTTTTATTTCGTCCACTATGACTTCTCGTTTTCATCCCATAGGGAATTTACCAAAATTCTGAGGCTCGGTCGATTATTTCTTAGATCTTGTGATTAGCCTAGTAAGTGGTTTTATTTCGATTTTAAGTACAGATTGATTGATATATCTTGAGATGACGAGTGTAATTTTTTCATAATCTGACTCTCAAGCTCTGGTGGGATATATAACTATCTATCCTGCCTGCATTATAGCACATGCCAATTAGTATGTACCCCCTTAGGGGTAGGCATAATCTATAGAATAGGATGTGCCAACAGTCAATATATGCTTGCACACTTCTTTATTTCTCTTTAGCACATAAATGTATTAATAATAGTTCGTTTCAATCTGACATTTCTTACAACGATTTTATTAACACTTCAAGGATTTGAATTCGTCGTACTTAGTACTAATTAAATTTTGCTCTGCTACTTAAGCACTTAAATTAATCCGTATGTGTATAATTAAGTTTCGATAATTTACTGTGTCTCTATCAGGAATGCTTCTCTCTCTTTCTTAAAACTACAACCCGATATGTAGGTAGAATAAATATCGAATATTTTTTACAAAATAGTATATTTTGAAGGCCGTGTTTAAATCTTTCGCTATAGAATTCCGTCCAAATTATGTTATTGTAATTATAAAATATGAATATATTTACCTAATTGCATTCACGACACCAAAACACAAATGTAACCTTAGTTACAAAGTAGTAATAATATAATGTTGAGGGTTACGACTGAACTTTTATTAAACGACAACTCGACACTGTTATAAATAATACAATATTATTATAAAATTATATTTAAACATGACACACCAAAACAAAATTGACACAGTTTACAAAATTATTACATCTTATTTATTAATGATACATGTAGACTTTGAAGTGACAGAAATGCAGTTAAGTCGTCAGATCTTAGGTAACAATAACCATAGATTGTAGAGTATATTATCTAAACTTCAAGAACTCTGATACAAAAACCTCTGGTCCTGATTACTAGAGTGGATAAACTTTTTACTCGGGATTTTAAAATATCAAATTATTGATTGGAGGTTGTATTCTTCATGTTACAAACATCTTTGAAGTTTCAAGTAAATATACTCCGCCTATTCAAATCCATGGTAATATAATAAAAAATACATATAACAGGGCTAAGGTTGCATGTAAAATCCACCATCAGTCGTTCGCGTTTCTTCGCTATCTATTCTTATCCTGTATAATCTGTGAACTATTGAAGTGTTAGAAATTTTATATTCTCTATGTCTGTAACGTACTTATTCTAGTGACGCTATACGTTAAAATTATCTTGCAACCATTCTTATGAAATTAAATTTGATAAAAAGAAACATTAATTAGCTTTTTATGAGAGAGGGAAGCATTCCTGGTATTATCGTTGTTTGTCCTAGGTACCAAAACAACCTTTAGTACTTATAATAGCTTTTTAATCAGATACGTTTCACTGCAATTATGACGTCATTCAGCAATAACCATAATTCGTGAAAAAAGAAAACACATTTTTTTATATCCCTTCTACCTAATTTTAAAAGAGTCATTAGACATTCTATTATAGGTATAATATTGTACTGAAATAAGAAGATAATCTCGAAAACTTTTTCTCAAATGAATTAATTATATAACTTCATAATTTGCCTTTGACAGTACCTACTTATATACCTTCGCCGGCACTAGCGCTTTTACTAAACAATACACTAAACAATAATGGACTAGAATTCGTAATTCCACTTAAATAATCTACAAAGGAATTATAACGATACCTTTTCACATTTACACTATCTTGATGAGTTGTGTCTATAGTATAAACGAATTTTATCAGTGAATCCTACGAATTAAATTGTACGAAAAAATTGCTTCCATTTTGTCATAGTGATTTGAATATACATACATGCAATAATATACACAAAAACGTAAATATACAATGAATTAAAGTTTACACAATATAAAGTTTAACAAAGACCGGAGGAACGCAAGTATTGCATTACATATGAAATGGATCAGTAAGGACCTTTTTTTGTGTCTATATTATACATGGTGATATTACATTCGTTTCGTCTACGATTTTTCAAACCGGGGTGGAAACTTGATAATGGCTTGATAGTTTGGGATTGAGTACTTAATAAAACTCACAAATTGATTGACATGTTTCGTGAATGGGACACTAAGAAACCCATCAATAAATTTGTACTCCTTATTATATGAGGCTTTGAGTGCCTAAGTAGCTTATCTTTTTTATAAACAATTTGGTCTGGAAATTATAGGGCGTTCTGGTACTCACGTCCACATATATAACCCGAGTCTCCGCCTCTCCCCTCCGCCTTCTACCCGGGGCTGCAAAAACGGGGCTGTAAAATCAAATAACTACCTATGTACAAGATGAAAATTGTGATGCGAAGTAGTAGATTACAGATTTTTTTTATGAGAATGAATTAAGCTCCTTTTATTATGCACACATGATTAATACCACGGTATACTCTATGCTGGGATTTATGTTCAGCTAAGCATATAATCGACTAAAAACCTATCAACAATTCACCGTGTATGATGTACACAGATGAGAATTCTTCTGGTTTCGTCTTATGTCGTCCTTATTTTGAAAGTGATAAGGTCCTGCGCAAACTATTAATACATACGCAACATTAAGTATTGATAACCGCGGATCCTATACATCATCCATGGGGCCGGGCAGGATGAAATAGTTTCTTGTATATTTCAGTAATACTTTAAGACTCAAATAACTGTATCATGTGGTCACACAGAACTATACGGTTTCAAGATATTTATGTCTCTTTGTCAATCACATAACGTGACAATAGTGCAGATAAATTTTGATCCTGGTTACAATTATTTCTTGGGATAGTATTTCAAATTTAGGTACTGTACAGGAATCACCTGATTAATCCTAGCATGCCATCGATTCGTGTTGAACTCGGTCAAGGCAAATCTATCACCGTTTAAAAGTAATAAAAATCGGCCAAGTGCGAGTCGGACTCGCGCACGAAGGGTTCCGTACCATTTACCGGCTACCTTTCGCCTTTATTAATATAGAGCAATAAATTGCAAAAAAATCAAGTTCGTTGTATGTCACCCCCGAAATATTTATTTTATTCAATTTTTATTGTACTGTATTTGTTGTTATAGCTGCCTCTATACACAAATGAGATTTATACAGAAATAAATCATCTGTGAAAATTTCGACTGTCTAGCTATCACGGTTCATAAGATACAGCCGGGTGACAGACGGACAGACAGATGGACGGACAGCGGAGGCTTAGCAAAATTAGTAGTAATCCGTTAGCGCCCTTTGTGTACGGAACCCTAAAAAATACTTTCGGAAGGCCCGTCTCACAATATTAACATTAAAATTACTGCATTGTCATATATGAACATTTTGTAAATGAGGAGGGGCTTAAGCCCGTATCACCTCACGCGAGTATAGTGGGCTATTAAGCCTAGCAGCCTGGCAGTATGTATTATGGCGTATTGCATCTTGCTAGGCCACGGTAGCCGATGTTCCAGTTACGTCGTGCGCTTTTAATAACCACGTGTTGCTTGTAATTTACGCGCACGTATTATAGGCCGCTTCTATAAGCGTCGTGTAATACGTAAGTTACAAGCGCTGGGCGCACGCTATTCTTGAAGACTTGGTACTTGGTACACAGCTGTCGACAAGGTTCACGTCTCATTTTGACTAGTTGTAATCAAAATCATAGAATATTTAATCTAATACGGATAGTATTTTTGTGGCTGTTTATAACCTTTAGAAAGTTCTCGTCTACAGTAATAGGTTGCGTTCTCTCAGACTGGGGCAATTTTAGGATCCATGATGTGCCAAAATGATCCAACTCACACCCTGTAGCCGGGCTAGGTAACTCGATGTCGAGATAATATTTACAAACAGCCAATAAATGATCTATATTTTGATGAAGAATCATTTTCGTCTGTCAGCTGTATAAAAATTAGACAATACTGATCATATTTAGTTTTAATGTAATGTTTCCATGTTGGTTGGATCTTTCTGACACAACACGGGCCAATTATAGTTCTCACTAATAGTACTAAGTAAATTAATGAAACTGAAAATAAAATATCCTATAATATTTTTGCACTAACATAGGTTCACATAATATTCTCATTACGTAATATTAACTTGTACAAAACTGACAAATTCTCTTTTTATAGATTATTTAATAATACGTTTTAGTTGCACACTGCTGTACATTGCTTGGAACAGTCTCCCAAGCTATGTGCACATCACATACATTGTGATATTTCGTTATGACTATGACTATGAGAGGATAGATTAAAAACGTTTTTAGTTTTAGGCATAACGTTGTATCGTGGTGTAAATAAAAACTTGCGCTTAGATAATGATTGATTGAAAATAATAATAAACGGATTTGTCCATACCGATTGTAGATTTCAGAGATTCTATGAAGTTTTTATATTACTGTAAAGCAATATGTTAGGATAGGGTAATAGTTTAGTTGACTACGGTCTATACTGTACTATATGAATGGATAAAAATAGTATAAGCTAAAAATATTGTATCTATGTCCTGTAAATGGCACATTATACTGTGTGATGACGAAATGAATATAACAATGTGTATACATTTTGGAATAATTTCAATCTAATTTCTAAATTGTATAATTCGAGAGTTCTTTTTTTAATTTTCATTGGTATTTTCAACGTTATGTGAAGATTTGTATAAAAAAATGTAGTCAACTATTCTATTAATATATTGTGTCGGTCATAGAATGATTGAAGTTTAGGAAAGCTGTGTTCAAAAAAATCTTCTTGATGTTTGTTTTGAAGATGATGCTGAGAATGTAAATAATGGTTGGACAAATCCAGAGTGGTGTGGAGGAAACCTATCTTCCAGATATGCAAGTTTCTTGTCGTTTTTTGCAATAATATAATGTCTGACTATATTATTTAGCCCTGTGCTTATGTAGTACTAATAACAAGTTTGGTGTTGTATCATTTAAATGTTAGCTAATGTGTATTATTTTCGATAAAAATCTATTGACCTAATACTGACACTCAAAGGTATATAATATTTTAAGTAGACGTATTTTTTTACTTCTACGAAATTTATCGAGCCCTTGGCGAAGTTGTTTGGCCTTTCAGTATTAGGTTATAAAAATAATGTTGTAAATTTAAATAGCATGCGGGAGACGCGTCAGGGCTTCGCTTGAGCAGGCATAGCGCGCCGACAGTACTCTCTTAGGTATAACGTTGAAGCGGGGCAGTTTACCGCGTATAGTGCGTAGTGTGACAATGACGGCGGTTTGAAAGGGCGCGAATACTGCGACGCGGTACTTCATACTTTTTAATATCTTTGTAAAGTCTGTATTTTCTTACCCCCTTATTCCAAAACGCCAGATATAGGGGTTACTATTACGTCTCGGTTTATAGATGGCAGATATCGGTTATAAAATTACAAAATCAAGTTAATATTTTAAAGTGTCATAAGTTGATAAAGGTTTAGGCGTATTGGAATAAGGTTCTTAATTGTTTCACCTTTTTTGTCCAGAGTGATAGCTCGTTCGGAGAAAAGATGACTAATTTTCTAAACGTAGGCCTTTAGAAAATAACAAGACATTTCTCGGAATGCAATGTGGCTTAGTATACTGTACACTGTTTGTAAAAAAATCGATATCGCACATATCGTAGGAATGCCACAACGTACTAGGCTGAATTTCGCTTAGTTATACTCGGGACCGTGGAGAGGGCGCTACCATCAGTTAAACGAAAATGTTAACAACATTTGTTCGACTGATGCACCGTATAACTTCATCTTCATAAATTTCCTCAAGTCCACAGCGGGAATATTAACTATTTATTAGTCGAATTTCTAACTTCCTAACCTAACCTAATCGGACCTATTTGAAAGGTTTAAATGGAACTACTTTTTATGGATCATAGTCACGAGTAGACTGAGAAGATGGGTGTCCTATCATTCCTTAAGAAATCAAATTAATTCGGTGAATTGTGCCCTTAACATGTGATTGAAATTTCCTAAGCTATCATTATGTTCAACGAGAATATGTCTCCAGGAGAGTTGCTCACATTTGCCAAAATTTTCCTGTCAATTGTTTATATATCTTCGGTTTATTACGCTTACGTACAGACGTGTCAGCCTCAAAATGTATACAAAACGAGAAAAGAGATTTTATGTTTGAATAAATATTATATCACTATTCGTGCACGCAGTTATCATTCTGTCGTTCAAATGTATTTTGTTTTACACGATGCAACCATGCTAAATATATAGGTTTGTGTTATTCTGCAATCATTTTAATGAATTCCATCGTGTGTATAATTTTGAGGACTACTGTACATTCGTGTATAGCACATAATAATTTAACTTAAATGTATTAAGATATCTCACATTTGCATAGAGGCTAAAAGTACACGAGTCTCGGAGACTTGAGGTAAAGTGCGCAATGTTCACATGAATAGCCCATTAGTGATGTAGTGTTAACTCCATTAAATTTAGTTCAATTTATTTAGTTTTTTTGTCAAAAAACATAATTAATAATTTAAATGTATAATTTAATTTGATTTATTTGACGTACCTACACATATCACAGCTTTGAATGAAGTCGGTTTTCTTAATTTTGCGGAGTGTTTGCATGTATTTATATATAATTATTTATTAATAAATAAAACGTTAAAGAACATTTCTAATTGTCTTGTCTACATTTTCGACAATTTCAATGTTGATGTAATGCTCGTTACTGCACGGCAGTATTAATATTTATACAAACCTGTTTATTGGGCGGTAATTTGTTGGAAGAACCACTTCATTCTGTTATACGCAAATACATATATGTGATTTATTAGACTTAGGTGTAGTGCACACGACTGACTCTGTGAAACAAACGCACTGCGGGCGTTAACGCACTAACGTTCCGTTGTCTCATCATGTAATCAATTAAATCAATACAAATAATTTATTGATACATGCATGTTGCAATGTTTTAGGGAGTAAAACGGACACGTGTTTTAACTAGTATATATTTATTGCATTTTACGAAGGCCTTAATCGAATTTGAATCTGAAGCTTATTCAATGTATACCTAAATTTGTACTGACGATAGCGCCCCACGCTCTGTAAGTTACTTCTACGCAATATTACAATTGAATTCAATATTAAATGCGTGCCGAAAATCTAGTATAAACGCGTGTCGGCTCTCGGAATACAATCGGACAAAATTCTATTGGTATCAAAGTTATTATACAAATAATACAGCCCATGTTTTTCAACTAAGTGGTTTAATTATATTGTGATTTATATGTGCGACCTTTCATCGCGCGCGACTGCCGCGTTCAAATAAATCATAGCTATTCGCTTTGTTATTGTTATTCAAATGATGATGATTAAAAAATAATTATGAATTATTTAATTTCTTAAATAGTAAGTTTAGTAGGTATTTTGTTTATTACTTTTATTGTTTCTTCCATGTGATTTAAGAAAGTGGCAATATGATTAAGCATTAAAAGCGATATGAACTTTGGTCGCCATTGTTTTATTGTAACTCCTGTATAACTGGTTTTTTCCCCACACACGTCAGAATAGTTTAGTTTCTGCAGACGAGGATTTACATGAAATTTGGTAACCACACAATCATGTGACATAATCATTTCTTTTGCGGAATCCCGTCCAAACAAATTTTACTAACTACGGAAACGGTGAAGGAAAGATCGTGAGGAACCTGCATGCCTGTCTGCTAATACGTTGTCAGTATGTCAGCGACGAAGGAAACCCCTACTCAGCAGTAGAACATGTGTATGTGATGATAACAAATGCTGTCTTTTCGAGGAGCTCAATTTGGTTCGACCGGTCCGACGTAAACCACCTAATTGCTAGTGACACCAACACAAAAGCGCGCTCACGATATCGCGCTTGCTCGATAAGAAACACGCTACTGCTGTTCTAAGCAATAAATGCTTAGCACTTTTTTTTTTTCTTTTCTTTCCCTTCGGGATAAGGCAAAGGAATCTAGTCCATCCAACCAAATCTTTAGTACTTTTTTATACATGATAAAGGTTGATGATTTGGAGAATTAATTGTTTATGAAGGATAATAAAATAATGATTTATTTCCTACTTTCAGTAAAGATTCTTTACTGAAACCTAACGCGGACCTCTTGAGAGAATTTGAAAGTCACGTTACACTGTTTTGTTTCATTTGCCAACTGTCGTGCATGTTTACATTCCACCATTAATATTTCCTACATTAAAATACATCGAAACAAATTTTATAAAATATAAAAAACTGACCAAGCGCGAGTCGGAATCGCGCACAAAGCCAACAACAATAGTACCAACAATTAGTAAACAACAGTAGGTACACGGTTGAATGAAAGGTAAATTGCGATTTACGATTTAGGACGTATGAAAAAAAGAACTACTTACTAGATCTTGTTCAAACCAATTTTCGGTGGAAGTTTGCATGGCAAAGTACATCATATATTTTTTTTAGTTTTATTATTCTCTTATTTTAGAAGTTAAAGCTTCACACATTTTACCACTATGTAAGTGTTTCTCGCGCAAAATATTTAGTTTAGAAAAAAATTATCTTAGATACTTCAATATCATTTTTGAAGACGTATCCATAGATACCCCACACATAAGGGTTTGATGAAAAAAAAAATGCGTTTCAGTACCCCCAAAATTTATTGTTTGTTTATATTTTTGTGTGAAAATCTTGATGTGGTTCACAGAATACAACATCTACTTACCAAGTATCAACAGTATAGTTCTTATAGTTTCGGAAACAAGTGGCTGTGACATACGGACTGACAGACAGACAGACGGACATGACGAATCTATAACGGTTCCGTTTTTTGCCAGTTGGCTACGGAACTCTAAAAAGAAAACTGTTCACTTTCCCGTCAAAAAGTCTTTAGTACTTAGAGAATTATTATTATTATAATTTTACAAAATTACAAAGCCATTATTATAGTATTAGTGCCTGTGTAAAGCCTTTAGAATTATTTTTATTTTATATAATTATGATGTCCTTTTCCAAATTCCTTTCATCAACATTTCAAGTTTGTAAACCCTGTGGTTTTGGTCCTGCGTTGATGAATCAGTCAGGACAAACGATTATATATATATATATATATATATATATATATATATAAGTATATGTAGATAGTTTGTGAGGTTTTGTAAGTATTATAAAAGTAATAGTTTATGAAATTAAACTCCATTATTTGTTCATACATTTATTTCACTTACATTGTTTGATATTACAAGACCTTGTATAATATTAGGGAACTAATTATTTACGAATTGTTTTTTATAACTACATACCTAGTTTTAAAGTAATATAACAGCCAAAAATTAAAATAAATTTTATATACAGTAACATAAGATTCAGTATGCATATAATTATAGTATGCGTAGGTGTTAAGCTAGGCAAAGTGACTTGGGGATGGGAATATGACATTCCAGGTTGGTTAATTAATTTAAACAGTGGCCCAGGTGTATGCAATAATAAAACCTATAAATCATAACTCAACTTAGCACAAGTGCTAAAAAGCTTAGGTTCAATATAACAAAGAATCATCATCAACCCATTATTACCCCTACTGTTGGGCACGGGTCTCATTTGAGTGGGATAAGGCTATAGTCCACCACGCTATCTTACTGCGCGTGGCAGACTTAACATGCCATCGAGAAAGTCTCTCAACTCAAGCTTGCAGAATTCCTCACGATATTTTCCTTCATCGTTTGAGCATGTGATAAATATGCACATAACTTCCGAAAAATCAGTGGTGCATGCCTTGGGTGTGTACTAGAGACCTTTGACATCTCAATCCAATGGTCACAGCTGTGGTAGTCTAACCACCACAGCTTAGCAATAATTCTGTTTGAAATATAGTTGTTCCGTCTCTTCACCTATTCTCGAGTACCTACCTGACGGAAAGCAAAAGCCTGTCTCTACATATCTACTGCAGTTCTGATTTTATGAGATCGTTTGTTTGTAGAGCGTAGTGTATGCTGTGATAATAGAAGCAATGCAACGCTAATACAACATTAAATAGTCTTAGGCTAATATATTTCACTTATACTTGATCAGTTTCAGACTTTCTTTGACAATAACGTTGAATATACTATACCTACACTACTTCATTAGTTATACTCCTATTACTTTTAAGAAAACCGATCAAGTACTAGTAAAATATTACAAGTCATTCTCTCTATATTCTATACTACAAAAATCATAAAATTATTAACCAACTTAGACAATTTGTTCAAAGTAAAACGTAAAAATTATTATCTTAGACATTTCAAAGAACCAAATATAATAGAATACTTATTTACAACTCGATTTCATAATTACTGACAATAAAATGATTACACCACTTACATAAACCTTATAGGTGCAAATGCTGAATAAATGCGATCGGAATACAAACTACTACTTACTTAAAATCAACTTTGATTACGTATTTTTATGCAGTCTGTCAAATTAAATATTAGGTAGGTGTATCTTGATCTAATATAATTATCAAATTGAATTTGTAGAACTTTGTACAATCTGATGTCATATGGTCTTTATTCTCCCGCAAATTAGAGCTGAAAAATGAAAAGTCTTATCTATCAAAGAAACCTGTTATTAATTAAATAAACAACAAATGCAGCCTTTTGTGCTTTGAAATATTACTGCAGTAACTAGCTAGGTCTTTTACCTAATATCGTTTTTAATTTTGTTCAGGATAGCATCTTTCTGTGTACCTATTTATCCTTTGTTATACGCTAGTTGTAGACCCCGACACACCTTATAGAAACCCATCACCATAAAAGTTGAGCAAAACAATATAAATAAGCTGAATTTCGAACCCTGATTTCACAAAACAATGTTACTTAAATCTAGTTAGTGAACACTGTTTATATACAATACACAATTACTTAAACTTAAATTCTGTACTTTGACGAATTGATTACATTGTGACTTAAATATTATTATATTAAAAACAAAGGAAAACAAATATATAAATCCAACAAAACAAACAAGCAGAGATTTTCTAAAATGTACAATGGAATGATTTAGTTCCGAATGTACTTTCAACACTAAAACAAAACATGCATTTTATAAACAATATTATTAGATTGCATACATTGTACATTGTCCTAAAGTTACGTTCTTTTCCATCGTACCGTCAAGCTATTTCAAGCTAAGAATGGCGTTCCTTCTGTGCCACTGGTCGCGCATTCGTTATCCAAACGAAAATAATATTTGTATAGCCATGGGTTGTCCCGGGTGTTGTGAAAATTTGTTTTTTCGTAATATGTCCCATCGATACAGAAAATAGAGGCTATATTGTTTTAAAGCGAAAATATATTTTCAATAAGAAGGAGTCGTGAATAAACAAGTTACTAAACCCTCCTTTCACTAATGAATGTAAGTTTGTTGCCTCTGAGCAGGGTGGGAGCTGTGCTGGGGCATCGCCATCGTTTATTAATTCATATGCATGGCATAAATTTATCCTTTCTAGCTTATGACTCCATAATTTTATGGACATGTCTGTAACTAATGAATAAACATTGCAGAACTGTTTACATTTTGGAACCCTTTGGAAGCCTTAAGACGACTGTGTCATTAAAGTCGGCACTTCTTATATCCTAACCTCCTCAAAGAAAGTGTATAAGGAAATCATCTGCAGGTGGATTAAGTGTTTGAAAGAACGTAGATTTTACAATAATTAATGTATTAGGTATACAAATAATCTGAGTTCTTAGATTATTTGTTTACCTAATACTTATATCCGATGCACATTTATGCGATGGACATTAGGTACTCCTGTTCAAAGCTGGGCCGGGCTAATATTATAAATGCCAAAAGTGTGTCTGTCTATTACCTCTTTACTCTATAACTGCTGAGATGAAGTTTGCAATATCGAACAAAGCACATTTCGATTATCCGAACTAGTCTTCGAATTAGTTCGGGTAATCGAGGTTCTTCGTATAATTCCATGATGGATATATATTTGTATATGGCTATGAACTACCTATAATACATTATATGAAAACTTCCTACACTATACATACAAGAGACCGTTAAGGGATATTGACAACCTAAATAAACATTCAGAACTTAAGACAAAATGAACATATCGGGTGGCATTATACCTTCTCCTTTAGAAGTCGGTCAAATTATTATAACTAATAATTATCTTACTTAGAGTATTTTTTCTAAACACGGACCTTGTTGACCATTGAACTATTTCGGTACATTTCTAGATAGCGTTTATATTTAAGTGAAATCAGTCTAATGTGGCATATAGTCAACGATGACAAGGGAGTTACGTTTGAGTTTGTGTACGTGCTAGGCATGTTAATATTTTTATAACAATTATTACTTGGTTTTTGTATTTAATACTTTATTGATGAAAATGTGTATGTATCGGTTATAAAATGTTGTGTGGTAGTGAAAGTTGGATATGTCAGAAAAGCATGAAAGTAGAATGATTGCCGTCGAAATCCGTTCTTTGACAAATATGTGTGGGGTAACTTTCGAATGATAGATTGAGGAAAGACGTGATAAGAAAACGTAGTGCTTTGAAAGACGATGTAGTGACAAAAATTGAGAAGAATGTACTGAGAGTTTGAATGATAACTATTGACGAAAAGAATTTTTGCGGATGTTTGTGGAAACGCCGGAGGTTCTTAGAAGGACATAAACCGACTTAAAAAAGGTCAGGTGCGCAGTACTCGTAACCGGCGAGCGTCCATGACGAGATGTATGAATATGGTCGAGGGCAAAAGCGGTATGCCTACCCCCATGTGCAAGACGTGAGTGTACATACACTCACACTTGATTCGATTTGATTTGATTTGAAATGTATTTATAAAAAGCAAGCTTTGACTTTCCACATAGTCAATATGTACAAATAAATATCCATCAGAAAAACAAAACATATTTTATCTATATCTTTACATCATTATTTGTAACGAAAATGTTACTTGTGGTTAATTTGCTAAGTTAGAAAGTTTTTGAATAATAAATTGAAGTAAATTTGTTAGAAATTTTGTTCTTTAGAACTTTTTTACCATACGTAGTGGTTCCTTGTTAGTTGGTTGACTAATCCATACTTTATTAATCTGTCTGTTACCTCTTCACGCTTCAACCACTGTACCGACTTAGATGAGATGAAATTGGGTATAGAGTTTGTTTGCATCCCGGGGAAGGACATAGGATAGATTTTATCCTGGAAATCATCCCTTAAAAGGGTGAAAAAAGGATATGAAGTTCGAATGAAGAATCGAGACGAATTCGCGGGAAAAGTTAGTAAAATATAATAGATAAATGTATACCTTATGAATTCATAATTATTTTTTTTAAATCCATAGCGTGATCCTTATTTAGAGAACTTACTGTAAGTATAAGATACCCAATCAAAATATCTTATCTTAACAATCGAATAACCTTAATCAACTTAACATTACACACTTCTGCCATCGTACTTCGGGAATAAATAAGTGTTTATTAAAAACAAACATTAATTTATAAGGGGGACAATATAATAGAAATAAATGATTCTTATATTACACAACAGATTTGAACAACATGCACTTAAGACCTATACAATAACCTTCTACATTACCTTGACGGCGAATACTTTTTCGGTCGAAACAATATTTACCATAAATCAGTATGAGTTGCCTATAATTATTAATACATTCTCTGAAAAAGAGTTTGACCCGCTGCGAACGGTTGTTCCTATGTAATGTACGGCGACATTCGCATTAACTAGAAGTACCTACCATATTACAGATGTAGCCTGGCAATTGATCCAATACAATTTGACGACCCTAATGTGCTAAATATGTACTTGATGTGTCTACTACAACCGTGTGGGGATAAAATTGTGACGTCCTGTTGCATTTATTTACGTTACTAAACGGCGTTTAATATACATAGATACGTATTCGGTTCAACCGAGCTGAGGGACTTGGGGTGTCTGCGAGCTTTGCGGAGCCTGTGAGGTTTGTGGAACCGGACCTGACGAAGACACTTGCACTGTAGCCGAAGCGGACGCCGCTGCAGTCGATGCTGTGGCTGCCGTAGCCTCCTCACTCGTCTCATGTTCCTCGTACTTCGGTATATCAAAAATTTCAGAGAACAGCGCGGGCAGCAGTAGGCGCGGCCAGTGGTCGCGGCACCAGGAGAGCAGCACGTTGTGGCGTGTGCTCAGGAGGCGTACTTCGTTCCTGGCCGCGGAGAATGCTTCGTACCGGGCACGGGAAATAGCTATGGCTTCGGGACCAGCGTTGACCATCATCTGTTATCAAACATGTATCGATCATGGTTGTGGTCTTACATTCGATACGTGTTTTATCGTTTATTTTATCTTTTAAATCGGTTAACTAGATGTAAAATTACTTACGTTCTTCTGAAGAGCATCGTTCATGGCATGCTGGAGAGTGCTTATGCGGTCGGGGTCGCAGAGGCCACTGCGGTGGGGGCACATCAGGAGGGTGCTGGTGAATACAGCCATTTCTTCATCGCTGATTTGCATTTTAATTATATTCCATGCATAGGTGAGCATCGCCTTTGCGAATGGAGCCTTGAAGTATAATTGAAAAAAAAAGGTTATATACATTCATTAAATTGCACGCAACATTATTAGATTCAAATTAGCACTTGTCCTCCATTCGTAGTTATACGGGATTTTATGATGCAAGTGTCATTCTTAATTCAATTCATCATTCATTCCATGTCATGCGTGCGCGAGTAATTAATAGGAGAACACACGCGATGAAAAAACGCCCACATGTCCCTAAACGCCATGATATACCTATAGAACATAGAAAACTACATTATCGTTACACGGTCTACATTATTAGTTTGATAGGCTCGTCACTTCAGATAGTTCAGATATACTAGTCTGAAGTCTAGCAACTTCGAGTGGTGTGTTTAAAACTGTGCCTAATAGAAGTATTCACAGTCTGCATGGTGCTGTTTAGTGTCAGGTGGCAGTTTCGCAGTATGAACACAGCGCATTCATATTTTTCATTCGTTAGCAAAAGATCATATTAGTAGATAACATAGGTACGTTGAAAAAGTTTTATTAAATATTAAGTATTTAACAATCCCTTTCGTTGTCTCTGGTGTGAGTTTTTTTTAAATCGTAACAAGTTAATCGAATTTCCGATGTAACTGAAATTTATGTAAAAGTCTATAAATTTCAAGGATAATAAAGTAAAAAAAAAATGATCCATTTCATAAATTACAACATATCAATTAACTATTTGGAATGCGTTGTCAAAGTCTCTCCGATTAACTTGTTACGAATTAAAAAAAACTCACACCCACACCACACACAAAAGTTCAGATCATCATGAAGGAATTGCAACAGTATAAACTTGGTAAATTGGATGTAGATGTGCATGACAAATGGTAGAATTATTTTTACTATTGTTTGTTTTAAAGTGGTAAGTATATAATCTATAAACAAAGCATTAGTACCTGTAACTTACAGCTGTACTTATGAGTAATTGTGTGCAATTTCATGTAGGCAACACTTAATAACGCGCGCGTAAGTTATGTAATAATGCAATCACGATGACTAGGTTGAGTCTAGACCTTCAGCATATGAATTGTCTTTTAAAATCATTTTTCTATGGCACGATTTTTGCAGTGGTAGTTGAGAATGACATATAATTATTATTAACAAACGCCAATCAACTAAGCGCCATCTAGCGGCCCGCTTAGTAAGGCATGTGTATCCGATAGTTGATAACTATTAGTTGTCGGGACTTAGGCAACTGCCTAAGGCCCGGTTTCCACCAAAGTGGAGAGGAGATGTGAGCTCAGTCAGAGCTAGTCAATCGTACGACACTGTCGGGTGTGTGAGGAGCAGGGAGAGGAACGCCCGGCCGCCCAACTAGCTTCGTTTATTTAAACAAACACATATCTTCTCCGCTGTGGTGGAAACGGAGCCTAATAGGTGGGACCTCTACACTAATGGTGACGGCCAATAATGTTGAATGTTATTACTTACATCATAAATGATAACAAGCTGGTGATGTGTGAACGTAGTGCCATCGTCAAACATTATGCAGTCTGGGGACGACAGCTTGGTGATCCTAGTCAGCCAGACTTCGAAGAACCCTAGCTGCGGACATAAATGCACACTGACAGGGTCCAATCGTCACTGGTGAGCACAGCATTAATGGTGGTGAATGATCATAGCGCTAGCTACTTCGCTAAGATGTACATTCGCAAATAAGATTCGAATATAAGTACCTACTCTTTACAGAAAAATCCATAAGACCACAATATGTTTTCAAGAAATCTACATATATATAATCAGCTCAGTAATAAATTGAAAATCAAAAATTTACAGTCAATCAGACCTTTAACAGTTTCGACGAATTACATGACATTTTAGTACCAACTTATTAAAAAAAGGTCATTCCTTTTTGCTCACTATTCAGTTCGAAACTTGAAACTATACAATTATATAAACAATATTACAGTCTACTACATAATTATTTTGGCAACTTTGATGACAAAAAATCGCAAAGCATTCGCTGTAAGACACTTGCAGAGAAGAATGGGAGACTATTTCCATAGTTACCTTAATAAGGATGAGCTGGTCATCTTGGGGCAGGGTGTGGAATCCTGGCACTCGTTTGGCGAACTCCACAACCTGCTGCACTGCGGGAGTCAGCCTCAGGGCCATGTTGTGCCACAGCACAGCTCTGACGTCAGTCGCGCGATCTGTGGTCGACGACGCCGCTTCTTCTCCCCCGCTCGCTAGTATATGTTTAATAAGTAATTAATAATATCAAAAGTTACAGCTGAAATATGTTTGACGAATACAAAGATTTGTAAAAAATGATTGCAATGAAATTAAGTGCATAGGTATCACAAGGTTTTGGTAATAAAAGAAGATTGTTTACGAAATTTCAGGCCAGTGTATTAGTTTTAAAATAACTTTATGCCACTAAACAAATTGTACTATAAGTGTTATAAGTGTTCTGTTGTTTAACGGTAATCTTAGTTCTCATATTTTAGCTCTGAAGTTTCATAAGAATAGCAGAAGAATATATATTGAAACTAAATAATAGCAAACACTAAAGAACACTCTAGTTTTTAGTGTATTCACTGTTGACATGTATCACTAACACTTTGCCTAGCTTAGAGTCTGATAGTTCCTTAAAGACACATAATGTAAAAGTACCCACTAAAATTAATTATACACCAAAAAGTAAATATGTATTGTTTAGTGATGAAATTGGACAAGGAATGGGTCAGTTATTAACAAATTATATAGGCCAAGTCACTACAAATTTCTGTATGCCCGGCTTGAATTATAAGGAAATTGTAAGTAAAATAATTCAATCTAATTTTAATCCAGACACCACCATACTTATCTTTATTGGTGATAGAGGTAATTTAAACAAAAAGAAATTGATTGAACTCCTTACTGAGTTGTCCCACTTGACAGTTAATAATATTGTTTTATTTACACTTCCCTACTCAAATAGTTTGCCAAAGGAGGAAAATGACATACGATTTAGGCTTAACCTAACTCTGCACACTTTCTCCACAAATAATGCTAAATTTAGTTTGATAGACACTAATAACTATGTGTGCAATTATTTTTATTTGACGAAAGATAAGTACTATCTTTCTAAGTACTATAAGAGGCAATTAGCCATGTCTCTTTCTTATTATTTCGACATATTAGCCAAGAATCTGGCTATACAGCATATTGGTTCTATTGAGCCTGTTGACATTGTAAATAATTTAAATTAGATTGTAAGACAATAGAGGCAACCTCTTGCATATATTCATCCACTAATGCTGGCATGTCAAGTGACTTTTGTCAATCAGGTGTCAGTATAGTGGATCGAAATAAGAACTTTATCAACCTGGTGCACCAAAATATACAAGGAATGATTAATAAAGAATTAGAAGTTGAGCTATTTTTAAATTGTAATAATATAGACATTCTTTGTATTACCGAACATTGGTTAAAAAACCATCAATTAATATTTAATTTTAGTAATCACCAGGTTGGTAGCTCGTTTAGCAGGGAAAACGCCATTCATGGTGGCTCCTTAATCCTAGTAAATAATAAACTAAAATTTAAAGAACGTAAGGACATAGTGAGCCTCTCTGTTGAACGAACAATTGAGATAGCCTGTGTGGAATTAGAACGGTTCATTGTAATAAGTGTATATAGACCACCATCAGGCTTGTATGACTGTTTTGAGAGGGTGATGGATGAAGTGCTTTATAAAGTCAGCAATAATAAAAATAAATCTATTATCACATGTGGTGATTTTAATGTAAATTTACTAGAAAAATCAAGTTCCAGCACTAAAATTATCAATCTTTTTCAGTCCTACAATCTTGAAAACATATTCTTGGAGCCTACAAGAATTACATCCACTACAGCCACATGCTTAGATAATATTTACACTAATATCATTCCAAATTATAAGAGAATTATTAACTTACTGGACTCTGATCACTGTGGACAGCTTATTAGTATACATAGTGGAAAGAATAAAGTAGTTAAGAAGCATATCACAATTATTCCAAAAACATGTGGTCGCTTGGAGGCATTTAAAAATAAGATTAATAATAAATTACATTTACTATCCTATAACAGTAATCCTAATAAACTCTATAATGATTTTTTTAATATGTATTGTACAGAGTTTAATTCGACTTTTATACCCAGGAGGATCACAGTTGATGGAACTACATCCTTCAGCGAATGGGCTACTGTTGGTATCCATAAAAGTAGGAAGAGACTTTATGAGCTATACAATGAACGTACTTATATAACTACCCCGGAGTTTAATTCCTATGTCAAAAACTACTCCAAACTATTTAAGAGGGTTTGTTGTCTAGCAAAGTCTCGGTATATAAGCTCGAAAATTAGAAACAGTAGTAATGTAATTAAAATGACTTGGAATATTATTAATAGTGAAACAGGAAGGTCTGGTAGCCGAAACAGTGAATATAATCTTGTTATTGATGGAAAAATCATTAAATCAGACTTAGAAGTTGCCACAGCATTTGAAGACTTCTTTACAAGTATTCCTGTTTTAGCTACAAGGTCCTTGAATTCCTCACCCACTATTGCAGAGAGTTTACTTAAGAGAAATGTAAAAGCTAGCTGTATTGAATTTCACCTTAAGCATGTTAACAGTAGAGATATTGTTAAAACATTCAATACCTTAAATTTAAAAAAAACTGCAGATCTGTGGGGCAATTCTGTTGACGTTACCAAATCTATAATCCACATTGTAGCACCAACATTATCTTATATATTTAATCAATGTATTGATGGTGGTGAATTTCCTGATCTTATGAAAGATAGTAAGATTACACCTTTATTCAAATCGGGTAGCACTTCAGACCCCACAAATTTTAGACCTATATCAGTGCTACCAACATTCAGCAAAATTTTTGAAAAAATTATACTAGATCAGTTACAAAGTTTCTTTCACAAAAACAATTTAATAAATCATAAACAGTTTGGCTTTACCAAGGGTCGCTCAACAACCGATGCCGGTGTTGAACTTATAAGTCATATTTTTGATGCATGGGAAGAGTCGCGCGATGCTTTGGGTATCTTTTGCGATTTATCAAAAGCATTTGATTGCGTTCTTCATGAAACATTGATCAGGAAGTTACACCACTATGGTGTAAGGGACACTACTCTGAATCTTCTTATTTCGTACCTGGGTAATAGGATTCAGAGAGTGGACGTCAATGGAAAGAGATCTCCGGGGTCGGTGGTTACTATGGGAGTTCCGCAAGGCTCAATTCTTGGCCCTTTTTTATTTTTAATATACATTAATGACTTACCTTATATAATGGGGGACAATCAAGAGATAGTGTTGTTTGCAGATGACACTTCACTGCTATTTAAATTAAAACGCCAGCAAATGGCCACTGATGATGTAGACAGTACTATCTCTAAAGTGGTACACTGGTTCAATGCAAACAATTTACTTTTGAATGAAAAAAAAACTAAATGTATTAAGTTCACAACACCTAACGTTAGACAAGTAAAAACCAGTGTACACATTAACGGAACAGATTTGGATCTTGTAGAATCCACAGTGTTTCTAGGAATTACCTTAGACGCTAAGCTTCAGTGGGGCCCACATATAGAAAAATTGTCGAAAAAGCTCAGTTCTGCAGCTTATGCTGTAAAGAAAATCAGTAGTTTAACTGATGTAGAAACAGCTCGGTTAGTGTACTTTAGTTATTTTCATAGCGTGATGTCATACGGCATTCTACTGTGGGGGAATGCTGCTGACATCCAAACAATATTTGTGCTGCAGAAAAGGGCTATTCGGTCAATTTATGAATTAAGTCCCAAGTATTCGCTGAGGGATAAATTTAAGGAGATTGATATTATGACTGTTCCATCACAATACATTTATGAGAATTTGTTGTATGCACACAGGCGTATCAATCTTTTTAAAAAACGTTGTGATATTCATAATGTTAATACCAGGAATAAAAATAAATTTATTGTTCCTGCAACTAGGCTCCAAAAAATAAGTAAATCATTTAAATGTCAATGCATACGCTTGTACAACAAAATTCCAACACATTATCAAAAATTAAGTCTAAACAAATTTAAATCTATTATTAAACGGAGACTTTGTTCTCAAGGTTATTATACGTTGAAAGACTACATGGATGATAATAGTGCTTGGGATTGAATAGTTCTGATGAACCGGGCTATCAAAACATGTTTATGATTATTATTATATTCTTGACATTATATTTTTATCATTTATAATTTTGAAATTTGCACAATTATGATTTTATTATCTTGACATTTTATTATTTTAATTTATACACTTTTAACTGACATGCATGTAACTTTAGTTACAATAGTTTTATTTTATTTCAAAATTTATTTTAGATTTTGTAAAATTTCCTGTAAAATATGAGATTAATGTTGGCTTCGATGTTGCTTTGCGAAATGAAAAATGCATACCTACTGGTAGACATTTTGGCCAGGCAGTCTGGGCTTGTCATGCTCTCTCAAATGTCCTACTGATGGTGGCGTTGTGTGTCGGGTCCCTTTATTCCCTATATCATGGTTGAGTAGAGCGACGCTGATACACACGTCATGCTCGTGAACGGGTGCTGTCAGTTGGGGCTGGTCGGCTTATACATGTCATGGCATCCGGGTTTTATATTATAATTATTTTATTTAATTATTTTAGTGCTAGTGAATAACTCATGCGTTTCACATCAGACTGCATTATTCTCATATTAATATTAAAAACGAAAATTGTAAATATAACGAATTATTTAAAAGAGTATCTATGGAGTTTCTTGCCGGTTCTTCTCCATAAGACCTACTTTTTGGAACCGTGCAACTAGTGTTGACATTTCGAAAGAACCTGTAATATTGGTCTACTTGAAATAAAAATATTTGAATTTGAATTTGAATTTGAATTTAGGGTTTCATACCCAAGAGGTGCCAACGGAACCCTATAATTAAGCCTCCGCTGTCCGTCCGTTTGTCTGAAATTTTCACAGATGATGTATTTCTGTTGCCGCAAGTTATTGTATTTTTAGTATAGTTTGTTGTTAAACAAACTATACTAAAAATACAATAAAATAAGTATTTCAGCCCCGTGAAATACTGAGTCCCCACTCCCATACAACAAACGAGATATTTTTGCAATTATTTTGATCTGAGTTCGGAAAGAAGAATAGTCCCTTAGTGCGCGAGACCGACTCGCACGTGGCCGGTATTTTAAAGAACAAAGAGATTCATGATCGTTTTCGTCAACATAATATAATATAGAATATATCTGTACCTATCTATGAAACTTGTTATACAAAAGCAACATCCAAAATCATATTAATCCACAAACAATCCAACTCACTATTTCTCACTCTCCAAACAACCAGGTGATGCTGAAATTCTTAACATGCTTATTTGCAATATGATTTCAATACTATAGACGAAGTAACTGACTCCACATGACACACAAAGATAACACATCTACCCATAGTAATGTGCAGTAAATAATATACAATATTAACTTTACTTACAGATTCTTTCTCTAACCCACTTAACACAAATGAAGGAATATAATTGAAAATCCACACTCGGACGCTGCAATGGTGCTTATTTGAAATAGGTCGCACCAGTTTTAATTAAGTATTAAGTCTTAAAAAAATAAAATCCAATGGTCCAATGGTAAAGTGTATAAGTTCTTTGCAAAGAAACTACTCGAAGACTAGATGACATTTTTTTGACCAACTATCTGTTTTTTGTATACAAAAAACGGGCAAGTGTGAGTTGGACTCGCGCACGAAGGGTTCCGTATTATTTACCGGCTACCTGTCACCGTTACAAATTGAGGCGGTTGCCGCGGCCCCCCCTTTTACTAGCAACGCCACATCACTGTCAGTTCTTGAATAAGCTTAGTAGGTATATAAGTTTATAAGACATAGGCCTGGGTGCTATGCGTCGGAATATGGCTAAGAATTGAAATAAAACGTTGTGGCTTGGGTGGAATTTGTAATATTTTCTCTTAAAACGACGGATATTCAACATTCTCACTAAATATTAAATCACTCTCCTGTAATATTTCTACGCTAACTAAAACGCGGCTAACTGATCTGGAGTCGATGTCAGTTAGCCGCGTTTTAGTTAGCGGACGGCAGTATTGATGCCTCTTGTTCTTGCCCGAAAATACAAAAAGTGACACTGATTAAATACTTTGGGTATAATTATCGACAGAAGGCTGAACTTCTTTGAACATATCGAACTTATAAGCACAAGAGTTCGCAGTAATATTCAAAACTCTTCGATATGTGGCACAAAAAAGCTTATAAAATCTGTTTATTTCGCTCTCTGTTTATCGCAACTCACTTATTGCATTACCTTCTGGGGTGGTGCTTGTAAATCACATTTAAATAAAAATTGAAAGAGCGCAAAGCCCATACTAAAGGTTAGTTTAAGCTTGCCGTTTTACCACCCGACTTTTGACCTTTACAGTAACTGGAAATACTCACTGTCCGTCAACTTTTTGTCTTGTATGTATTACTAAATTACGATCCTGAAAAAGTTATAGACCGTCATCGTAAAGATAGAGTTTATACAAGCCTAGCTCGCCGTTTTTATTGTTACCAGAGGTCTAATCTCTATAGTAAATGAAATAGGGTTCTTTCAATATATCCATTTCCAAAAAGTGAATGTACATCTGTGGTCTCTCAGTGGTTGTTAAAACAGGACTATAGTTTTACAGAAAACCTGGTTCATTCAGTTGAATGTTTTTTGTAATTACCTACATACCCGGACACGTTCACACGTATACATACATTAGGGTGTCCCATGACATAAGGAAAATATATTTTTCGCGAAATAAAATACGCATGGGTATGCGTATTTTATTCAATCTCTAGGACCAAGAAACAAAAGTAAAAATGGTTGATAGTTTAACCAAAGAGGAAATAACATCTCTGACTTCATTACAGTAAAGTCCTTTTTCAATCGCCTTAAAATTGAAGACAGTTTTTTGCTTGAATGTCCTACTTTGTGGTCAAATAATACTTCATTTCAAGAAGCTAGAAAGAAGGTTTCAGCACTGAGGGTTAGAGAGGTAAACCACCTCCACTAACCATGTAGCCGAAAGAACGGTTAAGTTGATGCAAGACTTTCATGGACTAATCACAGTTGAGGAGAAACAAAAACGTTGTTTACAAGAACACCAGAAAATTTATCCTGACAGTAAAAAACAAACGAAAATTTGACAATTATATTATTAAAATATATACCTATATATCAATACTATCAGTAAATGAATATATAATATACTATTCAGGTGTATTGGTGTTTTATTTAAGTAATAAAAATTTAATTCTTAAATCCTCCTATAGTAAGTCAGTACCAATTTTCATGTCAAAAGTTTGGCATCAAGTCGGCACGGGTTATCATTGTCCAATCGCAGTAATATTTATTATTTGAGTCAATGAGGTCAAACGGAATAAAAATAGAGGGAATGCGTAAATGTTATATGCACCCACAATAGTACGCAAATTATTTTATCAATTGATCAGGTAAGCAAGTAAATAAATCGATAACTCTTTGGGTTAGTAGGTTAGTTCATTCAGGACAGTTAACTAGTAGCTAGTTTGAATATTTATACCTATCAGTAGTAGGACAGACGTTCTAAAATAGTTTTAAATTGTCAACGACTTACGTATGTACATTAAAATTTTATCTTTGGGTCAATGCATTACCATTAAAGTTTTCATTACTGATTATATTATGTATACTTATATATATAGGTGTATATTATATGTAATATATATATAAACTCTTTAATTTGATTTCATCTGTTATTGAAATAATTTCTCAATTCAAATAATTTATCTGTCATGTTGATTATATTTATTTACGTAATAGGTACAGTTGTTGTAAAGAAGGTTTTTATTTGTCCTTTATGGTGTAATGTTAATTTCTATATTGGACAAACAGTGAAAGAAAACATCCTAAGAGAACCTGCATGCCTGAGAGATTCTCTCGACGTCATGTGAAGTCTGACAACACTTACCAGGCTACCGCGGTGGACTATAGCCTAATCTCCAATGAGACCCAGACCAGTGAGACCCAATGGGACAAAATAACTGGGGTGATGAAGTAGAAGACTAGAAGACTTAAAATTATTGATTTCTTAAGACTATAAAAAGTTTGCTATTAAATAATGGGACAGCCGAAGGAGATCTATAAGCATTTAGTCTCAACAAAACCGTCAGTTCGGAATTCATATATTTATATGAGTTTTGTAAGGTGTAAACTTAAGGCATTTGTAGACTAAAATATGTATGTTATTTAAGAATTATACTAATTAATATTAAATAGAGGTAGTTTCTTAAAATTCCCAGAAGAAATCGATAGTGGTATTAAAATATCTTTGATTCTGTGGGCTACTTACAATGGGCCTTCTAAGGAAGCTCACTGTTACTCAGAGAGCGATGGAGAGGGCTATGTTAGGAGTTTCACTACGTGATCGAATCAGAAATGAGGAGATCCGTAGAAGAACCCGGGTCGCTGACATAGCCCGAAGAATCGCCAAACTCAAGTGGCAGTGGGCAGGGCACATTGCCCGAAGAACTGACGGCCGATGGGGCTTGAAGGTGAGTGGCCGACCACGTACTGGAAGACGCAGCGTGGGCAGGCACCCGGCAAGGTGGACTGACGACCTGGTGCAGGTCACTGGAATCCGCTGCATGCGGGCGGCGCATGACCGGTCGTCGTGGCCATCCTTCGGGGAGACCTATGTCCAGCAGTAGACGTCTAACGGTTGATGTGATGATTCTGTATGTGTGGAAATACCTCACCAAGACAACACAAACGGAGGTCCCCGGTTCTTTCCACAATTAAATCAGTATAATAAGTAGTTTTTATTTAAATGTCCTATACCGCGAAAGTATAAGAAATTATTGATTTCTTGTATTTCTTGACTAATTAGAAGTTTTAATTCATATTGTGGTTTATTGAATACCAACAGTATTTTGAAGGATTCCGGATAGTAAATAATATAACAATAAGACTAGTTCATAATGTCAGGATGAATTGCACAGAAATTCCATATTTTTTGCTGTCAGATAGGTTAACTAGAACTTACTAGGATAGGGGACTTACTTCAAGGTACTTCATAATTTAGTAAAAGTAAATACGTCGTGACTTGAAAACATGTTATCACCTAAATAGAATAGAAGAACACGAACCTTCGCCTTCGGATTCATCCATCCTCAAGATGATAGCGCGTTGTTGCAGAGTGGATTTGACTTCATCTGTGTAGGTGTTTGTGTGGCGATGCGCCGCGGTCAGGAGCTTCACCAGCTCCTTGACCATTTCCTGGCGCATGGTGGCTGACTCCATCTCTTCGAGGGTTTGAATCGGGTCGGCTGTGGCGGCGGTGGTGGCGGCGTGCTCGGCGGGGGCGGGCGGGCTGTCGGTCGCGGCGGGCTCTCGGGATCGCTTGGGGACTCGTCCGTATCTCACGGCTGGGGGAGGAACCCTCATTACAATTGTGCGCGCACTGGGATATGGGTCGGTGCATCTCACACGGCGCGGTGCACTCGAATGGACTCCATTCGACAATTGGAAAATAGGTGTGACAATTTGGAACTTTGAACATTTCACCGACGCGCCGATTGTTGTTTCCTGTTTTAATATTAATTGCAAATTTTTCCGATTCAATTGGCAATAGGTGTGGGAATGTAGGTAACGACAGCCGGCTAATTGGAGTCTGTTTGTATTGCTGCGATAACATGCCTGCTTAGATCGCATTGAATCTGGTTTCAATAGTTATGATAAAGATATGATTGCTTCTTTGGATTCTCAGGCCGAAACGGTATTATTGAGCTTTCTGGTTCCTTTTAGTAGCATCCGTTGAATATTTGTTGGATCTCTAGCGTCTAAGTGTGTGTGTGTGTGTGTGTGTATCTTTACGTCTATAGCCTAGCTAAGCTTTCGGGGAAATATATCTTATATATATATTCTGTTTGTCGCTGAACTCCTCCGACACAGACCGATTATTATAAAATTTTGTAGGTCTAATAATAGGTCATAGGCTATTTTTACACCCTTAGGTGATTGTGTTTTTTATGATTTGGCATTAAAAAATTAACTTATAACCCAAAATTTTCTCTTTTCTACCAGCAACCCCTATAATGTGGCAAAACAACATTTGCTGGGTCAGCTAGTAATATATAATAATAAATAATAATAAATAAATATTCCTGGACATTATGACACAGCGCCATCTAGATCCGAGCTAAGCAACAGCTTGTGTTACGGATACTAATTGGTTGATATACTACATATATACTTTTTTTTTGGAAATGCATACATATTATACAAAGATACATCCATGACTCGGACACAAATGTTGATGCTCATCACACAAACATTTGTCCCTACCGGGATTCGAACCCGGGATCCACAGCACAGAAGGCAGTGTCAACTACCGCTGGACTAATTCAGTCGTCCATACTATACGTAACATGCTTTCATAATTTTCACATCTAAAGTTCGAATGTTAAAGTTGTATTTATAAAATCATTATTCTAGCACGAGTACCTAACTTTATTTTGTTTCAGAAGTTTTGACTCATAAATTAATATGAGAACAGACTATAAATATTTTTGCATATCCTGTGTCACCAGATTTTGAGATATTTGGTGTAAAAAAACAATTTCGTCAAAAATATATGATCATCTTTCTTTGTCTTTATTCAGCGAAAATGAACATTATTATTATATTTAGGTACCCGACCAGAGAATCGAATCTAGACCTTATGTTTACAGACAATATTTATGCTACCAATTGGGGTAGAGATATATAATAATATACTAACATTAGCAAATGGCAATTTTGTCACTCTTCCACTATCCGTAACAGCTCATGTTTATGAGCCTGGAACTACTTTGAGATTATTAACCTGTCACGGTACAGCAGCATCCAACTCAATAAAATTTGGACTTAGAACAGTAGGAATTTCTTGGAAAAATCCAAAACTAATAATAAATAAATCCAAGTATACGATTAATTACAAAAGGAAAAGAGATTACAATGAAAAATTACAACTTTAACTTAAATTAGAACATATTTATAAAGTTACTCGTAGTTTGTACACTAAAATAAAAAAGAGATGTTTGTTTTTAATTTTCGAGAAGAAATATTTAAGTACATAAGATAGTACCATAATTAAGTAAATAAGTAAAGCTAGGTACTCACAGTCGCGGCTCATGCCAACGGCAAGGCACTTTTTGAACCTGCAGAACTGGCAGCGGTTCCTGTTTAATCTGATGACCAAACACTTGCCGTCTCGGAGGCAGCGGTACTCGATCTGCTTCTGGATGCTACGGCGGAAGAACCCCTGTCCAACACACAAATTTAATCATTACAATAGGACAAAAAATATTTAAAACTATATCTAAGACAAAACAAAACAAAAATAAAGATCATTTAAATTAAATTTAAAGCTTTATTTAAATCCGTCAATCTTTTCCAATATTATATAGCAGATAATGTAAATTTTTTTCACAAATTAAATTAGGAGATAATGATTATCAAAACTAATTTCATTTAATAATTTCTTATTCAAAATATGACTATCAAAAGGTACTGCGCGCAGTATAGCGTTAAAAGTTATTAGAATGAAAAAAAAACTGTTACATAAATAGAAAAAGGATACGTTATTAATTAAAAAAAATCTAATAAAAATTCACGGTTGGAAAATCACACGCACATTCAATTCAGCCTTTTGCAGTCCACTGCTGGGTATAGGGCTCTCCCAATCTGCGCCATAACACTACCTTACACCCACATTATCTAGCTATTTTATTTATAATTACTTTTTATTATATATAAAACGTTATAATCAGCAACAAACTCCGAGTTGTTAAAGTAATTCGGACATTAAAGTCAATATTTTTTAAAATAAAAATAATTATGAAAATAGAAACACTAAAAAAAACTATTCAAAACTACTACCAATTTTTCCGCTGTAAAATTAATAAAACTGTAAACTAGACACGATAAATGAAAATCTATTTGGAATATAAAGTCAGATTTCGCGGAAAAATCAAGCGTTATGGTTTTCAGCCGGAGCCGACGAGTTGTCCGTCAGCGAGCTTGGCCGAAAGCTTTATGACAGCGAGCAGAGCTCTGCGGGGCGGTAAGGCAGGTTCTGGGCGGCACAGCGGAGTAAATACTTATATAACTTATGAAATAGCGCTGCAATTTTCCATGACCAACAAATAACGTCACCCTTTTTTAGATTGTGTTGAAATCATTTTGGGTGGGTGGAACTCTTTCATATCCTATGTGTTGATATTTTCTTTGTGTTGACTAGATATGTCAATTAACGATTTTACAAACTGTCGGTCGGTCGGCCTGTGTCGCTGGAAAAATTCATACGTGGGCAGCACAACGAAAATAAGTGCATTCATATTTTTATTAACTTTATTATATTTTCAGTAGGATGTAAAAAAAATGTTGCTAGCAGGTAATTACCTGCTGAGTACAATTGTACTCAGTGAACGCGAATAATGTGGTATTAACCGTTAAATTTGTTGAAGTAGATGTTTTTAAAACCGAAAAACGCTAAAAATTTCACCTATGTCGTGGCTGCGTTCACACACAAATTAAATAACTATGAAAACTAATAAGAACCCGCGGCACGCGGCGCAAAGCCTTGCTCGAGCGCTACACCGACCGTGCGGTGGGTCATTTATATGACTCCTAGCTTTACTTAGCTAAGTCTTGCATTGCAGTGGGCTTAAGCTATCAGTCCTCTACGCTGAATATAATTATGAGTATTTTCGATTTTTTATACAACATTCCAGAGGGCCTGTAGGAAACTTGTAATTTTATTCAAATCGATCCAGCCATGTTTAATTTTAACGATACTAACATGCGGTTATTAATTTTTATACATAGATTTTATGACAAAATTAAAAAAATTGATGACTAGATTTGCGCAGTGGCTGAGTGATCGGCTTGTGCGTCACGGGTTGCAGGTTTGATGTCCGCTCGGAGCAAAGATTTGTATGGACAGGTAGTAGTCCTGGTCATGCCGTTTGTTTAAGTGAAAATTTGTGTTGGTAAACGCAACCACGACACAGTAGAAAATCCTAGAGTGGGACAAGGACTTACTTTTCAAAAGCAAAGGTTATTTACGTATATAAAACAATAATTACAAATTGTTGAACTGTGTTCGGAATTTAAAAATTCGAAAAAAAATTTTTTTTTTCGTATCACATCCATAAGAGAACGCAATCTCAGAATACGAACGAAGAGTCTGTCTCAGTGTCCGCTATCATCATCATCATTATCATCATCATATCAGCTAGATGACGTCCACGGCTGGGCATAAGCCTCCCCCAAAGATTTCCACGACGATCGGTCTTGGGCCACCTACATCCAGCGGATTCCAGTGGCCGCTATAAATAAAACAAATAGGTAAACCACGTGATCACTAGCTATTTTTCTTTAATTTCGCAACGGGCACGTTTCCAAGCATCCCATAATCACGTGAAATTACCCCTCTGTAACCTTAAGGGCAAAAGTTTGTTTTTGTATGTCAACACCTTGTTTTTAAACTAAACTTTAGGGGATTTTTTTCCGTGGAACAAATTTGAATAAACATTACGGAAGCTGAACTGTAACAAAGCTTATGTTTTTATATGAATTGTTTTTTAAATACCGTGATGTTGTTGTTACGAATGAATATTGTAAAGCCCTTCGCACCATGTTTTATAAAATAAATTATTTGATGTGACGTATTTTTTTCTTGAAGTATTTTTACCAAACAACATATTTGAGACTTTTTCCTACAAATGTGGCGATGAAGCTTACGGCCTGCATGGTGGTTAGCGGTTACTGTAGCCTATAGACGTCTGCAGCGAGCAGCAGCAGCGGCGGAGGTATCGCTCGCCTCAAACCTCCAGTAACCGTTTAGGTTTCCCTAAAATAGTGTGTTCAAGCATCAAATATCATATAAAGCTGTGATGATTAGTCCTGAGTTCGATCCCAGGGCACCAGAGAATTTTAGGTTACTTTTAAGTACGAGCGTATTAATCACAGGCTCAAGGAACGTTGAAGGAAAACATCACGCGGACATCTGCATGCCTGAAAGATTTTTCAATGGTATGTCAAGTCTGCCAACCCGCACTATACCCAAATGCGAGGAGTACCATGCCCAGCAGTGGGATAACAATTGAATTGAAGATGATTAAGGAGATGATCTAATATCTGATCCCTATTAAACAGGTTCTTATCAGTGTGGCAACTTTCCACATATGATACGATTTTTTAACGCGGCCTTAGTGTTTAAGTATTCGCAAGTATAAAAATATTTTATTATAATTCTCGTGGATTCGACCATTGAGTATTCAGTTCCATTGTCAGTACCTTTGTTAATTCTAATGAATATTTGAAGGCAGTCTATTCTGAGGTGACAGAGGTAGTATTAGAAATAGTCAGATATTATGTAGGTCATATTCTAGATCTTGTACCAGATAGCCTGCAAGCATCGACGACACCACCGTTCGCGAAGCGTGCATCGAACACTGAGGCGCCTGCGGCAGACGCGCCGTATTTACGATGTGATGTACCACCGATGTTTTAGAGCTCCACAGACGCATAATATTACGTTATTGGTAAACCAATATTTCGAATGGTCTCATCCTTAGTGGGTAGTACTGTAGTAGTGCTACCCAAATTGTACATATAGGATAGGTTATTTGATAATAAATACAGAGTGTGAACTATGCGTTATACTAACGCTGTTTTATTTACCAAAACTCGGTAAAATCATTAAGGAACACATGAAATGCCATCCCCGGCCCTCGGAGGCTAGCGGGGGCTAGCGACCACAAACAATGCAAATATTGAGACAAATGTTTGAATTAAGTAATTTAAAACATGAATAATTAGAACAGAAAATACATTTCCGACAATTACGCGAATACTAGATATTGAATCCCGACGTTTCAGTTTACAACATGCCTAAATGATATCAATGTATCGCGATAACATCCATAAAAAATATTCTAACATCAACGCAGTCACTTAAAAAAATTAATATGAGTTATTAAAATATACACATATAGGTAACACCGAATGCAACTCCCTACGAGGAACGAAACCACCCGCTTGCACTCTGAGTCCTAGCACTGAACACATATCAATCAATAGTAATAATAAATTGATTTACCCTTCACTGTCCCACTGCTGGATATGGAGGGAAGGAAGTGGTAGTCCCTCCATTGGAAAAGGAGGATCCTCCGGCCAGGCATAACACCTTGCCTGGTCGGAGGATCACGTCGGAGTCACCAATTTGCCTGATTGGTTATGGCAATAAAATAACGACACAAAGTGTTATAATGTCTGATTTATTTTGGGTACGATATGGCTTACATACTATACTGCGTGAATATTACAATCTTAACTTATCGGTGAACAGTGTGCTTAATCTACCTACGTGAAAATATACAGTCGATACGTGCAGGTATGTAGTCGCTACACTGGACATAAGTCTCCTATCAAACTGAGGGGGTAAGTCCAAAATGATTTATTCAAAGAAAATATTGTCATTATTTTAATTCGACGTATTTTTTCTGATAATTTTATCACATACTGTGGTACAAGCTCGTTTTATGCCTATGAGCGTCGCTCAGCTGACATTGCTGCATAATCAAAGTGATGCATGCAAACAATCTTTAACTTAGTTTTTGCGTAGGTACATATGTATCCGATTGAAGACTCGGCCCACGACTACTATTTCAATGACGTATAACTTTTTTTTATGAATGCAGCGATAAATAGGTTTTAAGTTTTTTATATGTTTTTGTGAAATATCCAAATTCATTCTAATATTATAAAATTCCAAAGTGTGTCTGTCTATCTGTCCGTCTGTTTAACCGCCGAACCAATTTAGATGAAATCTTGCACGGAGATAATCTGGAAATAATCCCTAAAAAGGGCCAAAAAGGGGGTTTGAAGTTGGCATGCGTAATCGAACATTTCTTAAAAGAAATAAACTTTATAAAAATGCGGTTGCCATTTTTTATTGTTGCTGAATGGTCTCAAAATATCTAGGAGGTTAGAGGATTAACATATTTTTATAGCGGCCATAATGAATTCTCATGATTTAAATAAATATAACTAAAATATACTCTTGTATATGAATATAAACTATGAGGCCTGTAATTTCTGTGAGTTAAACAAAGACGTAGGTAGAGTTACTTCTGTGTAACTAATTTCATTTTCTTGTGTAAGTGAGCGATACGCGTTGGTAACTAATGGATAATAGCCCGGATAGTGGCCTACTGCCATTATCCGGGCGACTGAGAATTAATCCCTCTCAAATGAGAGGAGATCCGTGCCCAGCAGTGGGACGATAATGGGTTGATGATGATGATGATTATCGACGCAAATTCCGTCGCGCTGCTGGGCGCAGGTCTTCTCATTTTTGAGAGCGATTATTTATTTATTATTATTTTAAATAGATGACGGTTATAGTCTACCACGCTTCTTTAGTTGGCAGAAATCACAAGATCCGTTTTCTTTACGAGTTTTCTTTCACCATTTGAGCAAGTGATAAACTATTACACCTTTTATAATAATAATGTTGCATATATTATAAATGTTTTATAAATTTACATTTATCAATTAGGTAGTTTCATTCGTACAAGAGCTAATAATGCTTTGTGAAAGAAAAATAATAATAATAATATGCCCCGGACATTATGACACAGCGCCATCTAGTTCCGTGGTAAGCAGCGAGGCTAGTGTTACAGATACTAGAAGGTGATATATACTACATACCAGGCCACTCAGAAAGTTTTGCGACAAAAAGTTTTTATGTATAAGACACTGGCCACTTATAATTATTTTAAAAACTTCGATTATTTAAAAGTAAAAATACCACTGTTCGATTTTAAAATTTCCCTCCGCATTTTTTTATAGCCAATTCAAATTTTCTTGTCCCATAAAATACGGATCTGCATCGAGAACATTTTCGTGCAATGATTTTTTATGATTCAAATGTGGCTAAACTTAATGAGTCATTTGATCGACATCGAATTACTTTTATGGATGAAGGACCTTCAAAAGCAACCATCTACCGCTGATATAGCGAGTTCAAACGCGGTCGTCTTACTTTGGCGGATGAACAAAGGAGTGGTCGTCCTACGACGGCTGTCACCGAAGGAAGTGTCAGTCAAAAAAATAATTCAATAAAACATACGAATTCCGTACGAAGATATTCAGCATACTCTGCTGATTGGTTCAGGAAGTGTAAACAAGATTTTGCACGAGCACCTTCGCGTAAGGAGGATAGTTTCCCGCTGGGTACAGCACAACCTCACCGAAGCTCAGAAGCAGGCCCGTATGGATTGGTGCCGTGATATGATACAAACATTTGATGCAGGCTCGTCACGGCGCGTTTACGACATTGTGACAGGTGATGAATTCTGGATTGAATAATATGATCCAGAAACAAAGCGTCAGCTTTGATATTCTTATTAAAATGTTTTCTGCAATCTAATAGGATTGTACATACATACCTACATAGGTACAAGACGACAATTAAACGTTATCGTCAATGGATGTTCCATTGATGATAACGTTTAATTATTTTAAATGGATCTATGTAATTTTCATACATTACGTAATAAGACCTTAAGGTAAAACCTCTTGAAATGGGTCAAGGTATAACTCTAAGTTTAAGTGCACTTTGTCGGCTTTACTTCTTGTAACTACGTAAGGGAGGAAAAAATAATTTTCTACAGCTTTTAATTTCATGGCACCATTATACGTTTATTTTTTATGTACCTGTGAATAAGTCGTTAGTTTGTATGGTTTTGGGAGAGGTTTGATTATGTTTAATTTTGAGAGATCTGCGTCGCTGGTCTTGTGTCGTAAGCGTGGCTGTTGAGCGTTAGGGCACTCATTAAATTTCCTGACCTAAAATTTATCATCAAAATAGGTATATTTTGATGATACATTTCTCTGGAGCAGTTCGGACTTTGGTTTTCTGTGATTATTTTGTAGCCTGCAAGTGACCGCAAGACACTACGAAGGTTGTGTAATAGGTAAGAATATTGGTAATAGCTCACAACATTGACTTTAAAAGATGAAGTCTCTGCCACGGCTCAGTGTGGGGTCATGAGATTATGCAAAGATGTTACAGTATTGTTAGATGCACACGATACATAAATTCCAGGTCGTTCTTTGCCCTCTGGTTGCCCTATATTGTGACGTAAACTCGCGCTTACAACTCGCCACCCTGCCGTTAACCTCTATATATATAATTCAAAGCCCTTGTTTGAATTTACAGTTTTACCAGCCAGCAGCTTCATCTAGGTGCGATAAATGTGGCGTCGCCGTCGCTTCACATACACAAAACATCGACTTTTCCCAACTTTTGTTATATAAAATAATTCTATATAGATAGGTACACTTTTTAGGGTTCCGTAACCAAATGGCAAAAAACGGAACCTTTATACATACGTCATGTCTGTCTGTCCGTCCGTATGTCACAGGCACTATTTTCCGAAACTATAAGAACTATACTGTTGAAACTTGGTAAGTAGATGTATTCTGTGAACCGCATTAAGATTTTCACACAAAAATAGAAAAACCAATAAATTTTGGGGATTATCCATAGAACAATGATACTCGTGTATACGTGTGGGGTATCTATGGATAGTTCTTCAAAGATGATAGAGAAGTTTCTAATATCATTTTTTTCTAAACTGAATAGTTTGCGCGAGAGATACTTCCAAAGTGGTAAAATGTGTGAAGCCCCCACCCCTGTAACTTCTAAAATAAGACAAAAAAAAATAAGGTGTACATTACCATAAAAACTTCCACCGAAAATTGGTTTTAACGAGATCGAGTAAGTAGTTTTTTTTAATAAGTCCTAAATCGAAAATCGCTATTTACCTTTCATTCAACGGTGTACCTACTGTTGTGTGCGATTCCAACTCGCACTTGGCCGGTTTTTACCTTTGGGGCGAAAATTCCAAAAACGACGTAACGTATTGTAATATTTCTTTCAAGATCCTGAAGGGTTTCTAAACGTTCAACCCCTACCCCCATAGAAGTCACCCTTTTACAATGAGCCTGTTCATAACACTTACTCTTATTGTAACCCAAACCTCCATTTTTATAAGCTTACGTCATAATCTAGTCAAAATTTCAAGATTTTAATTTCATTTTACGTTAATAACATACAAAAAAAAGCTTACCTATTAAATAATTGTGATCCACTGCCACTCACACAAGCCATTCACACAAGCCACTCTTCCAGCAACAAGCAGCTTCAAATCCCTATTTGCAATTACAACATAAAGTTACCATAATTTTCTGATTATTATTGATTGATGAGATTTGTTATTTATAAGTATAAATAAATATAAATATTTCCGGAGATTATTAAACAGCGCCATCTAGTTCTGTGGTAAGCAAAGAGGCTTGTGTTACGGATACTAGATTGTTGATATACTACATATATACTTTTTTTTTGTAAATACATACATATTATACATTGTTGATGTTGATGCTCATCACACAATGAAAGATAGAATCACCAAAAATAATGATTTTCCGGAATGAAATAGAATTCAAGGGTTTTGAAACTGAATTTATTTTCTCGTTTTAAGGTGAGATTGACTACAAAATACAGCAAACCGCCATGATAAGTCGAACTCCAATCAGGACGAATTATGTCATTTCTATGGAAACACCTACCTATTAAACTATTGATTTTATTTTCCTTTTTTTCCCTTTAGGGATAAGGCAAAGGAATCTAGTCCATATAGCCAAGTCTTCAGTATGTTTGTTATTTATTTATGATGGATGATAATGTTTGATGTTTTCATGAATCAATGGTTTATGGAGTATGACGGATGATATATGATTCTTTTTCCTAGTTTCAGTAAAGAAGTTCTTTACTTGTGTGTCTGTGTTTTCGGTGAGAACATCCGTTGTCTTTTTACTTTATTTTGTACACTTTGGGTCTATCAGATAGCGGTGAGTCAGCGACCGCATTGACTTAAATTAAAGCTTAAGGAGCTTAATTTACTCCTTATAACATTAGCTATCTGCGAGTGAAAGTCCAGCCGTTTTAAAGATAAGCCGGAACAAACAGGCAGACAAAAGCTTTAATAATGTTTTTTTTTGGTGTAGAGTATGCATATGAAAGTATATAATAGGTATACTAGTATAATAGATAGCTGTTACCCGCGACTTCGTTCGCGTGAAATTTAACGAAAAATTTAATGTTCATATTCATGCATTGGTCAGCTCCCGCGTTTTTAAGTCATACGGAACTCTAATTCGTTTCTTGTTCTTAAATTAAAGTAGCCTAAGTAGTAACTTAGGCTACTAGTAAGGAGTACCTTATAACGATGGTGAAAGTCCCCACAAAATCAATCCAGCTGTTGCAATTAGAACGAACGAAGAGAGAGACAGACAAACATTTTAGAAATTATTTTTTTTGTGTAATTACCGTATACAATGTGGAGATGACAATATGACTTTAAATGAAAACACTGGCAATACTGGTTTATAGAAACATTTGTAAACTATCAAATAAATCCGAACATGGAAATTAAAAAAAAAAAAATTTTCTTACAAACTAAATAGCTTAAAACTGCAAACAAAATAAAACACCATTTATAAAAATGGTACACTGACCTGCGATAAGAATGGCAACGCAGCTTGGTTTCATTCATGTTAAAGCTGTGGCCGACGCAGCGACGTAATGTTTGGCGCCATTATTCTTATTGTTATTAATGCTCAATTACACAAATCAAATCACAGAATATTAACCAAATAGTCGGGCATCATTCACCCGCGAGTTATTCACTGATCAATTTATTATTCACAATCACTTTTCGATCACATAATTATGTCGCCAGTCATTAAATTTTTTTATTTTCAATATGTCCGCCGTGTTCTTGAATACACAAACTACACCGACGTATAATGTTATTTCTCACTCTTGATAATAGGTCACCATTAGCAGCCATTTCTTTCAATTTATTAAAAGATATTATTATTCTATTTTTTAATTCCTCAACGGTAGTAACTTCTGTTGAGTATACCTCATTCTTTATGTGACCCCACAGAAAGAAATCCAGGGGCGTGAGATCTGGTGACCTCGCTGGCCACCGCACTGGTCCAAAACGGCCAATCCACTGCTGTCCGAACATTTGAGTCAAACGCTCTCTTGCAGACACCACTGAATGAGCTGGTGCTCCATCTAACTGGTACCACATCTGCCTGTACACGTCCAGCGAAAGTTCGTCCGTGTACTCGGAAACGGATCCGTCGAGGAGTTCAATGAACTTTACAGCATTTAAATTGCCATCAATAAATACCGGACCAATAATAGTATTTCTGTGTATGCCAGCCCACACATTGACCGCAAATCTGTACTGGTGTGAAGACTCCCGTACTAGATGCGGATTCACGCGGCTCCAGTACCGAAGGTTCTGTCGGTTCCATAAACCATTCCTTGTGAATGTACTCTCGTCAGTCCACAGCACATTGTACAGGAAGTCAGGATTCTCGAGATGTTTGGTTTCCAACCAGCGACAGAAAGTTTCTCTTATTGGCTTATCTCTCGGTAACAATGCTTGTACTTTCTTGTACTTATAAGGTCTGCGTTTGTCACGTTTCAAAACTTTTTGAATAGTTTTGTGATTTACACGAAAATGTCGACCTGCATTACGCAGACTGGACGTCGGATTACGATCATAATAATTAATAACTCTTTCGTCTGAAATCACATTTGCACGTGGAGGAGCACCATCTACGTGCGGGATCAAAGATTGATTTTCCCGTATCCTCTGGACAGCTTGTACAATAGTGCGCCCGTGGGTCGGACACATACGCGTGTTCCCATACCTCTCACGGTATGTCCGTACAGCTAAAGCGGCATTACCGTGACACTCCCCATAAATTAAAATCATATCAGTGTACTCCGAAGCGGTATAATTGTAACGAGGCATGATTATTTAATAATAAAACCTTGAAACACCAAGTATTAAGCGTCTAATTTCGCAAAGTTCACTTAGCTATTTAACTAAGTACCTATAATACGTTTATGTGTCCTGTCACTATTAAAACAAAGCGTCAAATTTCGCACAACACAACACAACACAACAACAAAGATACGATAACACTCGCGCGGCGACTTCAAACGGGCGCGGGCGCATCCGAAATTCCAGAGAAAATAAAATGCGTCACAGGCAGTAAGGACGTCCGGTGACACACTGACCGCGTAACCTAGACACGTCGACAAGTAAGCAAAGAGGAAACAAGCAAACTTACCTATCTCTTTCGCACATACATATTTTGCGATTGACATGCGTATGCATTTTTTCTTATCTAGCTGTGATGACACGCTTTATGACTCTTATGGCTCGGGCATAAAGTATAATTTGCATTGAGAAAATAAATTTGATAGAAAAGGCGTAGGTTTTTAAAGTGGCGAGCTGGCAACGTAAGTCGTTAACCTGTCGCGTGCTCTCCTGTTTACAAAACATCATGTCGAAAATACTTAAAATGAAAAATAATGTCCTGTGGCTAAACTACTGGATATATTCATTTGATTTTTTGTGTGACGGTTGGGAATATCATGACTTATACGAAGTTTCATTTATGATCATATTGTCCTCCCCACATTGTATATATATGAAATTACAAACAGAAATTCTAATTTCAAGGAGTATAACATATTTGCATTGCATCAAGCTTTTAAATCAAGCTTAAATTAAAGTAGCCTAAGTAGTAACTTAGGCTACTAGTAAGGAGTACCTTATAACGATGGTGAAAGTCCCCACAAAATCAGTCCAGCTGTTGCAGCAATTAGAACGAACGAAGAGAGAGACAGACAAACATTTTAGAAATTATTTTTTTTGTGTAATTACCGTATATATATATGAAATTACAAACAGAAATTCTAATTTTAAGGAGTATAAAATATTTGCATTGCATCAAGCTTTTATGTGAGTTCAACCTGTGTCTAAATAAAAAGTAATTTTAATCAAAAGCACTAAGCAGTATTTATATCACCTCCAAGATAATTCTCTATCTCTTTTTAATCCCGTCAGGGATTGAATTTCGATAAAATGCGAAATACGTCTTCCATCAATTCTGTTAAATAATGTTTATGCAAAATTGAAGTAGATTGGACCAAGGAATCACGTTGTCTCGTACAAACTTGGTATCCCTAACCCCCCCCCTCCCTTATGGGCAAAATTTCGGAAAATTCTTTCTTATTGGATACCTACGTCATACAAAGAACTTCAAAAACAGCAAAGTTACATCCTAACCTTACACCCCCGTTTTACCCCCTTAGGGGGTGAATTTTCAAAATTCCTTTCTTAGTGCTCTCCTACGTTATAAAAGGAATCCAAGCATCCAATGCAAAATTTCAAGTTTCTAACCCTTATAGTTTAGGCCCTGCGTGGATATGTCAGTCAGTGAGTCAGTCAGTCAGTCAGTCAGTCAGTCAGTCATTCAGTCAGTCAGCTTCTCCTTTTATATATATAGATATATGTGCATTTAATGAAAATCTATTAATAGGAAATTATAAACAGACACTACATTTTTAATTTGTATGATATATACAATGTGGGGAGGACAATATGATCATAAATGAAACTTCGTATAAGTCATGATATTCCCAACCGTCACACAAAAAATCAAATGAATATATCCAGTAGTTTAGCCACAGGACATTATTTTTCATTTTAAGTATTTTCGACATGATGTTTTGTAAACAGGAGAGCACGCGACAGGTTAACGACTTACGTTGCCAGCTCGCCACTTTAAAAACCTACGCCTTTTCTATCAAATTTATTTTCTCAATGCAAATTATACTTTATGCCCGAGCCATAAGAGTCATAAAGCGTGTCATCACAGCTAGATAAGAAAATATGTATGTGCGAAAGAGATAGGTAAGTTTGCTTGTTTCCTCTTTGCTTACTTGTCGACGTGTCTAGGTTACGCGGTCAGTGTGTCACCGGACGTCCTTACTGCCTGTGACGCATTTTATTTTCTCTGGAATTTCGGATGCGCCCGCGCCCGTTTGAAGTCGCCGCGCGAGTGTTATCGTATCTTTGTTGTTGTGTTGTGTTGTGTTGTGCGAAATTTGACGCTTTGTTTTAATAGTGACAGGACACATAAACGTATTATAGGTACTTAGTTAAATAGCTAAGTGAACTTTGCGAAATTAGACGCTTAATACTTGGTGTTTCAAGGTTTTATTATTAAATAATCATGCCTCGTTACAATTATACCGCTTCGGAGTACACTGATATGATTTTAATTTATGGGGAGTGTCACGGTAATGCCGCTTTAGCTGTACGGACATACCGTGAGACCTATTATCAAGAGTGAGAAATAACATTATACGTCGGTGTAGTTTGTGTATTCAAGAACACGGCGGACATATTGAAAATAAAAAAATTTAATGACTGGCGACATAATTATGTGATCGAAAAGTGATTGTGAATAATAAATTGATCAGTGAATAACTCGCGGGTGAATGATGCCCGACTATTTGGTTAATATTCTGTGATTTGATTTGTGTAATTGAGCATTAATAACAATAAGAATAATGGCGCCAAACATTACGTCGCTGCGTCGGCCACAGCTTTAACATGAATGAAACCAAGCTGCGTTGCCATTCTTATCGCAGGTCAGTGTACCATTTTTATAAATGGTGTTTTATTTTGTTTGCAGTTTTAAGCTATTTAGTTTGTAAGAAAATTTTTTTTTTTTTAATTTCCATGTTCGGATTTATTTGATAGTTTACAAATGTTTCTATAAACCAGTATTGCCAGTGTTTTCATTTAAAGTCATATTGTCATCTCCACATTGTATATAGTTTTATTTGATTGAGAGTTCTTTGCCAATTACAAAGAGTATTTGCATTGCACCAAACGAGTTCAACTTTTCTTGAATAAAATTGGAATAAATTTTCAAACATGTGTAATAAAAACGAATTTCTAATCTAAAGAACTAAGGAGTATTGATATCAACTTCGAAGCAAATCATCCCCAAAATAAGTTTCTATCAATTTTTAAGCCGATTAGGGGATGAATTTCAATAAAATATGAAACACGTCTTCCATCAATTCTGTTAAATATTGTTCATGCAAAATTTGAACTAGATTAAACTAAGGAATCACGTTGCCCCATACAAACTATGTCCACCCTTTTTCCCTCTTAGGGTTAGAACTTATTGGATGCCTACGTCATACAAAGAACACTCCTTCCAAGTTACAGGTCTCTACGTTCAGTGGTTTAGGTTGTGCGTTGATCCTACAGTCATTCAGGACAAAGGATCTTATATATATAGCTATAGAAATAGCTGATGATGTGTTACTATACATATATTAGTTGATTGGGCTTCTGTCAGCTGATCCCTCGACATGGCACTTTGTTGAGCCGGGAGTAGTCGCTACGTGTGCTAATAACGAAGTGGCCCCCTACCTTACATCCTTCGCAGGATGTCACGCCGTAGTGGTATCCAGAAGCCTTGTCGCCGCAGACCTTACAAGGGGTGGCAGCCTTGCCACCCGCGCCGCCCGAACTCGTGTATTGTTGATCTGGGGACAAAGGACCATTTTATTTTCTATGATCATTATCAAGGGAGTAGCCAGTTTTCTATATGAGGGTGGGCAGATAAAGTGGACTACTTATACAGTTTACCAGCTGACCGCTTTCTAGGGGGAGGGGGTGGGGGTGAAGCTGCCCCCCCCCCCCTGGCCGTACCTCGCTACGCCCATGGTTTAGATATTGTCGTAGTAAAATTATGTAGGATTTCTATAAACTTAAGACAGATTCGCTTGGTTAGTGGACCTCTCTAGTTACCTCTCTAATAGTCGACCTAGAGAGATTATTCACTAAAATTGAGCTGCCCGACTGGAGAAGACCGCAGTGATTCAAGAATAGTCTACGAGTGAGTAACTTTGCCAGAACTCGTTAGGGGAGTACTATTCAGATAGCATGGGAATTCCATTTGCTGGCAGATTTGTAACTCCCTTTTTTAAGAATCCTAAAGCGCGATTTGTGATAGTTTATTAAATGGTAATGGTTCTTCACGATACAGATGTTTTTCTCGCCGTTTGTGCATGTGTTAATTTATAAAAAATAATTATAATCCCACATTCCCTATATTCTCTTATATCTATAAATTGATGAAAAGGATACCTAAATATCAATGAAAATCAAGACTTATAAATTAATATTATATATTATTTTTTGTTCTTTTATTTATATTAAAATTCAAGTAAGATTCAATGTTCCTAGTCCTAGTCTGAGAGGGGCAAGCCAAGAGTCCATAGCACAGGGAATCCTAGTTTGGGCTCCTCACTCCCACCAATTTATGGAGACAATTTTATTAGAATTAAGTAGATAAGATTATAATAATATGTAGGAACTTTCTTAACATTTAACTGTATATTTTTTGTGGGATTAAAATAAAAACTATTATTATTAATATGAAAACGGTTTATTCATGGCATTTGACGACCTATAATAAGACCGACCTGAAAAGAGGTTAGAACCAAAAGTTTATATTACAGTCATATATGTCAGCGTTCATCCTGACATTCTCTCCTGAACGCAGACCTATTATTCTACTGAAACATTCATGTTTTGGCCTAGGTAGACCTTTGGTCAACATATCAGTAGCCATGCCTTGACTTCTTTTGTAATGATTGTAATGATTGTTTATTTCTGCAAATAGATCTTTTTAAAGACACTTTTACAAGTCATGTGATTTTTTTTTAAATATCTAGTTGGCATCGGCATTTCCTAACTGACGACCTCTGAGAAGAAATGCCGAAACAAACTCAGAGAATCATGGTCTCTTTTAAAGTCCAAACATTTGTGTTTATAGTATGTGAGCCTGACTATGTAGGGTAAAGTCTGAGATGGCCTTTTGAAGAAAGCACCAGTGCAGTTTTGAGTTGACCTGTCCATACTGACAGCACGCATACGTCAGCCATCGTGTAGCTCAACCAACATTGAGGGAGCTCAACGACCCGACGCACGTCAATGCAAGATCAGTAGGACATTTGTGTAGGTCAATTTAAAATCCCAAAGCCGCCAGACATTAAAAGTTTATAAGTGTGTTTATCTAGGTACCTACAAAGTGCTCACATTCACATAATTATGTATAAAATTACAATAATGTATATTGAACATAACAATCAAAATAATATCATTATATAAAGTTAATGTAAAAAATAATAATATTTAAAATTGATATATAGAATTCATGTCAAAGATAAAATGAATAATGTCACAAAAAAAAATTGAGATCTATGTATAAAAATCATGTCAAAAATGTAAAATATAAAATTATGTCAAAAGAAAAAAAAAATATAAAAGTTAACCTCAATGTATGAGAATGATATATATAAAATATGTCCAAATTATAATAAATAACATAATAAATGGTTTGATAGCCCGGTTCATTAGAACTATTCAATCCCAAGCAGTTTTATCATCCATGTAATCTTTTAATGTATAGTAGCCTGTAGCACAAAGTTTCTGTTTAATAAAGGATTTAAATCTGCTGAGACTTAATGTTTGTATATGGGTTGGGATTTTATTATACAATCGTATGCATTGACATTTAAACGATTTACTTATCTTCTGGAGCCTAGTTGCAGGAACAATAAATTTATTCTTATTCCTGGTATTAATATTATGGATATCACATCACTTTTCAAAAAGATTGATGTTCTTGTGAGCATATAATAGATTTTCGTAAATATACTGCGATGTAATTTACCAAAACTTGTTTAGCAGCAATCCTTTCTCTAATAAAGTGATAGCGGACATCAATGTGTTTGCTCCGAGGTTGGTAATTTTCATTTGCTGAAATTCTTATAGCGCATTGATTATTTATCAAAGTGAATGATAAATGGGAGTAGCTGACAATTCTGGTCAGAAGTTTTCTTCTAATTGTTTCAGCCAAGGTGCTTCATGTATGGCAGTAGCCAGAGACATATATTCAGCCTCTTTGTTGTTTTCTTGAACACCAACTTATGGCAGCACCCTGAAAAATAAAAAGGTACCCTGTGCAAGACCTTCGATCTTCAGCATGACTGGCCCAATCAGCATCATAAACCAAACAGCCTTTAATGTTACCATCTAAATTACCATCATATGTCAATTTATAGTTGATAGTGGCTTTTAAATATCTCAAGACTCTCTTAAGTGAAGTCCAATGCTCTACAGTAGGTTGGCCATTATACCTACTTAATGAATTAACAATGTATGCTATATCTGGTCTTGTACCTTGTAACAAGTGTAATAAGCATCCAATGGCTTCTTGATACGGTATATTTTTTAATATTTCTTCTTCAATTTTAGCCTTCTTTAGCTGAATATTTGGATCACATGGAGTCCAGATCGGTTTGCAATTGCTCATACCAAAACGATCAAGTATTTTATTTATTACTGTCCCACTGTTGGGCATTAGTATCCTCTCATTTTTGTATGCCCTAATGAATACCACAAACAATGCTCGATAAATAACATCGATCGATATTACTATATCCATGTAATATGATTGAATTTGTTAGCGTTGATTATCTGGTATATGGTTGAAGCTATTAGTGGAGGACGAACTTAGCGACCACGGTTCGAATAGCAGTCATGCGGAAATCCTACTAATATTATAAACGTGAAAGTTTGTATGGATGTATGTGTGGATATGTGGCGACCACGTACTGGAAGACGCAGCGTGGGCAGGCCCCCGGCAAGGTGGACCGACGACCTGGTGAAGGTCGCTGGAATCCGCTGGATGCGAGCGGCGCAGGACCGGTCCTATGTCCAGCAGTGGATGTTTAACGGTTGATATGATGATGATGATGTGTGGATATTTGTTACAATTTCACGCAAAACCCACTTAACGGTTTTGGATGGACGTTGGTATATACATTTTTACCTATTTACCATGCGGCCAATCCGCGAGTGAAAGCTAGTATAAAATCTATATGAATATATTAATACGTGAAGCAAAAATTTTGTACCCCGTTTTACGAAAATTTCGCGATCGCGTATGAAATTTCCCGCACTTATAATTTATATTGAGAGGAGTGCACAAAACTAATATTTTTTTTATTTAAATTTATTTAATAAAAGTATAATTATGGTTAAATTTCGACCTCTGGGTGACCACTAATAAACCTGCAGTAAAATAAATTGAAGCGTTATTTGAATAATTTTTCTTTCGTTTTACATAGGCTGGTTACATTACTGTCGAATGGAGTGATATGGCGCACGGTTAGTGCAGTGGTCGTAAGACAGGAGCCTCGTGTCCCGAGTTCGATCCGGAATGACGCGACGGGACAATCATAACTACATACATATGTAAGGCCTACAGGTATTAGTTCCGGGTTTTCTAGTTTGTGTTTGTAAACCCATCAATGACAACATTTCTACTGTGCGGCAACGTATAATAAAAAATTATAATTAAAAAAAAAAGAACATACTTTAACTATATATATATTTTTTTTTATTTCATTTGAAACCTTTCTTAATGCACAGTTCTAAGAAGATGATCTTACGCAGAAGGAAGGCCAAGGAACTAGAAGACAGTTTTCACTACAGTGCAATATTCTTGTAATAAGTATGCGAGGTCAATTTAGGTCGAAGTAATTATTAATAAATGATAAGTTATGTAAAATTCTTTAGACATTAACATGTACAGTGAACTCAGATTTACAATTAAATTATTGAATTATGTTGTGAATAAAATACCGATAATTTGTCCCTGACTGAAATCATGTCCCAAATTGTTTCCGCAGTAATTTCTAATATTCCATTAAATCAGATTCATTAGATTATACAAAATAATTGCACTTCCTTTTTTTGAGATTTTTCTAATGATACGATAATAATATGAGTACGTTTACATATACAAATTTTCACTTACAAAATCCTCTAGACTAAGCACAAGTTTTACCTACATGTAGATTGAAATACTTGCTACGTGCGAGGATCAATCCCGCAACCCGTGAGCTCCTGCGCCAATCGAGTCAACTTGGCACATAGTAATATTTAACGCATATAACACATTGAGCTTCAAATACGAATGTAAGCTACTGCGTAAATGTGCTGTGGGTGTCGTAAGAGGTGAATCAGGAATATACCAGAGGGGGGCAGCAGCGCCCTCCGCCAAGCCAAGCGTGCCGATTCCGTCAAACTACACAATCGTTTTGATTGCTTAGGGAGTGATGTTGACGATATCAACGACAGATTTTGTGGAAGCTGCCCATGCAGTCGGCTCAAACCACCTTAGACCCCGACGCACTGATAGGACCAAAAATATTTCTGACATGACTCTGCAGCTCATGGAGGATAGACGCAGGATGATACCGCTGTCTCTAGTTGATCTAACTTAGTACCAGTGAGTTAATATGCATATATTAAAGTTTCTGACACGCGATCTGACTGTAGGCTAAAGCCAGGTGACGAAGTTAAAGACAGACAACGATAGAATCGGGGCATCCAATCCTGAACTGTTGAGAAAAATCGATTGGTTCTACGGGCAGCTATACACGTCAACATATGAACCCGTTGCAAATCTAGTGTATGATCAAAGAGATATCCCGATTATGTTTCATCATCATCATCATCATCATCAACCCATTAATGTCCCACTGCTGGGCACGGGTCTCCTCTCAATTGAGAGGGATTAGGCTATAGTCTACCACGCTATGTTTACCTGGGACAAAATTTCCGGTTAGGCAGGTCTAACCCAGAGAAAGAGTTCAAAAAGCTACGGTAAATCTTTTCTTCCCAAGTATTGCGGTTTGCAGTGACTATTCACTGCAATACTTGGGAAATGATAGTTTTCGACTAGTGAGTGTTTCCAGTGATGACTTACGGTGCCTAAACGTGGCCCTCTCTGAGCGACAGTGAGCTTGCTAATAGGCCCATTGTAGCAAGCTCACTGTCGCTCAGAGAGCGATGGAGAGGACTATTTTAGATTTTTAAGAATTTCACTACGTGATCGAATCAGAAATGAGGAGATCTATAGAAGAACTCGAGCTACTACTAAACTCATGTGGCGATGGGCAGGGCACATCGCTAGAAAAACGGCAGGCCGATGGGGCCTGAAGGTTCTAGAGTCGCGACCATGTACTGATAGACGCAGCGTAAGGTTTGCTGGAAGCCGCTTAAAGCGGCTGGTACAGGATCGGTTGTTGTGGTGATCCTTGGAGGAGACCTATGTCCAGCAGTCTACGTCTTACGGTTGATATGATGATAATTGACTACGTAAATTAAAAGAAACATTCAGGGATATTTTTGTCAATAAAATTCAATGTAGAAGCAAATAACAATTTCCGAACAAATCCCGCGCTGAAAAATCAAATAAGAACGTCTTCTCAGAGCTGCATCGCCAGATTGATTTTTTATTGAATAAGTTGCTATAATTTCAGTACGCTTCACGTAACCGATTTAAATTTAGTTTTTTTTTCTGTTTGTAAGGTGACTTGATCGAGAAAGTTTAAGATTCAAGAAAATCTGCGTATCCTTGGTGTGTGTTTTTCAATTACTCGAAATATACTGAGTGCGTGGTTTTTCTTGCGCGATTGTTGAGTGCCGATGTTAAGGGTTGGATTTCTAGGCCAAGCTAAGTGGTACTGTTATATAATTAAATCGCAATCACCGTAAATGCAGAAGAAGAATCGAAAGTTACCGTTACTCTAAGAACCTTTATGGATATACGGGATTTCAATCATTTGAGAGGGACAGAATGCCAGCCTAATGCGGGTTGGCTGACTGCACTCGCCATCGACAAAATCACCGTTTTTACCGTGCAGGTAAAAACTAAAATAAAAAGTAAAAAAAAATATGCAACACAAATTAAAATTAATAGAACAAATTTAACACAACATAACAAATTTAAATTATGGACACTAATAGAAAAAATATTTTTGTAAATTAAATATACCTATAAAAATACAATATCCACATAAATGTGTAGTAATATACGGGGTGTCCGGTAATGAATGGATAACCTTGAAATGGGTCATGGTACAACTAATGGCCCTTCAGAAAAAAAATACAAAAAAAATGAAAAACAAATGGTATGTACCTACCAAAGATACAACGAAAAATATCGATGTTTTTTGTTACCTTATTTTACATTATAGTACACCACGATCACAAATAAATAAATTCCATGGGTTTTTGATTGTTATAGTAATTTACGATTACTAAGCTGATAGATAAGCTATAAAAAATGCGACTGCTATTACACAGCTTTTAAAAATAACAAGTTGAATTATTGTTTTAGTGGAGAATTTGTGATAAATATTTATTTTTCCAAACTTTAAGCAAACATTTAAGTAATTATTTATGTAGAAAATTTTGGTTAAACCAAAGTAATATTGGAATACGACGACCCAATTAGTCCAGCGGTAGTTGACACTGCCTTCTGTGCTATGGGTCCCAGGTTCGAATCCCGGGAGGGACAAATGTTTGTGTGATGAGCATAAACATTTGTATCCAAGTCATGGATGTATCTATGTATGTATTTACAAAAAAAAAGTATATATGTAGTATATCAACCAACTAGTATCCGCAACACAAGCCTCGTTGCTAAGCTCGGAACTAGATGGCGTTGTGTCATAATGTCTGGGAATATTTATTTATTTATATATATTTACATTAAATGATCAACCTGATCATTGGGGTTTAATAAAAAACTAAATTTGACATTAATAATACTGTTCTTAATTATAATAAATGTTCAAATTGTCTGCCACCCACTGTGATGCAGACCCTACATATACGAATAAATGCTCTCCTGAGCAGTCGCGTATAGTGTCGATCGCTTATTTTCAATGCAACTGGCCAAAGCTATTAAGAATTTCTCGAAAACCATCTACTAAATTTATTGCAAGAGGTACCCGAGGAGGCGAGAAAATAACATTGGTTACAAAATGACGGCTGTCCTGCAAATGTACTGCAAATGAAAATAGCGATCGACAGTATACGCGACTGCTCAGGAGAGCATTTATTCGTAGATCTAGGGTCTGCATCAGAGTGGGCGGCAAACAAATTCTACAAATTTTCCACTAAAACAATAATTCAACTGGTTTTCTTAAGCTGTGTAATAGCAGCCGTACTATCTATTCTCTATTTATTGCTTATCTATCAGCTTAGTGATCCTAAATTACTATAACAATAAAAAACCCATGGAATTCATTAATTTGTGATCGTGGTGTACAATAATGTAAAATAAGGTAATAAAAAAACCGGACAAGTGCGAGTCGGACTCGCCCACCGAGGGTTCCGTACCTAATCTAATATATAAAATTCTTCTGTCACGGGGTGCGTAATCGAACTCCTCCGAAACGGCCGATTTTGATGAAATTTTTTGTGCTTATCCGGTATCTATGAGAATCGGCCAACATCTATTTTTCATTCCCCTAAATGTTAGGGGTAGTCCACCCCTAAATTTATTTTTTTATTTTTTAGACAAAATATTTTTTTTTAGATTTGGCATTAAAAATTACATACAACCCTAAATTTTCACCCTTCTACCACCAACCCCTAAAATGTGGCAAAACAACGTTTGCTGGGTCAGCTAGTTTAAATATAAAATCATCAAAGTGGGCGCAGAGGAGAAACGAAAAACGAGCACATGTCTAAAATTTATTATTTATCATCAAGTTGACATTTTTAAAATAGATTTAAGTTGTGACTGTTTTTAAAAGGACGCGAAAATCTTAACATAGCAAGATTTGGAGGAAACTTGGGTTAAAATCGTTGGATCCTCTTACCTAGTCCGTTTCGAGTTGCCTTTATATAATTTATGTAATATTCTCCAATTGCTTTGTATGATAAATTGTTCGATAGGAATTTTAGTTGAAGTGTGCTATAACGTTAAAATTAAACGTGACGTATGTTTTTTTAATATCCTATTAAAATATACCTACTATTACTATTTGACGACCCACTTAGTCCAGCGGTAATTAACACTGCCTTCTGTGCTATGCGTCCCGGGTTCGAATCCCGGTAGGAACGAATGTTTGTGGGATGAGCATAAACATTTGTATCCGATTCATGGATATATATATTTGTAATATGTATGTGTTTACAAAAAAACGTATGTATATATGTAGTATATCAACGAACTAGTATCCGTAACACAAGCCTCGTTGCTTAGCTCAGAACTAGATGGCATATTATATACATAGTCAAGAGATATTATTTATTTTATTAATAAGTACAAGACACTTAAGTTGGTAGATACCTGATGCATACTCGTTGACACCGTTACCAAGCAACGTTGTTTATTTTGCAGCTTGTCATTATAAAAATATACTCTTTAAGTAAAGATGATTGATTCCATATTTTATTTAATAGTACCTATTTAGGATTGTTACAGAATTAAATAAATAGTTTATGAAAATAAATAAGTAGTAAATTAAATAGATAAATAGTATCTACCTTTATTTATCTAATAAAGGACAGTACCTTGACAAATAGCTTGTATCTCAAAAAGCGAAAGAGCATGAAATATCTAAATTAAAAATATATTTTTTTGAAACAGACTTAATTACCTTTTGACGTGAGATAGTTTTTTGAATAATAATTAGTACTTTTAAGTTTCCGATTAAAAGTACGCCATTTTTTTTACTATCGCCTGTCAATACTAGGGATGCCAATTTTTCTAATGTGTGTATTGAGACTACCGACCTACATACAATAAAATGATATATATTAACTTATTGATTGTTTCATTTACCCTTATTTTCATCGAAAATGTGACGAAACAATGATATTGTTATTGGCTTTATTTTTATTTATTTTTGATATCATAATCGGTATTGTTTCAAACATCTTATTACACTAATACTATTTTATACGGAAATCGATTGTATTAAAATCTTAATCAGGACGTTGTACCCCGTGGTTGTACCCCCCGTACTGATTAAGATTTTAAACAATCGATTCGCCTTATTTGATTTTTTAATATTAATGAAATTAACATTTTAATTTCTATGTTCAAAATTCACGCCAAAACGCTTACTGGTCATGCAGGTCATGGCGTCTGCCTGTGACGTCATTTCTATGTATATCAACACTAAACATTAAGTGCTAATAAACTAATATATTTAGCGTGTTAAATATGAACTCTAAACTATATAAGTGGTACGCGGCCCCCCAATGCAATAAATACATCAATTAAAACTCTCAACAAATTATATATTTACGTTCCACACAAAAAAATCACCGTCACAAATAAATTATAAAATTACTGGAGTACAACACTTGGCTGTATTGCCTAAACTCCTTTGCCTTATCCCTAAACGGAAGTAAAAATCAAATAATCAGTACTCGATGTAGGTGTTTAAAAACTGACATTTGACTTATCATGGCGGGTGCTGTATTTTGTAGTTTTATTTTAATAAATATTTTTATATTATTTATCAATGACATTGATAAATATATTAATAATGCGTCGGAATAAATAAATAAAATTTATTTTGCAATATGCACATCAAGCTCTTTCATATGATACCCCATTTGAACTAATAGCTTCAACTAGAAATTCAGATTCCTATAACAAAATTCAGACCCCTATTAATTAAGATTTAGTAACAAATCTACAGTTTTGAGATTTTTCCTTGTATTGTTGGTCTATAACGATGTTAAATGCCAAATTTCATAGTTCTAGGTCAACGGGAAGTACCCTATGAGTTTTGATTCCCTTGCGAGGGTCGAAAAATGCGTTTTTTGCTGATTAAACGGTCGTATCTTTTTTTTACGCAAACTTAGAAGATTGATTTTTTCACAACTTCAAGGGACCGTAGACTTGAGTATACGGTTTAAATTTCAATTTGATATCTCTACGTATTTCCGAAATAAAGGGTCTTGACAGACAGACAGACGGTAGGCGGACAGACAGACAGACATACAGACAGACAGACAGACAGACAGACGGACAACAAAGTGATCTTATAAGGGTTCCGTTTTTTCCTCTTGAGGTACGGAACCCAAAAAACGTATATTAATATATGTATATTAAAAAAAACAGTCAGTGCGTGCAAAAGGTATATTATATATACGTATATGAAAAAAAAAACAGTCAGTGCGTGCTTAAGATCGAACTACATTAGGACTACTAGAACTAGAATTACGTTATGGACTAAAACCCCATCACTTTCAAATGACAGCAAACCCGAGTCCGGCAGTGGGATAGTACATGTCAGATCAATTCATACACACACTGCAAATGAAAGAAGTGGTGGAACTTTACCCCCTATTAGCTTATATCATGACTCTATGAGTAAATAACACCATAATAGACGCGTGCTAAGCGAATTAGAACTTTAAGGACGATCAATACACCGCTGTTACATACATATTATTAAATACGAGACTCCGACTCAGTCTTGGGTCAAAAGTGTCGCTTCTTTTGTTGCAAAAGCAACTGTATTTCATATATTGTGAGATCACAATATATAAAATACAGTGACATGTAATACCTAATATATTGTGATTCAACTACTCTTTAAACAACAATGTATGCAGCGCTGATTACTTATAATTACGCAAGTACTAACCGATGGTCGCGGGCTGACTGACCATAGACCAAGAATTCGAAACATCACTACAACCCGCAAAGAGCAGTTATATTTCAATGTTTTTATGCTAAATGATTTTTATAAAGTTAAAAAGGACGACACTCTCGGATGGCACTGATAAAATCGGATCAATGAATACTGCAACACCTACATATAGGGCCAAAATGATGCAAAACTTGTAATACAAACAAAAATATGTAATTTTATACGAATACTTCTGGGCGTCCGCGAAACATCGATTTATTTCGATTCACTTTTTGCAACGACAAATTTTTATTTTCGTAAGTAGGTGGAAATAACAAGCTTATTTATAAATTGACTAATTCATAATCGGGAACTTACGATGAATAAAACTAATGCGTCATTTAGGCGTCCAAGCTCGTTAAAATTTACGTAAGCTAAGCGAAAATTATGACGTTGTAAATGATATTTTATATGCGAGCGCATCACTAACTAATTTATTAGATTTACTGACGTCATAAAATACGTACAGCGGGGGCATGAGATATGGGTAAAAAAGGCTTAAAAAATAAACTAAATTCTAGCACTTACTACCAAATCAAAATCGTCCCGCGCTCTTGACGCCACAATCAATGCAAAACTGTCGTATGTTCAGTCACGCGTGCAACAGATATTATGCAGCCGGCGCGTTCGCTCCGTGCACTTCTCCAGCGAGTACTAACACGTGTAACAACACTTTACGATATGTATCATCATATGTTCATCACAAATAATTGTCTGAGCATTATTAATGTGATTTGTGTACGTTTATTGATATTATAACAAATTGGATAACTAACAAAAGACATCAACGAGCCGCCATTATTTATTTGTGCCTTTGTTTTGATAAAATATATTATTATGGAAAGCGGGGTAATGTATACTATAGCACAAATAACGTATAAGAATAAGGTTGACTTCGTTTGCAAAAAAAATTTCATTGTTTTTATTTACCCCGTACCGGTATTAAGGCTACCTACGCTAAGGTAAGAGTCCCAGGTTAGAATCCAGGTAGGTTATGTTTGTGTGCTGATCATGGGCCCTGAGTTTTTGATGTTTCTATATAGGAAATGTATTGATTCACAAAATATTACTACACAACATATTAATAGTATTAGAATAGTACAAGTAAGCTATTAACAAACTCGTTGCTTACATATTAATTATTAATATATATATATAAATTAAAAATCATTAATTTCTCTCTCAAACGCGAATTTTAGATGACTAATGTTATAAAACTGTATTTAACCCCCGACGCAAAAACTACGCGGTGTTGTAAGTTTTACGTGCTTGTGTGTGTTTATGTGTGTGTCTGTCTGTGGTATCGTAGCTCCCAAACGGATGAACAGATTTAGATTTAGATTTTTTGTTTGAAAGGTGAGTTAGTTGAGAATTTCTTAGCTATGTTTAAAATCGGTCATAGATAATCGCCACAAAATGTGTAGGGGGTTTTTTGAATTTTGAATTTAATATTTTACGGTTTTTATCGCGTTGTAGTGATGTTATTTTACACTCGACATTTCGGTTCCTTTACAGCATCGGCCAGGGCAGGGGACGGCCAGCAGCGATGCCTCGCTGTTATTATTACCAAAAGGTGCAATGTAGGATACCTTTTGGTAATTCGTTAACGTTTGATTAAATTCGTTTTTATTAATGACTACGAGTAGGTGACTAGTAGAAAACGTTATTGTAGATATTTCTAAACTTGGTTTTCTCAATAACCTCAATATTTATAAAACTATATATTTTCTTTTAATATGACTACATTCGTAAGTAAATAAATTTAATGAGATTAAATGATATATATAATGTTTATTTTTGAATACACTATTGTACTGTGACTATTGTATGTCAGTTTTGTTATTATATACGATATCATCAGAATTTAGACATAATTGTGTTTGTTATATATAACACACGTTGCTCTTAATTATTACTTAGTTGCATGTTTTTTATTTGATCTGATTCTATTTATTTATTTCGGAACTTCAACATAGGATACACTGGTCACATAATATACACGGTTGTACAAGTTCATACTGCGTGTGTTTCTTCAATACCAAAGCATGCACTTTTAACTAGGTAGAAATACAATTAAATAAATTATATTAAAAATCCAAAAGTATTTAAAAAACTATGCTGATAACGCCCAGTTTCTAAATCCCTTTTGTATTTTAGATGGAAACTTGCCTCAGCCTATCGCAGTCCACTGCTGGACATAGGCCTCTCCCAAACTGCGCCACAACACTCTGTCCTCCGCCTTCCTCATCCAGTCTATCCCCGCTACCTTTTTTAGGTCGTCACTCCATCTAGCCGGGGGGCGTCCTACACCACGTTAGATGGAAACTAATAAAATGATATTGTGGTTATACAATGTATATCTCCCACGTTGCCCAATCTACGCACAGTGTGCAATGTTTCATAATCAAGTACATTAGTTCAAAAAATCATCGCCGTATTTTATATGCATACATTTATATCATTTTATAAAAAAATATCACTCAAGAAAATCGGTAAAATAAAATAATAAAACTTACAATAAAGGTGCGCAAAACTCTCTGATATAAGGAATGTTTGTCGCGACACATGGGAAAAAGCTGTTGCGAAATATGCAAGCAGTTTCCAGTCCTGCCAGGTGCCTGCCTGGGCACTGTCCATGGCCCTCGGGAGCGCGGTCACCACTCGACTGTGCTCCCAACGAGCTTCGCAACCCACTGAATTTACATCAAAGGCCCCCTAAAACAATTAGAGGTGAGGTGACGTCCGTCTTATAAACAATTCGAACTTTCCAGACTTTTCAGTGGAGTTTCATTTGTTTATTTATTTTGTTAAAGGACTTCCACGGGCACTTTCGTATCTCGGGCACTCTCGTATCTCGGGTTTCATTCTGAGAGGAGAGACCAGCAATTGGGGCCGAAGTGTGATGTGTGTGTGTGATGTGTGATGGTTGCTTATAGGTGATAATCCCAATATATTCGATTATATACTCGGATCTATAAAGTGGAAATATCAAGCTCAGAGAGTTCGTATCTGCGACCCCTTGCGCAGAAGTCTACCACTCAGCCTTTGCACGAATAGACTTAGTTTGTCTATCTAACATAGTTTAACCATGACAGTCATTTAAATTCAAACCCTGCGTCTATGTCATTAGAAGTTACGCTCCGTGCGTTTATAAAATGCGACGACTTTAATTATATGTAGAAAACAATGAAAAAGGCCATAACTAGGAATTTAACATAACGTTTACATGATGATGACTCACGGTTGTCATGAAAATTTTATTGTAATCCAATATGCTGCTCAACGAACATGTAATGTAACCATGTTCGCTGTGTTGACTCTACATATAATGTATGTTCACGTTGTTGCATGTTGCATCACGCTCAACATGTTCCATTACGGTATCACACGGGGTCGGTACTAAAATTATTTATAACTTAAAAGTCACCACGGCAGACGACGAGCAAATAGTTTTTTCTATAACATGAAAAGTATATTTTTTTTTATACATTTTGACCGTTGATAATTAATTTTTCAATTGATAAAAAATATACGATAACGATAATTATTCATATTTTGGCTATTAATAAAAAAAAACGACGCTTTCGCCACGCCAGAAATCGGTTTTACGTGCGGCTATAGATGTTTCACATCAATAATAAATAGGTTATTTTACGTCTAATAATTACGTCAACTACTTTAATATTTTGGGAAACTGACGACTGAAGCTTTTCTTCCGATAATCTCCAATCCGACAAATAGTTGGATTTAAGATTATTGAAAAAACAGGTCCCTGTCAAGTACATGATATAAATAAATACTTACGTTCGGGTACTGGCGGGCCATGTGCTTCTAAAAATAGTATTAACATGATTTTTTGTCGTATGTATCCCGCGAAGTCAGAAACCGTTTGGGGGGGTAAGGGGATCTTTCCCGATGGCTCCATGGTCTCCCTGCGGAGGGGACGCGCCTAACCGACTGGGCGGGCGGGCTGTCGGCCCTGCACTAGCAAACCACCGGCCCTTGATGCACGTTGCTCTTGACCTACGTGCCACAACTGCACGTAAAATGTGACGTTTAAATTTTCATTAAATTATTATTATTTTATTACGACAAGGGGGCAAACGAGCAGACGGCTAACCTGATGGTAAGTGATCACCGCCGCCCATGGACATTTGCAACACCTGAAGGCTTGCAAATGCGTTGCACACCCTTGCAGAAACCGTTTTGGTTTCTTAAAATAGGGAATTGCTAAGCTGACAGCAAATGGAATGCCCATGCTGTCAGAATAGTCAATACTCAATACTCAATACATTTATTGCACTCCACAAGTTACATAGATGTTACAATATAATTAAAAGAAACATGTGTGGGCCTTGTTGGGCACGGCAAATGTAGGAGAGAGGAGGAAGTTTTACTTCTCTTTTAAACTTTAGGTACATTATTTTATTTAATAATACATATATGTACATTATTTTATTATACTAAATTTTTTATTTATTTAATTATTTTAGTTAATACAAAATAAAATAAAGTATTTTATGTATGATACATTATATTATAATTAACTATATATGTTTTTATTATTATTATTATGTATGTTTATATAATTATGTATTTAAGTTTGTTTTATTGTCGTGTTCATTTTTATATACATTTATCATTGAAATATTCATTTATATGGTAGTAACATTTATTTAATAAAATTTCTTTTAGATTTTTTATAAATATTCTATCTTTATCTTCATTTTTTAATCGTAGGGGTAGTTTATTGTAAATTTTTATTGACATAACATACGGGCTAGAAAAGTGCAATGTTATACGGGAGCTTGGTAAGTTTAACCGGTTTTTATGCCTTAATCTCTGATTTGTATCTTGTGTAAAAGTTTGGATGATTTCTAACAAACTTGCATATTTCTAAAATATACAAGCTAGGTAACGTAAGTATTTTGTGCTCTATGAAGTAGGGTTTACAGCTATCAGTATCTTCTATATTTACAAGTATACGCAGTAATTTCTTTTGGAGTGATGGTGTATCTGTACTGTTTCCCCACAGAGTAATGCCATAACTGAGCCATGCGTACGCGTAAGCGTAATAAGTGACGAGTGCGGTTTTGAAGTCTGTGGATTTTTTGACTTCGCGGAGAGCATAAGAGAATTTAGCTAATTTTGATGTAATATTGTTTAGGTGTGATTTCCAATTATATGGGTATCTATGTTTAGGCCTAGTAACGTAAAGCTGTTAACTACTTCTAATTGCTGACCTTGAAACGCAAAATTTAATTTTAGCGGCGCTTTTTGTGGCGGATGGAAAGTTATCAATTTGGTTTTTGAGTAATTTATTTCTTTAACTTAACTCACTCGCAGAAAGACAACTATTGTTGATTCACTGCGGTATTCTGTAAGGCGGAGGTACTTCCCCAGTCGGGCAGCTCAATTTGAGCGAGGAAACTCGCTACGCCCTACCTCCTCTAAAAAAATATAAATTACATTAAACAATCTGGGTAATTGTCTAGTTGACAATTTAAAATTGTTCTTTTATATATTGAGACTGTAGAGTTTAAGGTTTCCACTTTTTTATCTTAGGAGGTACTTTAATTACGTTGTTTTACTGTTTATACACCTCACGCCTCTCCCACCGAAATATTCGGCAGTATACAACCACACTTTCAAACTCCGAGCTGCTAAAAAACTGATAACATTTTGCTGAAATGGGCACTGACAGCATGGCCCCATGTAACTCACTCACTCCTTTTATCAATTTTTATCTATTATATAAGTAAAAAAGCTATTATTGAGAGAATTTAGTTGTACAGTTCCAAGGGTAGCTCTTATGGAGAAGAGCCGGCAAGAAACTCCATAGTCATAATATATTAATATTTTATTATTATTATATACAAACAAACAATTAAACAAGCATTATTATATTATATTATTTTATCTAATGGACATAACGTATATTTTTCATCATTTATTTTTACATTTAGTTAATTAAATCACTGGAATAACAAATAACAATTCATTACATTTTTTAATTATAAATAATCTGATATATAAAATTCTCGTGTCACAGTTTTCGTTGCCATACTCCTCCGAAACGGCTTGACCGATTTTGATGAATTTTTTTGTTTTATCCGGTATCTATGAGAATCGGCCAACATCTATTTTTCATCCCCCTTAGTGATAAGGGTTGTCCACTAACCCCTATACTGTGGCAAAACAATGTTTGCTGGGTCAGCTAGTTTTAATATATTAATTTAAGATGACATTTAAATTGGAGTACATCGTGTGCTTAGTAAATGTTGCTCAACATCTGTGCGTTGAAACAGGGTTCTAGCAGAATATCAGCGCCATGTATACCCACCTGGTATATGCTGAGCTAGACACCTTATTGGTACAACGTTGAAATATACATAATGAGTAAAACTTGTAATAATATGTTTTGTATTCTTTTGTGTTAAGTATTTCTCTCTTTTCTCATTTTCCAAGCCACTCAGAAAGTTTTGAGACAATTTTTTTTTATGTATAAAAAACACTGGCTACTCTACTGCTATTTTGAAAACTTAAATACCACTGTTCGATTTTCACATTTCACTCCCCATTTTTTTGATGTCAATTAAAATATTCTTATCTCAATCTCATAAAAAATGAATCTGCATCGAAAACATTTTCATGCAATGATTTTTTATGATTTCATATTTGGCTAAACCTAATGAGTCATTTGATCGACATCGAATTGCTTTTATGGATGAAGGACCTTCAAAAGCAACCATCTACCGCTGATATAGCGAGTTCAAACGCGGTCGTCTTACTTTGGCGGATGGACAAAGGAGTGGTCGTCCTGTGACGTCTGACACCGAAGAAAGTGTGAGTTAAAAAAAAATTCAAGAAAACAGATGAATTCCGTACGAAGAGATTCTGAGTACGAAGAGAGGCTGATTGGTTCAGGAAGTGTTCACAAGATTTTGCACACCTTCGCGTAAGGATGATAGTTTCCCGCTGGGTACCGCACAACCTCACCGAAGCTCGAAAGCAGGCCATGTGGATTGGTGCCGTGATAAGATACAAAAATTTGATGCAGGCTCGTCACGGCGCGTTTACGACTTTGCGTAAATATACTGTCATGGAACAGTCATAATATCAAATAATCCCTTAATTGGGACTTAAGTTATAAATTGTTATAACTTAAGTCCCAAATATTCACTGAGAGAAAAAATTTGAGAGAACACAACTGCAACACAAAAATGGTTTGGGTGTCAGCAGTATTCCCTCACAGTAGAATGCCGTATGTCATCACACTATGGAAATAGTTAAAATATACTATACGAACTGTTTCGTTAAATTACGGTTTTTTTAACGGCATAAGCTGCAGACTAACCTTCTTCGTCAATTTGGACCCCACTGAAGCTTAGCATCTAAGGGGCTAAGAAATACAGTGATGTCTACATAATCCAGCTTTCCTGGTTTTTACCTGTCTAACGTTAGGCGTTGTAAACTTACTACATTTAGTTCTTTTTTTTTATTCAAAAGTAAATTATTTGCGTTGAACCAATGTAGTACTTTCGAGATAGCAGTGTCACATCGTCGGTAGCCCTTTTTTGGCGTTTTAGTTTAAATAAAAGCGAGGTATCATCTGCAACCCACACTATCTCTTGATTATCCCCGATCATATAGGGTAAGTTATTAATATAAATTAGAAATAAAAGACGTGTGGCACTCGGAGACTGTCGCGGTAAAGCTATTGCATAGCATTTTTTATCAAAAATAACAAAAAATAAATACCTATACACCTATATACTTTCTCACAAACAGCTGATTACGTATTCGTCCGATTTCGGAGCAGCTCGTCTCGATTCGTGCGAGCTTCATTGAGGCCTAATGCCGAAACTCTGAGCAGGCACGATAGAAGCTATGCAATAGCTTAAAAAAAAAGTATCATCGCTGTGCCGCTTATGTTATTTTCATTACGGAATTTCTGGATTCGGTCCCCGCGCCCAAGGCCCGCGATAGAAGCCATGCAATAGCTTAAAAAAGGAACAAGCATTAAACCTCGCGCAACTCACATAGTAACGACCGACCCCGAAGATCTCTTTCCATTAACGTCCACCTTTGGAATCCTTTTACTCAGGTACGAAATGAAAACATACAGAGAATTGATCCTCACGCCATAGTGGTGTAACTTCTTGATCAATGTTTCATAAAGAACACAATCAAATGTTCAATCCGTTGTCGAACGACCCTTGGTAAAGCCAAACTGTTTTCCATTCATTACGTTGTTGGCGTAAAAGAAACTTTGTAATTGATCTAAAATATTTTTTTCATACATTTAAAAAAACGTTGGTAGCACTGATATTGACCTAAAATTATTGGGGTCTGATGGGCCGAATTTAACAAAGGTATAATCTTACTATTTTTCATAAAATCAGAATATTAACAGCTATTTACCTATGGAAATAGCTGTTTCTATACAATTGAATATATAAATGTGTTTATATAGAATATGAGTCTAGCAATTTTGGTCGGTTTGAAGTTGGCACAAAAACTAATTAATAGGTTTTAATTCAGTGTTCACTGATAGGAAAACTATGATTTTGATATAACTATACCTGTTATCTTAATACGTCGAAAAGATTCAGAGATTGCGGTTGCCTTCTCAGCTATACATAAATATGTACACGCCATTATGGTTGATGTAATGTTGGCTTATCTATTCTAAATCCAGGGTAAATGTCATGTTTGCCCTTATCCGACATATGATATCTGCGTCATCTATTGACTTGTTTAAGAACTAAACTGATCGGCCAGACTTTGGTAAATATTTCATTTTAATATTGTAAAATTATTTACTTATCTTAATTATTGACTATGGCAGTAGGTATTTGATTTTAACGTTATTAATAACTTAATACACCTATCGCCTAAATTAGGCGGTAGGTGTATTAACTTATTAATACTAGGCATTAGGCGGCCTAATGTCCATAAAATAGAGCATTAATTCATGTAATTATGTTTATTTTTGGGAAGGGTTCTTATTAATTGGTACATGGAAGAATGACAAATAAGTATGGCTCATTAGTTAGTTACAGGTTTTGCTCTAGGCTATAAACAAAATTTGGTCCAAGTTTAAAAGAGTTTTGTTAAACAATAAACGTTTTTAATTAGTTAGTGCTACGTTATATTAAACATTCTTAAGGTCTTCTCATTTACAACATTTAGGTGCTAATAGACAGGGGTTGTAAAAAGTTTGACGAAATAAACACCTAACAATCTGTAAGTACGAACAATTAGAAGACTATACTCAGATCTTAGTGCTTTAGCTCTATGTTAATTAAACGGTTTTATCGATATACATATATTCTGAAGTCACACCTAACAAGGTTAATAGATTCTTAAAGCTGCTTTGGTTATTATACATGCCTTTCCGTTTCATCTTATAAGTAAACAGCGAGAAAAATTACGCACATCGAAAAATTTTACATAAACATAAATATTTAAACTGAAAGATTCATGCTCGCCGACTGTAAACAAGAGATTTCTTCCCGCAGTCCGTCAAATTCAATTATTTACTTACCATTTTGTTTTCAACCTGCGCAGCTAATAAACATGTTTTGTTCATCAACGGCATGCACCATTGACTATTCGGAAGTTATGTGCGTAGTTATCACAAACTCAAACGGTGAAGGAAAAACATCGTGAGGAAACCGCATGGTTGAGAGATTTTCTAGATGGCATGTAAAGTCTGTCAACCTGCACTGGGTTAGCGTGGTGGACTATAAATGAGAGGAGACATTGCCCAGCAGTGGGATAATAATAGGTTCATAAGTACTTACAATTTACATACGTACAAATACAACGTAAATACGTACAGTTGTACAGAATAAGTTGGCACATGCGACCGTCAAGTCTGACATCTTCTTGAAGTTTTTTTTTTGACGAGCATCTACTAGTAGCGCTGTTTGGCTCTATTCGTTGTTCAGTTCGACAAATTAAAAAATGGTGAATGTTCGATGTTCTATTACAAGTGAATGCTCATGTCTATGAGCACCTATAATGCAAATGATGTCAAAACTACTTAAACTTGTAGTAAACAGGTGATATGGGGCAGGAAATTGAAAACTTCAATTTCCAAAAAGGAGGTCCTTTTGTTTTGTGCATTAATTTTTATTATCACTTATCATGTACTTCGAGTCTTGGTAACCTTTTCTATACTAATATTATAAAAAGGAAAGATTTAATTGTCTGTGTGTTTATTTTATTTACTAATTAACATATACATTAACATAAATTAACATATATGTTAATTAATAAATAAAATAAACACATATGCCCCATAAAACGGTGTTATCAGTTTGACTGTGGGAACTTGAGTCTCCGTACTATACTATATAATAATATATATAAATATGTTGTATTTAACAAAATTATATAACATAATTAGAAAATAAAAATTAAGATAATAAAAGTAGGCACTATGATAACTCCATATTTAGCATTTTAATTGCTACATAAATAATCGTTTGTTTGTGTAAAATCAGCTCGGGCAATACTGGACCGATTTGAATAATTCTTTCATCATTAGAATCTTTCGTTATCCGTGTTGAACATATGCTATATTTTAGTTTAGAAATAATTAGGGATCCGTATGAAAAAATCAATTGAAGTTTATATAATTAACCTACCTGTGCGAAGCTGGTTCGGGCCGCTAGTTATTAATAAAATAAGTTCGCTTGGAAGTATATATCTCCTTTCCTATCAATCACTGCAATTCAGCTAAAAATTGCAACCACGTGCGCCAACTCAACCAAAAGTCAGTACCTCCTTATTTAAAGCTTGAATAAATTAATTCGCTTTATTTAACGAGGTGTATTTCTTAATCAAACACATTTCAATTAATAAATATTTTGATAAAATGAATTGATGTAACGAGGAAATTAAAATGTACATTAAAGTAGTTCCGTACATGGTTTACTCGTTTTATAGTTAGGTATAGCTTAAAGATTTCTAGAATGGGTATAAAATTGACAATGGTGCAAGTAGTGCTCGGTGATTGGTGATAAAACAACTGGTTGCGTAACGAGCCGCGTTGCTTTCTTCCGCGAACGGCGCGGGCGCGTCTCTGCGGCCGCGCGAGAGAGACGCCGCACGTCGCCCGGAGACTGCGCGTAGGGGTGTCTAATACGCGCAAACTTGCCAATTACATTATCGCCCTGCCAGGAACCGAAAACAAACGCCAATACTATTATTATTACGCACGTCACAAGGTTAGCAAACAAGCATACGACCCGCCTGATACCTATTTTTTATCATATAATTATAATGAATTGCCAATCTTCAATACACCACAGGTTTTTTTTATAAATTGATATATTGTAGACAACTGGTGTAAGCTAAGCACTGTTCTGTGTAGACTTGGCTACACAAAGCTGTTTTCCAGCATGCCTCATTACTTGAACTTAGGTGGTAAGTATAAAGGCAAAGCCTTTAGCCGAAGCTTACTAGCTTCGAGATGATCCCGTTAATCTTATAAAGCCATTGGTTATTTTTTATCGCTTTCAACTGAGATTAGCGTGCGATGAAATGCGTCCATCAGTTACATACATCAGTTTTGCGAGTAGAAATGACCACACCTAATAAATCTACATTTCTACACTAATATTATAAGGAGGAGAGATAGAGAATAGTTACATAGGCGATAGAAATTTTCAAAAAAGTTTGGGTTCTGTATGAAAACGTCGATAATGTGACCCAAGGTGTGAAAAAAATACCAAAAAAACTTTATATCGCGTACGCTGCGGAAACTTTTACCAATCGTGATGTACTGCAGTTTTATAAAAAACATCAATATCTACAAAAAAGCTAGTAACGCTGCCGCGCCGGTACAAACTAGGTCCCATTATGTATCTTAGTATTAATTCTTATCCAAATAAATCACTTTGTATTTAAGAATATAAGTATATCCATTTAATTATTTTTTAAATATTTAAATCGGACATAATATATACCTGTCAAAGTTATCATGACTGTAATAATTAATTATAAAAAATAATTTAACAAACAGCGCTCTAAGTGATAGTTTTATCTACAATTAAGAAAAGACACATAAAATTTGGGCACTTAATGAGTGTAACATCACGCCTATATCACTCACGGGGTAGGCAGAGCATCAATAAGTGTATATGATGATGAGAAATCTAGCTTTGTCTAATACTTACAGCGGTGTAGCAGCTTTTTCTTGTACCATCAGGATCACAAACAAGTTTATGGCCCGCCTGATGATAACTGTCTACTGAACGATTGTAATAGCCATACCTTATTTTTTTATTCAATAGTAAAGATTGGTATTCGTTTGGTATGTATGTCACTTCAGTAGACAGAGCAACTGCAGAATTGTGAACTAACGTCGTTCTTCACGCTCACATCATGATAAAAGCAACTAGCTTAGCTTATTACAGAAAGAAAGAACAAGATTGCCCAAATTTGCAGCCCCCTAAAATCTGCCGCCCTAGTTTGGAACCTGGGTGGATTTACCAGTAGGTTGGAGCCTACTTACATAGCTTAAATCTTAATTTACCTAGCGTAAATCCGCCACTACTGGACTCGGAACTTAATCTAAAGAAAGCTCCTCGGCACATAGGTAAATACAAAAGATTTTTAACTTGAGCGCGTACGTCTACAAGCGTTCATAACTGCAACAAACACAGACTAATAAAAATGGAGGGAGCTGTCAGTGAACATAACATCAAGACGACCAACTTTTCAGTCTTCTGGTAGATACTTAAAAGATCCTAAATGTCAGGTTAAAGTTATATCAATATGTCACTATAAAATCCTTAAGGTACGATTCAGACCAACCGGCTCGCGTCGCGCCGCATCGGAACGGAATCGTACGCGTGCCACGGCAATCGAACGCGTGTCGCGGCAGTCGACAGCGTCCAGTGGAATCCGTACGCACTCCAACAAGCGCCCAGAAGTGCTGCTCACATTGCGCCGCTCTCGGTTCGTATTCCATGACGCACGGCTGACCGGCTACGAACGGACCCGACGGCAGCCGATCGGCGCCGTTTGGAGTCGGGCGGAGCCAGTCGCGACAGTCGAATGCATTCTGCGACATGTCGCGAGATGCCGACGGAGGTAACTAAGCGTAAGTTGCATGCAAATATGAACTGTAATTACTGTTGAGACATTTCAATGTTCTTTACTACATTGTAAAATGCTGCCAGGCCCGGCCCGATGCCAGCCGGTTGGTCTGAATCGTACCCAAGAAGTAGTTTCAATTCAAGCCATGGAGGATTGATACGAGGATTTTTTTAACATCTCCTGTCTCATTATGCCAGTTGTGAGAGAAGCTTATAGATTTTATAGATTATGTACATATTGAGAATATCAAATTTAACTTTAGTAGGAATTCTTAAAAATAGAATCTAAGAAAGTCAATTGGAAGGAAATTCTCGATCAACGCGTGGGCCGGAGTAATTGACAGAGCATTAATTGGGCCCCATTTTCTACCGAATAATTCGGACAGATACCAATAATTATTTGGAATTTCTACAAAATGATCTTCCAAAGAATTCGAATTTATTTATTTTATTTATTTGCTAGAGACCGAAAAGTCATCTTTCAACACGATGGTTTTCCAGCGCATTGGACAATTAATGTACGGGTGCACTTGAATAATTCCTTGAATACTTCTCTAACAGCTGGATCGGCAGATTGGGCGTATTCCTTGGCCAGCCCGCTCACCCAACCGATCTCCACGTGACTTACGTGTGTCGGGCCAAAAACTAGTTTATTTAGACATAGAAACAAACACAAAGAAGAATTGATTGAAAGAATTTGCGTGTGAAACGCTGAAACTGGAGATGAAGTTAAAAATAACTAGAACAGTAGTGTGAAGAGGGGATCGTGTTTGTATTAGGTACTGCGGCATACATTTTGAACATGAAAATATTATTAAATTATTTAAAAATAAAATATTTTCTCCCACAATTTAGTTTGTAGCCTACAGAACATACTAATTTCAATAATTTGTGATCTTTCCGCGTAATTGATACTCAAAGAAAGTACACAGACATCTTTTTAAATATGTTTGAACTAAAAAGCACCATCCGTTTTTTAGCATCTTCAGCCGATATTCGTTCTGGACGTAGTGATGCCGTCAAAAAACAGTATGCTAAAAAGAATATTACACTTCGCCTAGGACAGGTTTCGTGGAAATGGTTTTAAACAGTCTGTTCTGTCTGTTTTAAACATATATCCGCTTCACGGTTTTGCATCGGCCTTCCAAACAATAAATTATAAACTTGATCAGTAACGGTAAGTTTCGGTATAACAAAATAAGTAATAGATAATAAAATTGTCGGTCTCTGGGCCTCATGTGGTTTGATTTATTTATTATTTAGGTATTATCTAGATTCAAAACCGATTTGCCTCTTTGGGTTTGGTTTTTAAAATAAGCCATTTATGGAGATGGAGAGGTGATTGACGAAATACGTACACTAGGAGACGGTGAAGTTGAAGAGAGCTGAACATTAGCGAACTTCTAATTATTTCCAATAATAAATTAAAAATTATATTAATAATTGAAATGATTAGAAAATTAATAATTAAAATAATTTCTGCCAGCCCTGAAGATTTTCCAAAGCAATGATTGCAGTTCAACAAACTGCGCGCGAGTCGATCGTTGAACCTGCACTAACCGTTACCCTGTCTCACTCGCACGTGCTGCTGAGTGGTCGTCCGTCTCTCTCACTGGTGCAATATACCTTCCTCGACAGTAACCAATGAAGGTATTGTTTTGTGGGAAACCAACTCTCTCACTATCACTGTTCAATGTACATTGCTATCTAGCAGGAGGCAATAATCAATGTTACGTAGTCCATTCTCTTTAGTTTCATGTATTAAACATGGCAAAATATTCAATTGTTTTTATTACAAATGCTTATGCGGAGCGAACTTTTCCTACTTATTTATGTCGATAGTATTTTTTGTGGATACATACTTAGTCTGCGACTATGTTTACTGGTTACTGACATCATAAGTTATCGAAGCATTAAGTAATGATTTCTTGGGCTATAATGGAGTTCTTTGGGCATACAAATTTAATGCAATGAACGTTCAATTTGTATGCCCATCAAGGTCACTCAAATTTTTATAATCTTAAATTATATGTTCATATTTATTATAATCAAATCAAATTAATTCGTCTATTTTACTATCTATACATATGATGTCTAATCTTTGTCTATTTTACTATCTTTAATTACTATATTACCTATTCAACGCAGAGCCTACAAACCTGATTTTTTGACAGTTCAAAATCTCAAATTCGTGCAAGCTTCTAAAAATATGATTCTAAAGGAGTTCAAAGTTTTTTAAATACATATTAATATATATAAATCATTGGTTATCCGAGTTCACACGGACGACCAATGAATCGCAAAAATATAACAACCAATTATATAGGTAAAAGAGGAATTATAACAAATTTCTCTCTCACAATCCGAAACGTGTGGATTGATTATTATTATGGATAGGGCTCTTTCAAATTATCTTTAAATAAAAAGGTATCTACTTGACTGTATGAAAATAAAATATTTTGGCCCCCACCGCCCGATGTAGTAGGTACCAACTGAGACTTATTTAAAATTTTGTTTTTAATTTAAAATTTTATTATAATTTCTAATTATTATAAGCATAATTATAAAATATCCTTTAAAAACAGTAAAAAGAACGAGCGACTTCGTACGGTTATTACACCAGCGATCAGCAAAGTAGGGCAATCAAATCCGTCCGCAATCAAAGAAGCATTCATTTCTCTTCAGAATTCTTGGTTTTTACCTAGTCTTATACCCATTCAGACTTAAGTTGTTATTTACTTGAAAAATACTAAAATAGAAACTAAAGATGGTGCATTAAAATACTGATTTTTAAAATCGAGGACCATCTTTTTTCTAAAATATTCGAAGACAAAGAATGGGTATTCCAACAAGATAAAGCACCAACACGCAGTAAGCACGCATAACTGGCTAATCGGCCAAGGAATCGACTTAATCAGGCACGACAAATGGCTTTCCTCCAGCTCGGACTTCAGCTCGTTGGATTCACAACATTTGGAGGAGGAAGCCATAGGTAATCTTCACCAGACATTAGAGTCTCCTGGAGTATCCCTAATGTAAGCAATGGTTCATAAACACATCAAAATTAGCGTTCAGACGACGACAGGCCTCGGGTATTATGATCCTGTTTTCAATCAGGATATTTATGTCTAAGTACATATATCAAAAGTTTTGGAAATTAACCTGACGATGTGAATGATTATTATATTAGATAAAGAGATCTTCAAACAAAAAAGTACTGGAAGACGCAGCGTGGGCAGGTCCCCGGCAAGGTGGACTGAAGACCTGGTGAAGGTCGCTTGAATCCGCTGGATGCGGGCGGCACCCTGACCGGTCGTCGTGGCGTTCCTTGGGGGAGACCTATGTCCAGCAGTCGACGTCTAACCGTTGATGTGATGATGATGATGTGATGATTATATAATAATTATTATTTATTTAATTTATTAATTAAAAAATGACGTTTTAACAATTACAATTTTATTTTGTTTTGTCCGTACCTATATTCAGAAACATTCAAAGCTGTATTACGGTGTATGCACCATGGATTATATTTAACCCTTATATTGTATTTAATTCATGTTTACTGAACTCTTAATTAAAGGCATTGACTCAGCGCACCAAACTGATGGCATTTGTACTGTCTTTAATTAAGCCTTCACATGGTTATTCACAATAATATAGCAAATATACGTGTCTACGATATTGCAGGTAAATACTTAGGTTCTTAAATAACTGATAGGGTTTTCTTTGTGGTGGTCGGTGGAAGTGTCAAGGCTGCAATAGTTACGGAGTCCCACAAGGCTTGCAGATGCCTCTAATCCTTCTAGGATAATTGTGTTACGGATACTAGATCGTTGATATACTACATATACCTGTACTGTTTGTAAATACATACATATTATACATAGATACATCCATGACTCGGATGCAAATGTTGACCCTACCGGGATTCGAACCCATTTTGACCCATAGTACAGCAGGCAGCGTTAACTACCGCTGAGCTAATCGGGTCGTCAATATTAATTAATTGAAACATATCTCTTGGAAATTCATTGACTTAACGACTTCTCTCAAAGGTTAACTAGGTTCTGTTTGCCCGGGAGCTTATTATGTTGCCCTTTATAATGGTCACCATCCATAGATTGACCTTGACATGCACAGTTTAACTAACTAAATAACTAAATGTAGCATTGCATGAATGATAAATACATTACTCAAGACCTATTTGTTTCTATTGCACCTAGTACGACTAAATTATCAAGTAGTTATTGATGTGGAATCGTTTGTTGTGGCTTTGGGGGTTGGCAAGCGAGGTCACATATTTATTTCAAACCACTAATGTGGTGCCTCCGGGTAGTAAACATTACGAGGGGTGTTGGCTTGCAATGTTCAACGGGAATTTACTCGAATGGTGTTATGATATATTAGTGTTAGAGTTATTGGAAATTGAAATGTAAAATATTTATGTGATTTTTTATGCATGATTATTTACTATGAAGTCTAATTTGACAAACCCCTAAAACTAACTTAACGCTTAAATAAGCAAATTGGGCTCATTGGCACGCATTGACTATCTATTCACAAAACATTATATGTATAAGGCATATAGGCTGACCAGTGGCGTGGCCTGACCTCTATGTCAATGGCCTGATCGAAGAGCTGAGCAGCACCAGTCGGATGCCATATCCGGGGTGAATGTTTAAATAACCTCTGTTACGCAGATGACATGGTTCTGCTCAGCCCCTCGGTCAACGGTCTCAGAAAACTCATTTCCCTTTGTGCGAATTATGCTACACGACACCAACTAACCTATAACGTTAAAAAGATAGAGGTAATAATTTTCATTTCACATGGCAATGGCCCCGATGAGCTCTTAGCAATTACTCTGTGTGGCTCACAGTTAAAGATAATAAATTTAAGAATCTTGGACACGTCATAACGGAAAACCTTACAGATGACGAGGACTGGAGAGGCAAAGACGTAGCATTGCATGTAGAAGTAACATGTTAAGACGATGTTTCTTCCATTGTTCGATGCAAGTTAAAATCACTTTATTCCAGGCTTACTGTCAGTACGCCAGTCAACTGTGGTAGAAGTACACGAAGAGTGCATACAACACCCTTCAACATTTGTACAATACAATAACGCATTTCGGGCGGTACCTGCCCCGGCGGTGTAGTGCGACTGATATGCTTGCTGAGAGCAGAGTTACCGACTTCTTTGCGCTCATGGAGAAGCTCAAGACGTCATTCTCTTCGCGTATGGTGGCTAGTCAAAACAGTATTGTTAAAACTTTATATCACACTATGCATCTACGAAGGGAGACAAAATAAATGTACAGTGTAAACATTTTACGGAGTATTTATATACATTTGTTTTAGCTTCGTTGGTGTGAATGAATATAGTTATATACCTTCTTATAGTTTTTATTGTTTATTTGTATAATTTTATGGTTATTGTATTGGTGTAATAAGTTTAAGTTTTGTTTTGTTTTTAATAAGCTTAAATTTCAATTTTATGGGTGCTCATGCCTGAAATAAGCGATTATTATTATAAGCATTATAAAATTAATTCACTTTACGACCCGATTAGTGCACTGGTGTTAATGCCTGCCGTCTGTGGTAGTGTTTGTCCGAGGTTCGAATCCCAGTAGGGGCAAACGTTTTTGTGATAAGCATGGATATTTGAACGTTGCCGTCCACTGCTGAACGTAAGGCCTCTATCAAAGAGAGCCAACCATTCTAGTCTCGGGCAGCTTGCAACCATCCGCTGCAAGCCACCTTCTTCAAATCGTCGGTCTATCGTAACGCAGAGCGTCACATATTACGTCTGCCCAAACGCGCCCTATGCATAGCATAATATGTATATATTTACAAAAAACAGTTTTTAGGTAGTGTATCAGCCATCTAGTATTTGCAACAGAAGGCTTGTTGCTTATCTTGGACCTTGATGGCGCTGTGTCATAATATCCGGAGGTATTAAAAAAAAAATTTAAAACACGGCCAGTAGCTCACTGACAGCTCAGTTGTAAACTGACTTCTGTCAAAATTTGACAACGTAATTCTGAAATATAATTTCTAAGGAACAATTATGTATTTACGGCCATCGATCGCTGTGCAGTACATAATAACATTGTAACATTTCGCTTCAGCTTTCACCTAATATGCAGGTCTAGCTTATTTAATTGTAATAGCATAATGCTACCTAATAGGATAACAATATGGGAACTATAACATATTGCAGCTTTTATTTCAAGGTACCTACCCTTTACTTGTCAATGTTAATTATTTGTAATCACATAAGGTATGTCTTGATTATTCTCTATTATATCATTGTTTCGTAGAATAACAACTATTTTTATGTCTCGTACAGTAGTCTATGTTTTTTTTTATTTATGCAATCTGATTTGTGGATGTATGTTATTTCTTCATATTTTTTTATTAGTAGGTACCTATGCTTTAGATTGAGCAGCTTGATTTTCTCGTAAATGTCTTTAGTAGCTGTTAGGTAGTGGAAGTTAAACAGGACTTTTATTAGTTTCATCATCATAAACCGATTACTGTCCCACTGCTGGGCACGGGTTTCCTTTCATTTGAGAGGGATTAGGCTATAGTCCACCATACTAGCTTACTGCGGGCTGGCAGACTTCACATGCCATCGAGAAAATCTCTCAAGCATGCAGGTTCCTCACGATGTTTTTTTTCCTTTACCGTTTTGAGCATATGATAAATACGCACATAACTTCCAAAAAGTCAGTGGTGCGTGCCTTGGGTTTGAACTCAAGACCATTGCCATCACAGTCCAGCGATCACACCACTAGGCTACGACAGCTACAACTAGCTACTAATTATTATTTATTTATTTTGTAGGTTATATAGATCTCAAGCATTATGTAGATCTGTGTATAAGCAGCCGTGTCAGGATACTTGTATCAAATATTCTAGATTTTTTTATGCCAAAAAGATGGCAACCGAGCTTACGACCCGCCTGATGATAAACCGAAAATAATTACGTAAGGCTCTGTTAATCAGATTATTCTACTTCTTACGTATTCAATACGAGATCTGATAGTGAGTCTACTATCCAAAGTCAAGCCCAAATATATACATCGAACACAAGTAAACAGTTATATTCATTTATATTTTTTGATAAGAAAACGTTGTGGTTTGAAAGACGACGTAGTGACAAAAGTTGAGAAGAATGTACTGGTTTGGACATGTTGAAAGGATGAAAGGAATATAATAATATAGGCGATTGGCGAAAGGAATTTATAAAGCGGATGTCAGTGGAAACGCCGGGAGGGGGCGCCCTAGAAGGACATACACCGACCTAATTGGTGAACTCCTTCAAAAAGGTCAGGTACGCAGTACTCTTAAGCTGCGCGCGTGAATGACGAGATGTATGAATGTGACGAGGCAAAAGTGGTATGCAGGGAACGTAGCGCGTGGCATTCTGTAGTTTCTGCCTATCCCCACGGGAAAAAGGCGTGAGTGTATGCATATGTATGTATTTTTAGTAGTTAAAGTGAAATCGTCATCCTTCTACAAATAATTACGTTAATACTTAATTTAATTTTACCTGATTCTGTCTTCTGAACCACGTTGCGCATAGATAGTGTGTCAATACGGTCGCTTATACAAAATCGGTAACCCAAGACCAAGAGGTCTTACTTGAGCCATCCCGTTGATTAATAAATAACGTCGCATTTACGATCATTAGACCAATGAGTAAGTTATTTTAAATATTTTTTGTATTATCTGTCATTTTTGTTTTCTAATCAAGACCGATTGACCTAGAACCGTCTAGATTAGCAAATAGTGCTCGTCAGGTTTGCCTGACGAGCACTATTTGCTAATCTAGCGTTTGCGCTAGGCAGTGGATTAGAGATGTGCATTATTGTATTTGCTTTATTGAGGTACAATACGAGTTACGAATTGAGCTAGTGCGTGTAAGAATATAATAATCTTCTATGTGTGATATATACACGACACAGGAGAAAATTATAGCGTGGGCTCACGTTTTTAAAAGATTAACCAAATTATAGTAGGTAAAAACCTTTTGTTCATCTTCGCTTTAATTTTTTGCATGTATAAGGAGGCCATTGAACGTACACACTGCGAGCCTACCCCAATGTGTAATACGATAAAGCATATGTATGTAAATTTTGCCGGCGTAAACTTATTGTCCCATCTAAGATCTGCGCAATAGGCGCAATGTGATTTTGATCGATGAATCCCGCAGTCAATTTTGTACCCGTTGTATTGGCACGTTTACGAACAACTACAAAGAGGGGACAGTGGGTCATGGTCTTTATAAATTACCTACTAGCGCCCCGCCCCAGCGCGCACGGGTGCAACGCAATAACGTGGTTTCCCTTTGACGTACTCGAAAAATCTTTTCTTATTTAGGTACTAAATATAGAACCTATTTTTGAACTTTGAATTTTCGATCGAGGAGCGCAGGAAAAATTTGTATAGAGGCTGGTGGAGAGTTCTTTGAAAAGATTTAATAAAAATATTTTTTTCATAGAAGTTTGTTTTTTAGTTTCTCAAAACTTTCTGAGTGTCCCACGTATAATCTCACAAGTTTAAGCTAAAATGCCATCCGCAGTATCTTTAATGAATATATATTTAGCAGTGGGTATTGTTCAGATAGTTTTTTGTGTTTTGGTATACCTGCCGCTGCTAACAACGCAGGCATTTCATGGAAACATACAGGCCTTGAATTTTAAATTTAATGAAAATGCAGGCCCTACTCCTGTAGTTCAAGACTAAAAACAAAACATTTTCAGATTTGCATAATTTTTCTGATTTATACTGCATTTGAAACTGGTAAGACATATTAACGTAGCTCCTGCTTTAATATTGCGCATAAAATCGTCATGGAGTTATGTAAGCGGTAATGTCGGTCTGGCACTGAATAAAAAGTAAACATCGATTTTGAAAAAATGCAGAAACGATATTCATATAAGAAGGTTTCTCTCGAATATATGTGTCGAATATGTGTCTTTTTACCTGTAAATCAGTCTTACTGTTCAAAATGGATGTCTCATACATCCGTTTAAAATAGTATGTAAGTACCTAGAACCGTAAAGTTTCTGTTCGACTGTAGATTGTAGGGAGATTCCATAATTTTAGCAGGACTCATCAGGGGTATTTATTTCGTGAATACCCCTGAACCCATCGTGAACTGAAAATCACGAATGAAGAGATCTTCATTCATGATTTTCAGTTCACGAATGAATAGGTATGTTCTAGATAAGCGCGCTGGGGTTTAGCAGAAACTACAGAATGCCACGCGCTACGATCCCTGCTTACCTACCTACCACTTGTGCCTGCTCCATATTCATATAATATCTTGTCATGCATGCGCGCCAGTTACAAGTACCTACCGCGCACCTGACGTTTTAGAAGGAATTCATGTCGGTGTACGTTTGAAATCTGGATTTAAAATAATTATGTATTCTAAACACTCAAATTCAAATTCAAATTCAAATTCAAATTCAAATTCAAATATTTTTATTTCAAGTAAACCAATATTACAGGTTCTTTCGAAATGTCAACACTAGTTGCACGGTTCCAAAAAGTAGGTCTTATGGAGAAGAACCGGCAAGAAACTCCATAGATACTCTTTTAAATAATTCGTTATATTTACAATTTTCGTTTTTAATATTAATATGAGAATAATGCAGTCTGATGTGAAACGCATGAGTTATTCAACTCGATATTTAACACATTGTTTTTTAATGCTATCTACGTAACTACATATTACTTATTACTATGTTTTTTAAATCCTCAATGAAATTATTGTTTGACTATTTGATACCTACATTTATTTTATTGTAAGTCTTCGAATTTATCCATTTCTTTCGAGTTATTTTTATAATTTAGTGATTACTTATCCTAATTAACTAAACTAACTAAACTTTATACCGGCAACAAGTCTTCAGATCAGCAAGGTTGCTCTGTAACTTTGTTAACTCATTATGAGAATTGTACTGTTAGCGTCGCCGCACACGAGCCACTCGCGACATCCACAAACGCCGCCACGAGAAGCTAGAAGCGGCTACAGAGGTAGCTGAAGCGCGCGACAGCCATTTGTGGCCGGTGGTCGACACTTGCGTTCGTTGGCTGCTACTTTCTTTAACCAATGCTCTCTGAATCTCTGATATAAATAATTCTATATTCATATTTATTTAAATGAATAACAGACTACCTGCATGCGTTGCCGTCAACTCTTGCAGGTTTACTGAGGTAAGGGAGAGAGGGGTGGGGAATCGCGCGAGTGGCGTGTAGCGGCGTTTTGTGTCGGCGTTTAGTAGCCGGTGCGGCCCACAAGAAGCAGCGGCGCGCGGCGTCAACCGTGTGCGGCGAGTCCATATAAAATGTGTGAAAACTACAGGAAATATTATATTGGTAGCGGCGTTTTGTGGTTGTAGCCGGTGGCCGGTGTGCGGGAGCCCTTATATTTCAGCGCAATGTGCTAAGTTAACTGCAGTCGATTGGAGGCGACAGGAGGCGACAGGAGGCTGGCGTAAATGGGTACCTGCAGCTTGAATATATTCTAGTAGGAATGGGATCAGTTGCCTGAGTTTTTATTTCCCAACGAGTACAATTTGGGAGTCTTGAAGTCACGAGTGAATAGTCCTCTTAATCTTCTAAGCGTGTAAGCGTGCTTCATACTGACCACATCGTCACTTACCATCAGGTGAGATCAAACGCTAACCTATGTTGTATAAAAAATGATATAATTATGATATATACAATCATGATAATAAAATGAATACAACGTAGCACATAATTGTCAACTACTGCCCACAGCTGGACACGGACCTCCACTCATTTTAAAAGGAATTACGCAATAGTCCACCACGCTAGCCTATCGTGGATTGGTAGACATTACACGCAATCGAGAAATTATCTCAGGCAATCACACATTGACCGTCTTATTGTGTTATGTGTGTCTCTAAATTGGCAAACATCACCTGTTGCCTGATGGGAAGTCGGTATATACCTACCTACCCTGCAAACTAACAACAGGGATAGTAGTCGGATGTCACCACTCAAAGACGTCAGTTGATCTCATTTGCTCGGCAGTTTTATTGGCTAATTGGCTTTTGTCGCGTTGTGCCTTATACTGTACATACATAGTATACTGTACATACTTATCTTAGCACAATCTAACTACATTTTTTTACAAATACAATAAAAGTGTCGACGTGTAACGCCATCTACAAGTGGATCGGTGAACTATAATATTTTCGCCGCGATAAAAGTATAACTATTTTGTATTGTATATTAGACCTAAGTAATTGAATTTAAAGTAAATATATGCTTCGGAAACTACGCGAGTCCTGCTTGAAAGAGGATATATGTATTATATCCTCTTTCAAGCAGGACTAAACTAAAAATCTCCTACTGCAGGAATATTTAAAAATCTCCTAAGATTTATTGGTATGAAAATGCTAATTTACGGTATTATTTCCAACAACTAGTCAAGTATAAATAAATGGTGGATTCAACAAAAAAAAAAAAAAAAAAAAATGAAAAATACAGTCGAATTGATAACCTCCTCCTTTTGGAAGTCGGTTAAAAATAAATCAGTTCGTGTATTTATCTTGAGCCCAGTATTACGTAAGTTGCTTTGTGCGACGTAATGGACAGCTGTGATACCCTAAAGGTATGACCAGACTGTGAAGTCAAAGAGATCGATTTCAATTCCATATCACACATCACTGAGTTTTCGAAGTAAGAAAACACCGTGAGTAGCCCTGCTCGTTTGAGACATTTTCTCGATACCGTGTGTAGTCTGCTAACCCGCACTAAGCTAACCCTGTGAACTATAGCCATACTTCTCTTAAATGAGAGGAGATTTGTGCCCTGCCCATCTCGTGGCGCTCATGTTGCGTATTCTTAGCTATCTTTCCAGTTCTGACGCAACGTAAGTTTAAGATTTAATATTGGAAATAGTTTGGTTTTGGAATGGTAACATTTTATTTCATCTTTTATTTATTTATTTCGACCATCAGTAGTTGTTACATTATTCCTTACATCTAGAATATAATAATTGAATTAAATGCACCACATTTTAAAGTGTCACAAGCGTGCATCAAATTGTGACCTGACACTTTACCTAATTTTTACCTAATTATTAAATTAAAAATGTAAGAATATAAACTCGAAAAAAAAACTATTAGTCATAACAAATTAAATCTATATAAAATTTAATGTAATCTAAATAATAAATCAATTCAGTTTTTGTCTTTTAACAAACTCAAAACACATTTTGTTAATTTGGTAGTTTATCGGCAAAATAACCACTTCCCCGCAAATGGTATTATAGAACTTAGCCAGTCGGGATACGGCAGAGAATTACTTAAGATTGGTTTTGGCAAGCGGTTGATGCATCAGCCCAGCTCCTAAAGTGCCTCAACATGTCGTTATATGAAGTCGTATATGAAGGGAGCTTACTTATGCTGTCCAGAGCGAGATATCACAGGAACCGTTTCTGAATGCCTTCAATTCTCAATTGATGTACATTATACTGGGGTGACCAAACGTACGCTACAATATTCGAAATTGCTCTGAGATGAATAAATACACACTTTATCTAAAGTGCTATTTATTCTAGCTTAATAAACTTAATCTTAACATACTAGAGGGGTATAGTAGTATCGGATTGCAATGTGTAGAAACGCATTTAAAAAAAAATATCTAAATGTATCTCGTATGACATGAAATGAAATATAATAATAATATTTTATGGCTAGTCGCAAAACTGTTGGCTTACCAGATAAAAAAAAATATGTCTTATCGAACCGTGATCTCGGTTCTATAAGACATATTTTGTGTTCAAAAGTTACCAAAATATCCAGTAATTAAACTGCAATTAAAGTTCATTGCTATTAATATCTACATATTATCAGGTTTGATGAATACAATTGACATAAGTATGGTTATTTTATTAAAAACAGTAGATGTCTATTTCAAAAAAAATATTGCAGTGTGCGGTCCATTTGCATTAACTCAAATACATAATTTCAGCAAATACTAAATCGAAATTGATTATTTACGAATATATAGTACAATATCTCAAGAATATAAAAAGTATTGCCACACTAAGAAAAGAGACAAAAGACAACAGTGACGTCACTCAAGGTCAAATGTTTGATCACGAGTAAACACTGAATAAAATTTCCATTACATATAGGCTCCTGGGTCACATTAGTCGGAAAAGCAAAGCTAACAACACCATTTATTTCTTTTTAATTTTACTTCGAGCCGCTGAAGCCTTTGAGTTATGTGTATACCTACATATGTATGTATCTATGGTACACCGCTTTTGGGTTCTTATAGTTATTATCATTAGGGCACGATTTTTATTGATTGAGCAAATGTTACTGATGGTGCGTCTGACTTTTCGAGATTACTTGTCAATCCTACGTCTCTAAAGTGATCCCATTAAATTACAAATTTACTCATTTAATTAATAACAGAGTATAGTTTATTAACGCTTAAGTTTAGTATCTAATTACGCAAATGCATATTAACAGTTATGTATTAAAATCTCTGTTCAAAAACCTTCATCATAGTTTGATAGGTCCGTTGACTGACACGTAGCACAGCGCCATCTAGTTGCGAATTAAACAACGATGCCAGCGACACTGATCACTACTGGATGGTTGATAGACTACCTCGTTTTTGTTTTTAATACTTTATTATCTATGATTTTGTCAAAACAATGATATGAAAAATAACTGGATATATTATACATATGGAAAATCTATACATCTATAGGGGTATGAACTCGGAACCGTTGTCACGAAAAAGAGCCTTTATAATGCTGAGCTTACTGAGTCATCTAATCGTTTGCGTAAAATTAATTTATTGCAGAAGACAAATTAACTTGGGCGAAATAATGCCGATTCCCTTATGGCGACGAATGACTTCCGTACAAACGTAATTAGATAAAAAGCATTCAAATTTTCATTATACGTGGGACACTCAGAAAGTTTTGAGAAACATACTAGCGAAATGTGGGTGTACATTAGTTCATTTCTGCCTCACTCTTCGGTGACGACAGGCGTGATGATATTATGTATGTATGAGTTCGAACACAGCCTCGACTCACGATTAGTGTCCATTATATAAGTTAATACTGAGCACCAGATACGGTAATGTAATTGCAGGCATAGAACAGCACAGAACAAGGAGATCGAAGTAAATGTTTGCGTAAGATTCACAGTTCGCTCTCAAAAGGTCGTGGGTTCATTTCCCAGTACACGTCTGATACGCATCGATACTTCCGGTGAGAGACGCTATACCGTCGTGAAACATGTCTAATGAATTAACCACTTGTACAAATCTTGATATTACTATTACATGTACCCGACCATTATACGATTTCTATACGACTTGTTGATTGCCTGGTGTAGTGGCGGCACCTCTGATAGAGCGTGAGGTCGACTAATGGGTTACTGCCTACGCAGTATCCCACCGATACGGCATTGACGTATGTAGGGTCCGTTGTGCAGTGTTCTTCATAGTGGTTATGTTTATCTATACATGTACTAATACGTGAGGCAAAAATATTGTACCCCTTTTTACGAAAAAAGCGTGGATGTAGGAGTATGAAATTTCCCACACTTATAGTTTATGTATGTACAGAAGGAGTGCAGAATACTATTTTTTTTAAATTATGCATATAATTTCGCGATCACTACTTTATTGTAATTACTCAATACAGTTTTAATTGAAGTAAATAAATAGATAAATGGTTGAGTTGGCTGGTTCGAGCGTGCCGTCGGAATTGACCTGTCTCTGCCAACATGTTGACAATTCAAAGCTAATATAGCACTTACTTACAAAGGCTATTTCAGACGCTGACCTATATTGATCTCCTTGGCTCAGAAATAGTGCAAAGCAAAGTGTTCGGACTTTAAGATAACCATGTGTCTCTCAGATTGTTACTGCCTGCATTTCTTCTTAGAAGTCGTCACTTAGAAAATGCTAACGACATTTAGTTTTAACCCCAAAAATATATTTGCTGAAATATATTGATCGTATTTTTTTTAAATTAACTTAGTGTAGGACAGCCGCCGGCCAGGTGGAGCGACGACTTGCGCAAGGCTGGCAGTGACTGGAGGAAAAGAGCCGAAGATCGAGCTCTGTGGCATTCACTAGGGGAGGCCTACGTCCAGCAGTGGACAAATATAGGCTGATGATGATGATGATTATGTACTGAGTTTTTCTAGAAAAAATGGTACATAGGTTAGGTTTTGTATCAATGTCCAATTAACGACTACCGATTTACTTTAATATTAAAAATTAAGTAAATTATGAAAGTCTCTTGAAAATAAGGACGTGAAGATGATGATTTCTTATTCATCCTCTTTCACGTCACGTAACGTTGGAATTTAAAAAATCTCAATAATGGAAACATTTCAATGAATAAACATTAATATTATCAGGTTGTTTATTATTGCTTCAAAACATAAACAACGTGAAATTGCATATAAATATTAGAGTAGGTATGATACATATATGAATAGTAAACAAAAAAACATTAATATGACGACTCTCTAGAGAAAGAGGAGGTCAAGAAGATTTCTCGGTTTAAAGTTGCCCCCTCTATTGCTTAGAGCCAGGCCAGAACTCTACATGCCACGCCACCCCATCCTGAATGAAACGAGTAAATGGAATCCAATAACTCACGGATATTGAATTCTTTGTATGACGTCACTTCTGATAGAAGAGAAAATACAGCAATATATAGGGGGATAGTTCAGCATTAAATATGTCAAAGAACATTGATATTAATGTACGAGTACCTCGAGTTTTTAATCTTGCATTTAAAAACACCGATTCTAAGGTACAATAATACCCAGAGTAACGTCGAACTACTACGTCCAGCGATTTTTACCGAACGGGGATCGAACTTGCGATTAGCAGAAGGCGATCCTTCAGCTTCTGCACCAACGGTATCATCAAGTATTTATAACAATTAATACATCCATCCATACATACAATCACGCCTTTTTCCCATGGGGGTAGGCAGAAACTACAGAATGCCACGCGCTACGGTCCCTGCATACCACTTTTGCCTCGTCCACATTCATACATCTCGTCATGCACGCGCGCCGGTTATGAGTACTGCGTACCTGACCTTTTTGAAGGAGTTCACCAATTCATACATCTAATCAATTGATTTTTGACACTTACCTACCTAAATATGACTATTTTTTACGGATTTTATATCGCCACTCACCGCCCTGGTCAAGGCTCTGTCGATCCATGTTCTAAAGGGTTTGAAACTAAAAAAATATTACCATACTAAGAATAATAATAGTTTTACTTAAATACATTTTGTTACAATGTTTTGTTGTTTGGTATAATTATTTGTTGGTATATTATAAGACAAATATTTTTTGGTATTATCGCAGATTTGAATCTAGCATGAAACTACATCTGCTGCGCCATCATGCCATCATATAGAATTTATCATAGTGATGTTGTACCGGTGTGTCGATGGTCGCGTCCGCTTTGCATGCTTTCGCCACTGCTCACCCCGGAAGCGAGTAGAGCGTGAGAATACAAGTGCAATCGCACCGTAACTATTGCGATTCTGTACAGGTTCAGTTATAAATAAGAGCACACTGCACACGCATCATTAGACGATTGGATGATGCGACGATGCGACGATGGACGTCAGGCTCGTAACAGATTAATATCATGTATTATATAACATGGAATATCATTACGCCTGTATATCTTTAAGTCCTACACTCCCGTGTAATAGAGGGCGAGTCTATTCTACAGGCACCAATTCAAACTCCGAGCTGATAAAGAGAATTTCCTAGACTTTCATATTGCTCAACCCGCGAATTCATACTAGGACCTCACGCTCAGAAGTCCCGCTTGCAACCAGTAAGTCAGGCGCACAATGGTATGACACTTAGGAATTCGGAAATTTCTGAAATTGGACCACAAGAAATAATTATATTGATATCGCAATTTCTGCATGACTAAAGACCATATAATTAATAAAATAATTGCACCAAGGACATATTATAATTATGATGTAAACACGACGTATAGGGTAAATGTAAGTGGAGTAAGCATGTGACGTCACAGTACGCTTGAAGCTCAGAAGCGTTTGAAGTGATGTAAAAAAAATTAGAAGCATAATAAATATTAAGTAATATGCTTCAAGCAGAAATCCGGTGTAGTGCACCTACAAGGGGAGACATTTTGGATTTAATATGATCGATATGATGTGTCCATGTTAATTTTGTGTCTAAAATAAGGCCTAGGTATCTTTCACTGTTTGATTTTGTAATATTTTCATGTTCATTGAATTTGATTATTAATTTTCTTATTTTTTGCAACAATGATCATGGGGGGTACCCATGATCATTGGTACTTTTACCCCCATGGGAAAAAGGCGTGATTGTATGTATGTATGTATGATATTTGTATGATATTCTATTTGTAGTAAACTGCATCAACATTCTTATGCCCTATATATGTTAAGCAAAACTGTAAATCAAGCTACTCTTTTAAATGCATATCATGGTCTAGTCTCCTCGACAATAAGATACGGTATAATATTTTGGGGTAATGCAACTGGAAAAGATAAAGTTTTTATAGCACAAAAACGATGTATTAGAGCAATTGTTAATATAACTAAAACTGATAGTTGTAAGCCATACTTTCAGAAACTAAAAATATTAACTGTCCCTTGTCTATATATTTTTGAATCTGTCATGTTTGTTAAACGTAATATGGATACATTTTCGCAAGTAAAGAGTTTAAGAAGGGCAGGTACATTAAACCTAGTAAGTAGCAATACTACTCTGTTTCATAATAGTATCATAAAAATATATAATAAACTACCCAAATGTATTCAACTTGAAAGTAATATAAACATATTTAAGAAAAAAATATTTCAGTTCCTGATTGACAAATCCTACTATTCTATTGTACGTTTCTTAGATGATAAAAGTTTTAAGTGATATTGTGTATCTCAATTATAGTTAAGTGATTTTTTAGGTAATTTATAGGTAATTTCTGTTATATATTTTAATTTAATTAGTTGTATAAATAAATACCACATAAGTCATAATATTAAAATGTATACTTATAATACATTATTCTATATTTGTACGCCAGTGATTTGGCAGAGCATAGTGATACTGTAAATAAACTTAAGATCTGTTATTTTTAACCTATGTCTCACAAATAAATGATTGATTGATTGATGATCATGTACATATGATGTTTGTTTCTCTGTTTGAGTTTGACGCAGTGAAGCTAGAAGCGGCGGCGGCGCTTCGAACAAAAGAAAAGCTGCCCCTGCGCAACCTTGACGTTAGACGTCCACACAAAGGTTCTTAAAAGCTCGTATCTTGGGAAATTAAATTTTACTGTAATCGTGTAAAGGCAATAGCTGCCTACGCGAGTCTGAGCCGTTGCTAGGCAACCGGACAGTACAACCTCTTGGAAGTCTTTATCAATGTCTTGCGGCTGTTGCATAACGTGTGCGGTCGTTGACCGGGTGCGCAGGCATAGCGCCCCCCTCCACCTCCGCCCCGCGCTGCTGTCCCTCCACCGTCAACACCAGGTTAAGGTCGCGTCCAGATGAGGCGACTTATTGACAAATAGATCAAGTTCGCGGCATCAGCTGACGGCTTATCACATCACTGAGACGTGCTTATATCATTTTCAAGGTTCTTTACGTGTTTAGGGAATGGTGGGTGAAGGGCTTGAATTTCTTTTGATAAAGTTGATTGTTTTTAATTAACACTAAAATTATAATGAAACGGAAGTAAGTACCCCTTGTTTTATTTTCATAATTAAATCAGAATAGGTAGAGTCTATTTATGACTTTAAGAAACTAAATTATCTAATTTACAAATGCATCTTCTAGTTTAAAATTATGTAATAATAATAGTGACTGTGACTTTGTATAGGTACCTATTTGAACTTATCCCTGGATTTAAGAATCACGAATTATTTGTAAATATTAAAATAATAAAAATAAATAATCATTCAAATACAAAACTGCATACAGCCTTTCACATAAGTAAGCTACTTATTAAAAGCGTAATTACTTATTTATTTTTCTTAAAAAAATATTTTACGTAATTTTATTAAATCAGACAACTCAATAATAGGTATCAGGAGCATTTATAATCGAATGAAATTACTATTTATAAGTTAAGTTTTCTTCGATTCTAAAACTTGGCGAAAAGTTTTGTCTGAACGAGTCCTTATACATTTGCAAAAACTTCCGAGTAAGGAACGAATGGTTTCTATAAATGTAGCATGGTTTATCCAGCTTGAAGCCATAGCTCTATTGCGAATAGTTTTAAAATGTGATTGTCATTTTATAAGAATGCAAGCTAACCATTTTCGTCAATTCCCACGCTCATCATGGCGTGATCTCAATCACTTGTTTCTAAATTTTTCAATCATTCGAGGTTCTCTACGCAGTTGTATATCCAAAACCAGCTCTGTTCTATTTCGACAACTATTTAGTTTTAGTATATCGTTATAATAAATATTTTCTACCAAACTCCCTGATACTTAACAATTCCTGACAAAATATATAGGTACTATATATTTCCTTAAAAATCAGCGAACAACTTTCTCCGTGAAAACTAACGACCATGCGACCTTTTACGCTATTACATTTCCAGTGCTGATTTTACACGGGAATTCGTGACTAGCTTCACTTCTAAAGGAGCGATGGATATAAAATAAGTTGGAAGCCCATAAAATTTGCATTGTAGTGTAATACGCTGGCCATAAATACCTAACGGTACCCGGTATGAAGCGTTTGAATAAGCTAATTTTCGCCCACGACTCCGCTTCCGAAACTTAGATCTTTGTTTCAAATCACTGTTACTTTACTATATTTATTTATATAAATAAAGCGAGCTGGGCATCAATCATTAGAACTTAGTATCTTTTGAAACTTCATAAGTTATATTTTTATTGTTTACATGCCTGCAAATTCGTTATTAATGTTTTAGGTATCATGGAATGGTTTTGTAGATAAGTAGGTTCTAATACAATACATATCTAATATATAAGATTTTGCAATATAGGTAGGTATTGAATTAACATTATTTTTATGTATTGTATTAGAACCTTCTTGTCTACAAAACAATTCCATGACACTTAATACTGCCGATTACAAACGTAATGATTAATGTTTTTTTATGAAATAAGGATTGAATGTAATGATAACTTTCTGTATAGTAGTTTTACCTACCTAAATAAATATTAAGCATTATATTGCAAATTTATTTATGTTATCAAGTAAACAGTCAGTTGTATTGGTATACCTGCCTACTATTTATAATAACAGAGTGTTCTGAAGAAAGAAGAATACCCTGATGTATCCAGCACATTCTCAGCTCACCATCATAATAATTTTCTACACTCGCTGTAGAATATATATCTAAGCTATCCAATAATATTACAAATTTACCACTCGTAAAGGAATACTGCCAAAAATACGCTAGCCGATCGAAATTATTATGTATCTACCAAAAACAGCTAACAATTAGCATATTCCGGTGAGCAAGCCGAATATAAATATAGTAACACATAGATCGGAACACGGCGATTTGATGAAACTCATTGAAATATAACAACACCTTACTATTTACTGAATATAAGCAGAGATATTGCTATCAAGTGTTGCCGCTATCTTTACGTTTTTAGAACGTATTATATCTAAACATCTCACGGAATATCTTAAATAAAACAATCTGAAAGTAAGGATTACACCGTACAGAAGGCGAGAGCAATATCCATTTAACAAGTCCTATTAAATAGTTACATAGATCCGAACAGATGAGTCGGAGCAGTGAACGCTGTGTGGTAACATTCGCATAACAAGTGTGACGTGTGGTCAGCGGTTACGCATGCAGCAGTAATAACATAAACACAACACACCTCGTCTCGGCGGCGGCGGCGGCGCTTGCTCTTTGCTCTCGAAGAACGTGAGCGCGAAATTGTCGCCTGTCTCTATAGCGAAGGGCGGTGATGCGCGCACGCAAGACGCGGGTCGACCGCTCCACACGTCCATATTCCGAACATGTCCGGCGTGCTTAGGCAGTCGTTGGCTCGCGTCCGCCGGCCCTCGATACGACCCGCGCACTGAGCTTTCTCGAGCTTGACTGCTTGTGCCTTCGGAGTAAGTGGACGTAGTCGGCGCCCGCGCACCGCACCGCTAAACGGAGCAGTGAGAGTTTTTTGAATTGGGTATGGTGTCTTTTTTGTAACCACATACATAAATAAGTGGTGTTCGCGGTGGTTATGGCCTGTTGTAAGGCGAACGGAAAGGTTTCATGATCACTTCAAGCACTAATAGATTACACTCGTCTGTTGACGGATGACTCTATATCTACGTTATTATCAGCGGGAACCATATAAATCTGGAATTGTTTGACCCTAAATTGATTATGTTGTAAAACCTATAATATTAATATACCTATAAGTGAATAATATTGATAAATTTCACAATAAACTAGATATTGAATTAGGTGTAGACCTAATTCAATATCTCCCACTTTCACTCATGTCCTTTGTTCCAGCGGATTGGAAAAGAACTCGAGACCGATCGACCAGAAGGGTATACAAACTACACTTCGTAAATTAAATAATATAATTTTGATAGCATAGTCCCTACCTTCCGTTGTCATAAACATCATTTCCGCGCTCATTCACAAACTTAATAACTATCGATAATTTTCACATAATAAAATATATATTTTTTTAAAGCCGTCTGACGCCGGCCGTTGACCCTTTCATCTCTTGAGATGACTGTTGTTCATTTGCCCAGTAATTTTAATTGCAAGATTATTAGTCTTCAAACCGGAACACAAGAGCGTTCAGTAAACTGCTTGACGGAAGCAAATTTATTGATTCGACGACTCGATTGATGCAGTGGCTGGGCGATCGGTTTGTGAGGCACGGTTTGCAGGTTCGATCACCGCACGGAGTAAATATTTTTGTACGACCTACAAGTAGTTTTTTATTATTTTTTTATTATTTATTCATTATAACCGTTGTTGTTCCGTTGTTCCGGGTCTAGGCGTTCGTCTAATCTTAAAATGCAACCACGATATTGGAAAAAATCCCAGTGAAATTAAAAAAATATATATTCTGTAATTTAGTGCCTGCCCATCCAAATCTAAACCGGGGCGAGCAGGTGACGCCAGTCCGTCAGACTGGCGTCACTTCGTCTGTCACTAGTTTGCACTTGACCAATTTCCAAAAACATAGTTGTTGTCATTACTAAACATGACTGTAAGATATTCAAATATTTATACTTTTCGTGCCACGAATTTGTTTTGAATGCATTATATCTGTTTCCGACGGTTGTTTCACGACCAAAACTTACATAATAAGATTTATACATGTAAGTAAAAAAACTGTGAACAGAATTATTATGGAAAGGAATAAATATTGTTCTTTGTCGATTAAGGATACGTTTAGTTTTGTTTTAAGGTAGAAAATCTAAAAACAGATGTAATTTTTACCATTTAGCACGACTCGTCCCTTTAAATTTCCCTTATTACATGTCTATCTAAACGTCATCTGGCAAATGTGGCTATTTTGTGACAAGACCACCAATGTAGGGTATATTTTACTTAGATTTAAATCATCATCATCAACCCATTATTGACCCACTGCTGAGCACGGCCCTCCTCTCTTTTTGAGAGGCATTAGGTTATAATCTACTACAACAGTTTAGTGTGGTTTGGCAGACTTTACATACCATCGAGAAAGTCTGTTAGATATGCAAGTTCCGTCACGATGTTCTCCTTCACTGTTTGAGCATATGATAGAAGTATTTGTCAAAAGTCAAAGGTCTATTTAACTGAAATTTGTTAAAAGTAAAGGATACAATTGTATCCGAGTCATGGGACTCGGATACGGATGTTGATGCTCATCACACAAACATTTGTCCCTACCAGGATTCGAACTCGGGACACTAGCACAGAAGGCAGCGTTAACTACCGCTGCACGCTAGGCTAATCGGGTCGTCGAACTCATTTCACGGTGTTTATTTCAAATTAAATGTACCTTAGATTAATGCCTTTTGATAGATGATGTGTCTCCAAGACGCTAGTTATTAGATCGTTTAATATTACAAACAAGACTGAAAACCAATCTCTTCATAGCTCATAAAGCTTTAGATTTTGACCAAATAAGGATGTCTATGATACCAACGTTCTATACGCACTCAAGGTTTGTAGAAAACCAATTATAATTATAACGTACCACTAGCAAACTAGTGTAAAAGAAAATATCTTATGAACAACATCCTTGGTTGCTGAACATAAATGGGATACCATTGTTGATAAACCTTTTGATTTCTGACTTTAAACGTGAACATATCACCTTAATAGCGGGATGACCGTCTTGGTCTCTTCACTAAGTGTCCTAGGGATTATGACTGCGAGTCCAGAACAACGGACCTAAGTAATAAACAAGTTGAACAATCGATTTTTACAGTTAACCCACGCCACACGATGTCAGTCTTCGGATAGTTGACATTTCTGGATTCGCTCTAACAATCTACATAACACACTAACATAAATAAATAGTCCAGTCAAAATAGACAAAAATAAGCCATAATTCGCATAGAGCTGAAAATTGGCAGAGACGTTTAATACATGATTATAAATGATATGTCAAAAATCCCCTTCGCTACTACTTCTGCAAAAAAAAATATTCAAGGTCAAAGATGCAAAATTTAGGTTTTTTTCATTTTTCTCAAAAACGGTAAGTTTTATGTAGAAATAAGTGAGACAAAAGTTGTAGATCATATAATTCTCTACAAAAATGGTCCAGTCACTTTTTCTCTTACGACTTACCATTCGTGAGATATCGCGGTTTTAATCATTCGATAATACATATTTGACACAATATGCAATAAAATGCAACCTGTACACGTCATCGGACGTTCAATATAAATGGAAATAAGGAATTATTGGTTTGTGTTACTTACACAATAAAACTTGGATAAATTGAATGAGTATTTTAAAATAACGGACTACTGTCAGTCCCTAATTCCCTTCGTTGGTAACCTTGAGTAACATTTGCTAGCTACGTCATTGTTCGAGTGTGGAGGGTCGCATACCTGATTATTTTTGAAGGAAATAAACGAAATAACTCAGTATATACTGTTAGTTTTGAAAAATCCTTTACAGTGAGCACACGTGCTTATTGGTAATATTTTAAATTTTAATTTGTGCTTTTAAATAATTTTAACAAAATGTCAGAAGTTTGTTTCATTTGTAATATACCTCTGAAAGAAAGTGAAGTTGTTGTTGTTGTTGATCGTGGAATGAAGACTTTGATTGATGCAAGTGTTGAAAGAAAAGATAAGTTTTTTGAATACTTGAAAGACAAGCAATCTGTGACAGTCCACGTGCAGTGTCGTAAAATATACACTCGAAAGAGTAGTATTGTTGCAGCTAAAAGACAGCGCGAGACAGAACAAGGTAGTACATCCACGATAAGTCCACCTCATACTAGAGCACGGGTAAGTGAGCCAGATTTCAACTTTAAAAGATATTGTTTATTTTGCGGCGATGAAGCAAATCAAGAAGCTGAAAAGAAGAAAGCGCAGAATGTTCGTCGTAAAATATATAATGTATCTACAGTTGAATTTAAAGATTCCATCTGACCATAGATAATAAAACAATTAAAAGAAGATTAAAGTTAAAGCTTCAGCAGCAACTAAGTCAAATTCATACTCAATGCGAGCAATAACAGCTTTTGCTACGACATCAGAACGAGTCCGAGCTACCGTTAAAATAGAATCTTTAAATTCAACTGTAGATACATTATATATTTTACGACGAACATTCTGCGCTTTCTTCTTTTCAGCTTCTTGATTTGCTTCATCGCCGCAAAATAAACAATATCTTTTAAAGTTGAAATCTGGCTCACTTACCCGTGCTCTAGTATGAGGTGGACTTATCGTGGATGTACTACCTTGTTCTGTCTCGCGCTGTCTTTTAGCTGCAACAATACTACTCTTTCGAGTGTATATTTTACGACACTGCACGTGGACTGTCACAGATTGCTTGTCTTTCAAGTATTCAAAAAACTTATCTTTTCTTTCAACACTTGCATCAATCAAAGTCTTCATTCCACGATCAACAACAACAACAACTTCACTTTCTTTCAGAGGTATATTACAAATGAAACAAACTTCTGACATTTTGTTAAAATTATTTAAAAGCACAAATTAAAATTTAAAATATTACCAATAAGCACGTGTGCTCACTGTAAAGGATTTTTCAAACTAACAGTATATACTGAGTTATTTCGTTTATTTCCTTCAAAAATAATCAGGTATGCGACCCTCCACACTCGAACAATGACGTAGCTAGCAAATGTTACTCAAGGTTACCAACGAAGGGAATTAGGGACTGACAGTAGTCCGTTATTTTAAAATACTCATTCAATTTATCCAAGTTTTATTGTGTAAGTAACACAAACCAATAATTCCTTATTTCCATTTATATTGAACGTCCGATGACGTGTACAGGTTGGATTTTATTGCATATTGTGTCAAATATGTATTATCGAATGATTAAAACCGCGATATCTCACGAATGGTAAGTCGTAAGAGAAAAAGTGACTGGACCATTTTTGTAGAGAATTATATGATCTACAACTTTTGTCTCACTTATTTCTACATAAAACTTACCGTTTTTGAGAGAAAATGAAAAAAACCTAAATTTTGCATTCTTTGACCTTGAATATTTTTTTTTGCAGAAGTAGGAGCGAAGGGGATTTTTTGACATATCATTTATAATCATGTATTAAACGTCTCTGCCAATGTTCAGCTCTATGCGAATTATGGCTAACTCAAATTCTATTTTGACTGGACTAAAAGCTCCACTGCGCAGTGGCATCGCGACTGGCATTCAGTAGCGATCGCGTGTGACAAGTAAATGCGAGCGAACAAAAATTTTGATATAAAGCGTCATTAATAGATCTAAAGTGAGAGGGAGATAGAATATCTTCAGCTTTCTGCTTAGTTAATCACACAGCCGCAATCTTTCCCGCGGATTACCTGTCGTAAAATCTAATAAGAGAGAATCTTGTTCGCCCGCGCGCAAACGCATATGCTGCGCTAAATCAAATGTAGTGATGAGCGAAGCGTGAATCATTCGATTGTGTTTTTATCGATTGATGTGTTTTACCCATTTACCGATTAGTGTTGCGTTGTGGACTTGGTGAAACGGAAGCCAGAAATAACATCGTATTTTTTAAACTGACGTAGATTCGATACTAAGATGGAATACAGAGATTTACACTAGATGATTAAGTAGGCATACAATTCAAATTAGTGCAGTAAAAAATATAGTTAAACACATAGGTATTAGATCAAAATGTCTACCGCTAAAGGTGCAGATCATATGATATGTGAATGCCAGCCTGAAGTGATATTAAAAAAAAGAATAGGTACTATTCAACGAAAAATCAATAGATTTACTTCTGTTTGTGGCCAGGTAATCAACCGTTATCAAATTGAAATTACTTCATAATAACAACGAAAGTGTATTGTTTACAAATAACAATGATATTCACAACCGCAATTGGTTGGTGATGATGTAAAATAATGTAAACGTTTGAAAATATAATTTAAACAGTTTCAATAACAATTGACCACAAACACGGAATAAATAACTTATAAACAGTTCTTACATACCGTCCGAAATGGGATAGAACTATCATTTACAGCATCTACGGGCACGTAAACGTATACCTACAACCAACGTCACTATAAACACTGTAAAGAATCCAAAAAGGCGGGATGAAATACTAGTGATATGTATAAATATATCGCGATAACATCCAAAAAGTAGTTTTCTTTCAGTGTGTAATATTCGCGTGAGGGTAAAAAAATCAGTAAGTCATCATCAACCCACTTATAGTCCTACTGCTGGGAACGGGTCTCCTCTCATTTGATTCTCCTAATTGAATTATGTACCTATGCTAGA